>CM070032.1:66900170-66923407 GCA_036250615.1 Ptychadena robeensis | reverse complement strand
AGACGGGCCCCCAGTTTGGGGAACCACTGGGTTAGTTAGTGCAAGAATATTTTCTTAATTTCTTAAAATTTTTCAAAATGCAGAGAAAGTTTTAAAGGTAATTCAATAAAAGGTTGGGTCAAAAACTGAATTAAACAATAAGGTTGGGTTAAGTGAAGTGTCAAGCTGGTCATAGCCACCTCAATTTTTCATGTGATTTCTGAGAGATTGACCGATGCGCTCGATCGCATGAAGTGATCTATCAGAATGGCAAGAAATTGCATGAAAAATCGATTGTGCGGGAATCGGACATGTCTGAAAATTTTCATCAATCGATCGTGAATCGAAGGACATTATTAGAGAATTGTGATTGTTTCTATCGATCAACCCATGGAGGCCTTATCCCACTACATAATTTCCGATCATTTTTTGTGTAGCTGATCTTTTGGACTGTGACTGATTAATCGGATCCTGAAAGTGGTGCACTTTTGGATTGATGTATGACTTCTGATCGAAGACACATTCACATGCCACAATCGTTTTAAGAATCGATCTTGTAGAAATCGAGATACCAGCTTCAGACATGGTGCTCTAGTGATAAGTAAATGTTAAGGGGTGAACTGCACTTAAATGAAAAAAATGTGTTTTTAGTAGGACTACTCATGTACCTCAAGAGTTATGTCTGGGAGGATTTGGTTCTAGGTATCTCATCACCTAACCCTTCCACAGTAGTGCAGCTAGTCCTCTCTCTGGATGTTCTCTCTACAGCACAACTACTTTTTCCTAGAAATTATAATTTAGAGGTGCAAATTAATCTGCTTATTCCTTCACTTATTTCTTCACTCAATCAAAAATATCCAAATTTTCTATTTCACATTATGATACGCAGATTGTGCACAGTAAAATCAGTAAAAGCATTTTCTGTGTATGAGAGGAGCCTGTGTAAAGCCAACCGTACATGGCTCGATTCCCCGGCAATCGATGCGCACCACCTAGGGGAATTGATCCCTGGCTGATGTCCGATCCGGCACGTTGGATCCCTGTTCGATCGACATCGTTTTCTTAGAGCGGGATCGATCGCTCCAGGTGGGCTGTGTTCGATTCACAGACATTCACAGACACAGTCAATTCAAAGACATTGATCGCTTTATCGTTCGGCTATCGAATGAAAGATCGAGCCGTGTATTGCTGGCTCAAGACTGAATATAAGGCTGAAGGTAAAGCTGGGATTAAGCTTTAACGGTTGTAGCATTCAACAAGAATTAGGAGAGGATCAGTAGAAGAGTTTTAGGGTCAGGTTAAGTACTAAAGTCACATTTGAGACTTGAGGTGTGAATGTTAACTTTCAAAGTAGCACTGACACTAGATAGAATTGCTCATAAAAATCATTCTTAAAGTTAAATAACTTAAGCTGGGCATACATGTACAAATTCCTGCACGATCCGATGCCGTGCACCTTCCGCATCCCTTAAGAATCAGGTCGTGCAGGAATTGGAGGCTGCAACTGACGAGGATTGGGCTAAAATCAGCCGTCCTGTCGGATCGGCTCATTGTACAGTCTATTCCTTGCTTTACCTATCTATCAATTTTATGTAAATTCTTTCTTTAACAACTCCGGCCTAAGCCAACCAGTGACAAATATAGTGTGTCTTTTAATGTTCACCAATGCAGAAATTCTCACTAAATGGAATGTCCACAAAAATCCTCATTTTGTAACCTAAAGCATCATAATTGTATACAAGCTATTTCCTCTGTGTTAAGCACGAGGAAAAGTCGCTACTTCACTCCTTTTTATCACAATAAATCATTGTAATTACACAATGGAATTGAGGCAGTTCTGTTGGCAGAATGATACACTGCAACATACAAATGAGGACTGAATAGGGTTTAATGACTGGGATATTATGTACTCCGACCCACCCAGCACCTGGAATGGGGTTACATCACCTGTGTTATATCTAGAACTACAGAGGAAAGAACTGATACACAAAGTGTGACTAAAGCCCCCCATACACCTTTATATCCAACAACTATGTAGTATAGTGACCTCCCTGATAGAATACATAGCGATCGGAAGGTTTAGAAAGGTTCTCGTATTACATGGTTTTGGTAGAAGAAAAGTGTACAGAAAGGGTATAGTAAGATTATAAGGTGTATAGGGGGCCCTACTAGAAGTTCTTAGACACTTCTTAGGGATCCTTTACAACAAAGGACTTGTTGTAAAGGTAACGTGGCTGATTATTTATTGTATTAAACAAATATTACTATATTCTTTAAATTGCATTGCAGTAACAAAAACATTCTGTTCTGCAAGAATGAAGTGATCACATTTTCCATCTGGTGACTGACAAGAAGCTGTTATCCTGTTATTCTTGTGTTAATTATATAACCGTACTTATGGAGTTTTTGTCCCTCTGGAACATGACAACTCTAGACAAAGCAACTAGAGCAATAAGAACAATTGTGCAGTAACTCCTAACAGACATTCACATTCCATCTGTCATTTCTCATGTGTAGTTCTAAGTATACTTGACAACGGTGATCACCAGAAGCAGGAAAAAACAATGACGATTAATAAATCCCTTGCTGGATCTTATACTTAGTAGTAATGAGTGGCATAGGCAATATTTGAATTTGCGATATTTGGCGAATAATTCAACTATTCAATTCTAATATTTGCGATATGATAATGCATTGTGAAAATATCGCAATTCGCATTGCAAATCTTCAAAATGAATGGTCACATGCTATGTTTATTTTCGATTATTATGAATATTATTTTTGCAATACATGGCCATACCATGAATATTGGAAAACATGAATATCCGCCGACATATTCGCGAATTCTTTAATTGTCGATATTCACAAAAAAGCTCATCACTACTACTGAGCACTGAGGGCCAACTGAAATATTGCAGCTACTTTTATATTTAGGATATAGGGCTCATGCACGCTATACCCACTGCTTTGTGTAATGCCAACACGCACTTTATACACCACGTGCGTTATCAAGTGGGCTGTCTTAGCATTCTAATACAAGTGCATTGGAAAAGCTACTGCAGGTTCATCCAAAGTGTCCTGGGAATGCTATAATACACTGCAATGAAAAATGCAGTACATACAAATGTCACTGGTAGAACAGGTTTCCTATGGAGCATATCCCATGTGAATTAATCCTGAGCTCCAGGCTTTTCTAATTTTGATACTCTGCTGATCACTAGGCTGAGACTGGAACAAAATGCCAAACACTGGAGCCTAAAGTACTGACATCAGATATTCATTGCTAGGAACCTTCTTTTGTCATCCTACCTAGTGAAAAGATAACTAAAAAGCCCTGTATGTACAGTGGACCCTTGAGTTACAAACGGCTTGACTTTGAACCAATTTCAGTTAGAATCAAAATTTTTGTTTCAACTTGCAACCCAAATCTTGCTTTCAACTTAAATTATGGCCAAGGCCAAGCCTTGTTTCCTCTTGTGCAGTTGTGAACAACGACAGGGATGTCAGAGGAGCATTTGTAAGCTGCACTCTGATCCCAGATACACATGTCCCACATGTTTGAGGAGGTAATTTCAGACCGTGAATACAAATGTACCTAAAATAGCTAGAAACAACAGTCTGAAGGAAGAAACAGAAGGTAAAGAAAGCACAATTTAAAAGAAGGAAATTGTGAAGAAATATGAAAGTGGTGATCATGTGATGGATCTCACTAATATGTCCAGCAAGTCACAATGGACCATCTTGCCAATGTACAAAAGGCTTCAGACTCTTTCAAGGAGAGATAGGACACCAGAGAGCCAGATTCCTGATGTTCTTCTTCTAGACAATTACCACCTTCCAGTTCATCCCTTTTCCCTGAAAGCCAAAGATGTGATTACAATTTTTTGTTTCTGGTAAACTAGGCACATTGCACCTTTTGGTGAAACACCAGGACAATGATGGGTGCTTCTGGTACATTACACATATTATACACTGCTTTTTTTGTTATGAAATGGTTAGGTAATGGTGCTTTAGGAGGTTCAGACTGCATGAAGGGTATTGTCATTATTTCTTATAGGAAAAATAGTCTTGATTGACTAACCCCTGTGAATTAATTAAGTTCATACGTCAAGGGTCAGGTGCTTGTTTTCCATGCAGAGTGATAGGGGTGGAATATCTCAGGCAGCAGTAAGTTAGCGTCTGTACATAGATTTTTGGCTGAGTACATTAAAGCTGATTCACTGTTTGTACTTGAAGTTTGCACTAGGCTTAACTAGATCACCCAAAAACACTGAACGCAAAAGTACAATAGTCTGTATTTGTAGTACAATAGTCTGTATTCAGAGTGACTGTACACAATGTTACTGGGAATATATACTCTGGGGTATAGCTCCAATCCACATAATGTGTTAACCAGCATGGGGTCTGAGCCTCATGGAGGTAGGTGTTACTACATTAGCATTATTGGAGCTGTGAGGTGTTATTTATCTGCCCAATCGTGAGAGGTGTTAAAATGGCATTGTAAGTGGCAGACAATAGATGTCGTACCCCCACCCCTGTTCAAGCTTGGCTTCTCCAATGCCTTTTTTTCACATCCATGAGGCTCAGATCCCATGCTGGTTAACACATTATGTGGATTGGAGCTATACTCGAGTATATACTTCCATAAACATTGGGTACAGTCACTCTGAATTGAGAAAGCCAGTCGCATGACTAGTGAAACAAAACACAGCAAGTCCAGTTGATTTAAATTAAATACTACAGATATACATTGACCTGCATGAATGAGAACCTTCACAGACACACAGTAATCTGACCCTCCAATTACTTTTCTCTCATTGAAAGTGATTAGAATTATGATCAGGTGTACTACGCCATTTGTGTTCCAATCAGCTACCTACTAAATGCACTTTAGATCTGATCATATTATAAGAAAGGAAAATAAATCAGAACTGGAAATAGGCCTGTGTGATCCTATATATGAAACAACATAAGAAAGCACATTTCAGATCAGAAATAAGATTACATAGCAGGTAATGGGTTTGTGTGTTTAGTATGCACTTCAACCTTCAGTCCTGGAATACATCAGGCTTTTGTTGTCTTCTTCAATTTAAATGTCTGATACATTTCAGCCAATAACCATTAAGGACTGTACAAGCCCCCTAAAATCATATTATGCTAAAACCTAAATGAGATATTATGACACAGTTTATATATGCTTTAATACCACTTTAAATAACCGATTTATAAAGCAACCAGGTGTAGCAGGGTTTTCATGGTTGCCAGTAATTGTAGAGATGAGCTGTATAAGATAATGTCATGTAGGTAGAAAAATCCATCCCAAGGGCACATTGCTGATCTTTGTTTTAAATTCCAATTATCTTTACATACACATTCTATATCAACACAAATACTGGTACATTTGGCCATTACACCCACAGGAATGTTTATGATTATATATTTATATATATGCACACACAATTTTTTCTATAATAAAACAAGCTGAGGTACACACAGATAATTACAAAATGATTTTGTGTTTTTTGCTAAATGAATTGTGTTTATTAAATATGTAGGTATTACATTAGAAGTAGAATGAGTAAGGGCATAACCGGGACTAGGCCAATTATCAGATGCATTCATGCAACACCAGCAGACATATATTTTTGCACAGAATACTTTCATTCCATGCTCTGTTGATTACACAATCTCAAAGAGGTGCCATTTATTTCTTCACACTGTAAACATAGCCACTTAACTATGCTTGAAGAAATACTGCAGCGCAACAGCTTTCTGCCCCAACAGCTTATCACCGTTTCTTGTTTGACTCTTCCAATCTATGTCCAGAGTGAGGAATGTACTATAGAGTGATTTATACAGTTGTGTTCAAAATTATTAATTAACCTCCACTGAAATTGAGTGTTTTGGCCATTTTGACATTGATTTTGATCATTTCAGTCATCTTGTTTACAATGAAATGAAAGAGGCACAGATAAGTCAGACAAATATAACATAACATTCATAATGAAAAACCACACATGTATTTTCTGTGCTCACATCATTATCACTTGTGTCAAGCTATGCTTCACGTTTAAAAGCTGGTATAACTGGAAAAGGATGTTGTACTAAGTACTAAGAATGAATGTCACTTAGGGGTTAAATAACACTGATAATGATGTGAGCACAGAAAATACATTTCATTATTAATGTTATGTTATATTTGTCTGACTTACTTTCATTTCATTGTAAACAAGATGACTGAAATGATCAAAATCAATGTCAAAATAATTTTGAACACAACTGTAGGTGGATATGAAAATGTGCTTTGCTTTGACTTTATTTGAATTCAAATGTCTAAAAGGGGACCATCCGGGACAGAAAAATATATATTCTATTACCCAAACTATGGGGCACCCCTCCAAATCATTGACTGGGGTCTTCCAATCTCTTCCATGACCACAGTTTTACAACCTAGGAATAAGGACTGTTTCTACAAACATTTGAAAAAGAATGGGTTGCTCTCCAGAACCCAGTAAATTCCGAAATGGTAGCGTGATAGACTTCATGCACAGATATCATCCTATTTGTAAAAATGTCATTGCTGTTTAATATTCCACAGTCACTTGTTAGCAGTATTTTAACAATTATGGTTGGGCTGGGCTCCTTGCAAGACAATTTGGAAAATGCCATGCTTCAAACTTTTTGGGAATAGTATGGGGATCAAGGCATGGATGAGGGAGTTTTATGTAAAGGAACTTGAGTGGGCTGCACAGAGCCCTGACCTCAACCCTTCAGAAGGAATTTGGAATAAACTAGAGCAGAGACTTCAAGCTTGGCCTTCTAAGGGCTTGTTTCCATTATACGTCGGGACCCCTACGCTAAGCGTATACGCTTAGCAGGGGTCCCGACGTATCCCACAGACTTTGCCTGCCGGCGGATGGTCTGTTTGCACATCCGCCGGTGTAAAGGCTGAACGTACTCGACTACGTTCAGCCTTACACCGGCGGATCGGCTCAGCGCAATGAAGACAGACGCGTCCGCCGAGCAGGTAAGTCTATCTGTTACGTTGGGACCTCCCAAAGCAATGGAAACAAAGCTTAACTCAACATCAGTGGTTGACAAATTAAGGATGGTCAAAAATTACCATAAACACACTCCTTGTATATATATTTGGAGTGGTTCAACATTGGAAAGTGCCAGGGAGCACTCTTTTCATACTGGTTATTTTGTACTATTCGTAATAATTTGTAATGTTTTGCACTTATTTCATTTTACTGTGGGGAGTCTAGCTTTATCAGATGATTATCACCGGCTAAATCATCAAATACAGCACTAGCTTCATCCAGAAATCTCAGTGAACGTTCCACCACTCCAGTGAAATCCACATGTCCTACAAGAGGGCCAAGGAAGTATTTAGACAACAGCACTACAAGAGTTAAATAGTATGTCTAAATAAAGCATATTGGTTACAAGTATTACCAGACAATTCTTTTTAGTCATTAGGCTTCACATAATATATAGAAAGCTGAGAAACTTGAGTTGGGATTGGTTTATGTTCATATTTTGTATTTTCTGCCAATTTTTTTCTTTATTTCTACAAATGTGTATGACAATTGAGAGACCTTATCCAATGAGGAAAACCCTCAGCCACACATCACAGATCCGAACGCAGACCAGTAAATACAGACTGTTACTGGTTACTATAAAGGCCTTTCACTTTCTATTTGTTTCACTTGTTCTAAACTGTTGGACACTAGCAGTTCATTTGCTGGTTGTCGTGCCTTTTATAAGAGGTATAACATTTATATATCTTTAAGTTATAATGTATCTAATGGCATAGATTTAAAAGCCATAGCTATATTTCTCCATTTTGTTATCTGTTAAGTGTATTAACCTCCCTAGCGGTTGAGACGAACCCTGTTCGTTCGCCGTTCAGGGTCGCCCCAACCGCAGGGGAAACCCTGGGAAGCTGCAGCGATTGTCTTCCATGTTAATGGCGGAGCGCCGGCTTTCCCGCCCACACAGCTGGCATCAATAATGACACCAGCTGTGTGAAGAGCAGTGGCGGGAGGGAGGAAATGACAGGCAGTGTACTGTGTACACTGCCTCGATTGCCCGTTCCGATACAGGCAATGCGTTAGGAAGGTTAAGGCTGAATTAAAGAACATAAGTTTTGTTTCTTAATATGTGAATATGTGCTTCTTAGGAGAAAGAGGGCCTCTGCCCTTTATATGATTACAGATAAAGTCTTGTACAGTTCGCCCTTGGTGTTATGTGGTGAAAAACACTACTAATTAATTTTATCTTTAAATATAATCTTTATTAAGGCATCGACAGCACAGAGGGCAGATCAAACTCCCACACATACAATTATATCAACATATTGAGAACTATAGAAGGAGACCCTGACAGGTAGTTTGTGATTAATCCCCTGGGCACCAGGGCTAGGCGGGGGACAACGAGACAACTCCCTATCCCCCCCGAGCCCCATATAGTGGTAAACTGTCTCCCCCTCTGAACCCTGACCCGCCACTCAAGCGCTGCCTCAAACCCAATTATTTTAAACTTCAAACATGAAACAAACACAGAAACAGAGACAAGACACCACGAGAAACATAGACAAAACAAGATAAAAAAGAAAAAGAGAAAAAGAAGAAGGAAGGGAAGTATAAAGAGGAGGGGGGGGAGGGGAAGGGAGCGAGCTCCTCACCGAGTCCACGTACCTGTACCACACGTAATGAAGCAGCAGTCCAGGCGAAAAACCAGACGAGCACCAGCGAACCAGCCACACTCCACAGGCAGTATTGCAGGCATAGCGAGGTTACGGCGTAGCCCGCCATCTCAGGTACTCCGCAGACAGAACTGTCGCCAGTAGAACCATGTTTTATTCAGTTTGGCCGATCTGCTTCGCATAGCCGCCGTCAGGGTCTCCATTGCCAAGATGTCATTCACCCTGTCAATCCACTGTCCAACTGAAGGGGGGGAAGTCTGCTTCCACATGGCTGGTATACATGCCTTAGCCGCATTCAGCAAGTGGATAAGTAGGGTCTTGCGATATCTGTGTCGGGGGATTGGGGTCAAGTGGAGGAGGCAGGCCACTGGGTTGTCAGTCACGTCGACATCAGTCAGGTCCTTAACCAGTCGAAAGATCTGAGTCCAGAAGGGCTGTAGTCGAGGGCAGTCCCAGAAGATGTGCAATAATGTGCCCCCCCCCGCGGCGCACCGCCAGCACACGTCCGGGGAATTAGGGAACATCCAGGCTAGCCTAGCAGGGGTGAAATACCATCGCGACAGCAGCTTATAACTGGTCTCCTGATACTTGTTACTAATAGATGCCTTGTGCGCAAAGTGGATGATGTGTTCCTGTTGTCTAGGAGACCACTGCACCCCTAGGTCCTGTCCCCACCGGGCAAGGAAAGCGGGGAATCGCGGGGATTCCAAGTCACAGAGTATAGCATGGGCAATGGAGAGTGTTCCCCGCAATTCACCCTGCTGTGTACACAGACTCTCGAACGTCGTGGGGGTCTGAGAGAAATCCTGCGGGGGCGGCAAGGAGGACAAATAGTGATGGAGTTGCACGGATCTCCAAAATCCAAGCCCCATGCTAGGGGTCTCCTCCTCGGTCAGCGTCGGGACGGCCCATCGGCCATCCCCGACGAAGAGGGATGCGCGGAACTTATTCCGGGCAATCCAGGACAGGAAAGGACCATTCTCCGTTCCCGGCGGAAAGCGAGCACTCCCCACAATAGGGGTAAGGGGTATGGTGTGAAGAGCTTCCGGGGAACGCATCGCTTCAGGGCTCGAAGGGTGGATCCGATTAATGGGTGGGCGAGCAGCTGCCTCTGTGAGTCCCGTGGCTCCCAGAGAACTCCCGCCAACAGAGTCGGCGACGCCGCCTGCTCGATCAGGACCCAGGGCTTCACTGTGGAATGACGGCACCAATCCAGCACGCGGGCAGCGTGCACAGCCGCATGGTATCTCAAGGGGTCCGGGAACCCTATACCCCCCCTGTCCTTGGGGAGTCCCAGCACCTCTTTCCGAATCCTGCGGGCCCCTCCCCCCCAGACAAAGGACAGGAACACGGATCTCAAATGTCTCAATAGGGAGAGGGGCAGATGTACTGGTAAGGCCTGCAACAGGTACAATATCCGAGGCAGAACATTCATTTTCAGGATGTTGCAGCGTCCGAACCACGACACTGTCAGCGCCTTCCATCGCTCTAAGTCCTGCCGGATAACCCTGAGAAGGGGCGTAAAATTGAGGGCTACTATGTCCCTGAGCGCGGACGGAATGTTCGTGCCCAGGTATCTGATATGAGAGGAGGCCCATTTAAACGGGAAAGAGGGGCGTAGGGCAGCCTCCAGACTGGCGGGAGCAGAGACATTAAGAATTTCGGACTTTTGAAAGTTAATTTTGAAATTCGACAGGGGTCCAAATTGAGCAAACTCCGCCATCAGGGATGGCAAGGAAACCCGCGGGCGGGAGAGGTAAAAGAGCAGGTCATCCGCGTAAGCCGCCACCTTATGCTGGACGCAACCCACCTGGACCCCCGCGATATCCGGGTTCGCCCGTACCCGCCTAAGAAACTGCTCCAAAGTCAGGATGAAAATAATAGGGGAGAGGGGGCACCCCTGCCTAGTACCGTTCGCAATCGGGAACGCCTCGGATGTCGCCCCCTGAACCCTGACCGAGGCTGAAGGGGCCTGGTAAAGGGCGAGAATCCAAGAAAGAAGGCGTGGGGGGACCGCAATGTGTTCCATCGTGGTCCTGAGAAAAAGCCAGTCCACCCGGTCAAAAGCCTTCTCTGCGTCAGTGGAGAGCAGGAAGAGGGGGACATTCTTGACCTCGCAGTGGTGAATCAGGTTGAGGGTGCGAACAGTATTGTCCCTAGCCTCCCGGGACGGCATAAACCCCGCTTGGTCCGAGTGAATCAGCCCCTGGAGATAGGGAGTAAGGCGGTTTGCCATGATCTTGGCCAGAATTTTAACATCGCAATTTAAGAGGGATATGGGTCTATAGCTAGCGCACTCCAGCGGGTCCTTATCAGGCTTGGGGATAACAGCAATATGGGCATGGAGTGCGTCTCTCGGCAGAGAGTGGCCTGAGGCCAGCGCATTAAATGTAGTGACCATATGGGGAAGTAGAGTTGCGGCAAACGTCTTATAGTAAGACAGCGTAAAGCCATCCGGGCCAGGCGCCTTGTCAGGGTCCATGCTCCCGATCGCCAGCCCCACCTCATCCGCGGAGATTTCCGCATCCAAACAGTCCAAGGCTGACTCCGGGAGTTTCGGCATCTGTGCCTCACGGAGGTAGCCACGAATGGCCTCCTGCCGCGTCTCAGACTGGGAAGGACCCCCCACCTCCTGTAGATTGTAAAGGTCACTGTAAAACCGCCGAAAGGCATCCGCGATGTCTCGGGTCTGGGTGTGCAAGTTACCCGCCCGATCCCGAATCCGAGCAACAAAGGTAGACGCCCTAGGGGCGCGAATCATGCTGGCCAAAGGCCTGCCACACTTGTCGGCATACTCGTAATAGTGCCTACGGATATAGGACAGCTTGGTCTTGGCCTGGGCCAGTAGCAGGTCTCGGAGTTGCTCCCGGAGCCCCGTGAGAGTAAGAAGGGTATCCGCCGCGAAGGAGCCACAGGGGCGATGAAAGTCCAGCGGAGGTGCCAGGCAGCGAGGAGGAGAAGGGGCTGCACACTGCAGAGCTCTCACCCACAGGGCTGGAAGAAGCTGGGGGGGGGGGGCGTCTGCTGGGTCTGCCGTCCAGTCAGTGCTGGCCCAGGGGGACCAGTCCACGCAGGGGAGGGGAGGCCGCTCACCTGTGTCCCCACACTGTCAGGAGGGTCCACGGCTGTAGCTGTCCGCCGGGCAGAGCGAGCAGGCTCCAGCGGTGTCACTGGCGCGCCCTGAGCCGTCCTGGCGTGGCGCCCTGACGTGCGGGGAGTATCTGTGGCCCTGACTTCCGGTGCCGCCGGGGGCTCTCCTAAGGCAGAGGCTGATGCGGCCGCCCCGCGGAAGAATCGGCGGATGGCCGGGATCGGAGGCTGCTGGTGGGTCCTAGGGGTCCTGCGCCGCCTGGACATACCGGACACGGCTGCTGGGTGGAGGTCGTATAGGCGCCGTGCTGCTGCTGGCCGCGGAGCTCAGTGTGAGACGTCCTCACTCCGCCATTGCTTGGCCACGCCCCCCTACTAATTAATTTTATGTTTTTAAAAAATATTACGTTTTTTCCCCAATTATGGCTAACCAGGTGCAAATATTACTGTGTGATCATTGTCATATAGCCTCCAGAAAGTCTTAGTTTCAATTGGGGAGGCAAGATTTGGCTTTATCCTGATACTATACATAGAAAAACAATTTAGCCAATCGGGTACAAAGCTTTATCTATAAGAGATGGTCGATTTTTTTTCGACTAGATAACTTTGTGAGTAGATTACAAATCAAAATTTGATTTAACAGATTACAAATCCTCTGAACTTGGTATCTTCACCAAAATTGCTTGAGATGCAGTGAAGAGTCCAGGGTATACTCAGAACAAAAAAAGTCTTGCTCTAGCATGCTTAGTTTTTGCATGAATTAACTTCAAAGTCAGAATTTGACGTTCAAAATATCGACATGAAACTTAACTTTAAACTTAATTTATGCAAAAATTGTAATTGCCTGGTGCTGCAAGGATTAATCACAGCCCCAATCTCAAGCAGTGACAAAATACTACCAGTCTGAATGCACATCACTAGAGTTTAATGTTGATACGCTATAACTGGCATGCTGTCAGGAATCAACCTATCGCTGACCTTTACTGATCTTTACACCCCAAAAACATATGAGTAGGTTAACTGTCTGAGTTTATGAAAATAATTTTAATGGAGGATGTCATAGATGAAGAGGCTGTGGAGATCACCGAAGTGATGAGTATTTGTGGATACTTTGCACGGGTATTTTTAGCTTGTGTACAGCTATTATAACTGTTCAATAAAAACTCAAAATAGTAATGTATATGAAAAGTGTTTTTTCAAATGCAATAATATAGCCACAAGTCCTTCTTATGTGAAGAAAAAAATCCAGTTGGAATTTTTTTTAAAATCCAGAACAGAATAGAGAAGGTCACACAGAGTTTTGACATTTCATACAGAGAAGAGAAAATCTCTCTCTGTGGAACAGCTAAATTAAACGTGGATGTCTTTTAGCTTTACAGACAAGTATGGGAATTTCTAGAAGTTCCAGATATAACTCTTACTACAACTCAAAACTAGCTGGGTCACTGGCTGTGACCCCAATATGATGACTATCACCTCTTCCATCCTGCCCATGAATCCTCCATCTTAACTGTGACCTCTTCCATCTGGACCCTGACCTCACCATCCTGACCATGAGGCTGTATGCAGACTTTCATTTGCATGTCAATGCCAACATTTTTGCATCTCATTGACTAAAGGTGCACATACATTGGTTGATACCCTTTTAATCAATGAAACCTTGAGTGCAGCGTGTTCACATCACCACACTGCTCTCAAGCGTTTATTAATTGGACAGTGAATCAATGCGCACCACATTGTGCAATCAGTTCCCGTTTGATACTTTGGATGGGGACCCTCGTTATGTATGTTGGTCACTAATTGAACTAAAAATCAACCCATATATGGGGACCTTATCTCAACTGTGGATCTGGGTGCTTTGCTTATAACGCCACCAGTCAATCAGCCAATCACCAGCCATCCCCAATTTGTAAAAGCATGCATGTATTCAAGTGGTCATTTTTATAATGTTCACAAATTAAGCATTTATTAAAACCTTCACATCTGCCACTAACAATTAGATTATACTGTGTTTCAAATTCTACACATTTTCATATGAACTCTTTAAAACTTTTCCCTGGTTTACAATGGTTGCATACCCACAGGAATGTCCGTGTAATGTCAAGCGCATTTAACAACATGTGTAAATGTGCATGCATTTTTGGATGCATCTGCATTTTTGGATGATAAATGTGTCCATCAATGCAGTGCAGTCATTTTTACACCAGCTCTCTTCCCATGATTCTGGACCAAAACATGGCTCCATCACCTCCTTGCTGATGTTGCGGTCTTTTTGGAACACCGTGGCCATCCACTATTCCATCCCTCTGGACCAACCAGGGTTGCAAGGCACTCATCGGTGAACTGGACTGTTTGAAAGTTAGTCTTCATGTATTTCTCTGCCCAATGCAGCCATTTCTGCTTGTGAGCATTGGTTAGTGGTAGCCAAGTTTTCATGAAATATCAAATGTTTTCAAACCTCGTCCAAGGCATTGAACTATTTCACTCTTTTCCGGCAGTAGAGATCCTTTTTCTTCCCTGTATTGGTTGATAACTGTGGTCTGCTTAATAATGTGGAACGTCCTTCTCAAGCAGTTTATCCTTAAAATGGTATCACCTAGTAAACCAGGTGCGGCCCTCAGCACTAAAGGGCCGCACAGAACATTCTCAATCTATACTGACTTGTATAAGTATTTTATAATGAATAAGAAATGACAGCAGGTAGAGCTAGAATACATTATTTTTATATTGCTAAAATAATACAAAACTTGTTTTAAATAATACTTCAAGCATTAGGGAACATTGTAGTGTGGTAATGCACATTTTGTGTTATATACATTGTCAAAGGTTAATTTATACTATACAACCCTCCCCCACCCCCGTTCATTGATGGCATAGTGGGAGCATAGCCACTTACCTTTACCGGTCTGCTGATCCCCCACCAACACTAGAGGAAGAGAAGTGAGGTACTTGCTCAGGCACCATCTGGGTTGCTGATTGGCTTTTACGTACGCCATTCACATAGGTTTATCACCTCTCCTCCTCTTCCCACTCTAAGAAGATCCCGAACGAGGACCTGTCAGTGGGAGATCGGCAGACAGGTGAGTTCCTATGCATTTAACAGTAAGGTTTCCAGAGCCGCAGTTGGAGGACTGAGGGGGGGCCGCCAAAAACCGCCTTAAGGGCCACATGCGGCCCCCAGGCCACAGGTTGGGCACCTGGGTAGTAAACTAATAATCACAGGTGTCTAAAATTTATTCCAGTGAACCAAAGAGCCCTGAGACACAATGGCATCCATGAGTTTAATTGAAAACCAAGAAATCTAATCTTTGTGACATTTAAATAGTATTTGCATAATAATTTGGAACAGGGTGTAAACTATTTTCTTTGTGTTTTTTTATTGAATACAGAAAAGGAAAACATGTTACAAATATGCATATATTATTACAACAATTTTCCAAAACCAAACAAATTTGTTCTCCATCCACAAGTAGCTATTTTCTTAACCGATAACCTTATAAATCTTGTTCAAATACTAATTTTTATGAATTTTCTTAACCTCCTGAGCGCACTGCCCATTTCGCGGGCGATCGAGGCAGTGTACACAGGTCTATGGCCACAAACCCGGAAATGCTGCAGCGATGAAGACAATCGCTGCAGCTTTCCGGGGAGGCATAGGGTCTCCCCGCCGCCAGCTTCCCCTGCGGTTGAGAGGACCCTGTTCAGCGAACGAAGGGAGGTTAAAAAAACGGGATTCCATTTGTAATCTCATATAAGAAAGGTCAGTTGAGTGAAGAGGCAATCTTTAGCTGGTGGAATATTTTATTACAAATCATGTATAAATTAGTGAACAGAAATAAATATAAGGATTCCTGCGTGAATAAGCTCTGCAGAGCACATTTCCCCAGAAGGTTTTCAATGTTGCTTTAGAAATATCTACATTTAATCTTCGGAGTTCCAAGCAAAAGAATCACAGCAGTTGGCACAGAAACTACAGGCAAGAAGTATTTCTTTAGTCTGCCTGTGGGCACACTAAGATCCCGCATCCTCTGTGCACCCAGCCAGTGAACAATAAAATTATTCGCCTTGACAATTCCATCTGCCAGCTATTGGGGCTATGTCCTTTTAATAACATACACATACATTTTCAGCTCCATTGGACTGTAGGATGATAAGATGAGGGTGGTCAGGACACAGAACTGAAACCCAATTATTAAATCTATGATATACTGTAGTTGAGATGTTCTAAAATAAACCTGCAGTACTAGGATGCACAGTGAGCTTTGCAGGCCTGCTGCAGATCGCAATTTTACAACCACTGCCGAAAATAAAATACTTTAATACAGGCATAGACAAATAAAGGCATGTGTGTCAAAACAGTCATGTCCTCAGTGGCACTCATATGATCGCCATGTGTAATGTGAACAGGCTTGGAGTGGCTAGCTGAAAAGTTCTACACTGAGACTAACAATACAAAACTACTACAAAGGGTTATTTACAGCTCACTGGAATGGCAATAAGTCATGCTGGTCGGCCCATCTGTGCTTTTTCATAGCATGCACCTCTATTACCGAACACACATGAACTTCTCCAAGCATGGAAAGTGGATGAGTTAGGACTAATCTGAGTGTGGAAGGTGGATGAGTTAGGGCGGATCTGAGTATGGAAGGTGGATGAGTTAGGACTGATCTGAGTATGGAAGGTGGATGAGTTAGGACTATTCTGAGTGTGGAAGGTGGATGAGTTAGGACTAATCTGAGTATGGAAGGTGGATGAGTTAGGAATAATCTGAGAATGGAAGGTGGATGAGTTAGGACTGATCTTAGGCTGTCCATACACCAGTCGATACCCATTCAATTGATGAACCCTCGAGTGCAGGGTGATGATATCACCATGCTGCGCTCAAGCTTCATCCATTGAATGGAGACTCGATTTGTAGCACTTCTGGGCAATTAATCCCATTTGGTCCCCATCCAAAGTAATGGCAATCAGACAGGAATTTACCAACATGTTGCATATAAAAAACCTGTCCAACAGGAAACACTGCTGCATGTGCAAATAAATTGAAAATAAATCCTAAAAATCCTAAAAGTAAATATATGATTTGCTTCTAGCAGGAAAGAAGAGAACATAATATCCAGAATAACATGTATGTTTTTGATTATAACTAAAGACTAGCAACCAAGTGTAGGGGATTACTTTGGAGATCAGTATGAAGTGTGTTGTCTGTATTATATGTCTGCAATAGTAGATTGTTGTACCGTGTTAGCCATCGATAAATACAGCAAGTTTGGAGTTCAAGTGATACCAATTATTGGCTAACTGAAGATATTAGAGAAGCAAGCTTTAAGGATGTTGCAGATCCCGTCTTCAGGCTTGACATATAATATGCAGTGACATAGGATGAGACCAAGTGGTGGCTCATGAACAGATGCAGGAAACGTTTCCAACTTAAGGATGACATAAGGTGTTTGAAATCTTAGGTGTTTCAAATCTAAATTAGACAGTGGAATCAAATAATGTTTTTAAACCAGCAGCATAGTGAGTTGGAAATATTATGGTGTTACTGACAGTAACTGTCTTTCATCGAGGAAATCAGATTGAGATGATGGAAAACTGACAAGATCTATGTTATCCACTTTACATTTATAGCAGTGAGCGGACATGGCAGATAAGACAAGACAGCAGTTAACAGTCATTTGGGTTACTTAAATTGAACATGAACGAATAAGCAAACATTTTGCTGTACAAAGTTAAAGAATGAGACAATAGGTAGGAAGGGGAAGACACTGATCATACATACAGAGAGGATAGAAGAATATTCAAGACATATCTCATTCATGAACAAAAACATCATAAAACTCATGAGCTTCAATGTCTTCCCAACAGTATCCATGGCCTAAAGGAAACGGCACATGATCAAAGTTTGACATAATCTGTAAACTGCCATTTTGTATATCATTGTTCAGGTCTGGCCTTTGGTTTTATGGAGTGAACCCTTCTTGTGTGGTGATAGTTTGATAACACTGACGCCACCATGCCAGAGATTTGATTTGATCCTCATTAAAATATTAGAGGTGTCATAGTAATTTGAACAGGCTTCCATCAAACAGCCTGTCTTCAGAAAAAAATATATACAGTAGCCAAAAAGTGCAATAAGATTCCATTAATAATTGTTTAAGTATAAACCCAGAAATATAAAGAAAGGGTCAACCATTAGTGTTGAGCAGCATATGGTATATTCAAATTTGTGTAATTTCGCGAATATACAGAGGAACATTCAACATTTGTAAAATTTGATTCGACTGTATTCTATTGCCTTCCATCGCAATTATTCGCAATGCAGCTTTACAGCTTCTCTTCTTCATTCTGTGATCTTAGTCAGTACGAGCACTGTGTGCATTGTGCTTACCCATTCGCAATGGTGGATTTTCGTCCTATATATTCATATTTAGATTATTCTTGCTCAACACTATCAACCATCTAACCATTGGGTGCGTTCGGGACGGCACCATCTCGTCCAGCGCTGCTACTCCTACTATATCACTGGACGAGATGCTGCCGTCCAGTACACATCGGGACACCGGCAGCGCATACTTAGTTTTGCGGTGTCCCCGATGCTGGCAGGTGAATCCTTCGTCTCTTCCCCCCCCCCCTCCGAGTGACGTGCTTTCATTGCGCTTCTATGTACTAAATATCGCCAAAATAAAAAGTCTCTGGTGCCCAAGATGTGCCCATTTGCAGTAACCCTCTCTAACCTGGTGTGATTTTACCACATCCATCACAACAGGTTAGAGAGGGTTAACTGCAAATGGGCACATCTGGGGCACCCGAGACTTTTTATTTTGGCGAGATTTAGTACATATCAGCATAGCTTTGTGCCCTGATTTTTGTGTTTTCTCATACATTTTATAAAAATTTTAATTTTTATTTTACATAATTGTTTGTTTCAAACATGATTATATTCAGGATGTCTATTAGACCCTTGTACGGACATATTTTGGGAAGTTACAGGCTTACAACATAAAGAAAAATTTACCATTGAAGTCTATGGTGCACTTTTGGTACAAAAATCTGGACCTCAGCAGTGCGGTAGGGAGGTTAATACATTGGCTTAATCCACATATGTGGTGTTGATAGAGTTTATAAATCCATCATATCCTAATTATCTCTTTTTTAATATGTTTTGATAAATACATTCTTTCTCAAATCCTTCTGGGGGGGTTTTCAGACATGTGTGTTTGTGGGAAAGTAAAGATATGCGGAAAACATCATCATATTTATTCCCTTTATGAGTATTCCTAAAGCGAATATCCAAACAGTTTTTTTCGATGTGATATATTAATAGTAATTGGGATTCTTAATTAAAGAACATGCTAGTGTTATCTTAAGGGCAAGCAATTAAAGTAATTGCCTTAGGTCCCCTGACTATACAAGATATTGCTAATGACAACTGGTACCTTTTTTTGGAACATCAGACGGCATACAGAGCTCTGCTTACTCGGAGAAGTGTCATGACTTTGGCAGTACAAGTGTCACAATCCAATGACAGGTCTGTAGATGAACACCGTGCTGTATAATTGGCCGTGGAATCATTAGATTTATTTGTGCAATATAAGTATTGAGTTAATTCATTTGGCCATTGCGTGTGGTGTATTTGATTAGCGCATTATATGTATCAATTGACTGAAACATTCATGTATTTATTGCCTGGAACATTATATATGTAGATTGAATAACTGGAGTGGTGTATGAATTAATTGATTAAGAAACTGTGTACCATAATTATTGCACCATAAAAATAATTTCCTACCTGTCAACTTCTGTAAAACAGTTTCACATGAATTCTACAGGGAGCCCCAGTTAAAGAGCACCGGTACCTTAAAATAGAACGCACTTCACAATCAATAATGACCAAAAATTTTACACTTATTATTGTCTTGTATAAATCATTATTTTTGCAACATATGTTTTCAACTACAATAATAAACTCATTATAGATATATTTTCTGCTGGGATGTGGAATTTTGTAAAATTCACTACACTCCAGGGGAAAAAAAAAACCCTTGCAGTGTGACTCCCACCCCCTTGCATGGGTGTATTACTTGATACGGTCTAGGATACACAAAAAATGCTCTGTTCCTAGATCATCTGCCAGATTCACAGCTTAGAAATACTCTTAAAGGTGGGTTTACACGTCAAGATTTTTGTTTCGTTCAACTTCAGATTAAATTTTTTTTTAGATTTTTTATCGGATTTCGTTTGTCCATTTATCGAATGTAATTCGATATTTTTTCGTTTTTTGTACAACCGACGCAAATATCGAATGAAAATAATCGTTGGAAACACGAATGAAAAATCTTTCAGATTTTTTTTTTTTTAGGAAGTGATAGGAAAAAAATATCGAGTGAAG
Organism: Ptychadena robeensis; assembly: GCA_036250615.1. Lineage (NCBI taxonomy): Eukaryota > Metazoa > Chordata > Amphibia > Anura > Ptychadenidae > Ptychadena > Ptychadena robeensis. The sequence goes on along the minus strand of CM070032.1, from coordinate 66,903,236 downwards.
TAAGGAGCATTCGTTTTTTACATGAAAAATAAACGACAGATGAAAGCTTACCAACATGTTCGATAACCTTGTGGACGATTTTTTGGCCGATATCGAACGAACCAAAAAATCGTTCGTCGTCCATCTGTCGGATGAAAAAATCTTGACGTGTAAACCCACCTTCCATACACAGGTCGATTTTTCACTAGATTTTTGACCAATCAATTGAGTTCTGTCCACCCTGAACGATGGACCAAACAAAATTGACTAAAAATCGGATCGGACATTGAACCGACATGTTGGGGTTTTTTGGTGGATGGTTTGGCAATCGAAGTATGTTGGTGGACCCATAGCTCCCTATGCAGCAGCCTTCTCGAACAATGGATTTTGTGGAATCGGCCCATGTGCAAATCAACCACAAATCGGATTGCCAAGATGGTGTGCCATCGTTTCCCAATACGATCATTCGCCGATTCCACGATCGCCTAAAATGATCGGATCGAGAATCAACCGGTGACAAATCGGCCCGTGTATGGCTATTTTACAGCTCCATGAAGAGCAGTCTATCACTTGGGACATCATTCTCCTTTAACATAAAATCTATGTCTTTACAAGGAAGTTGAAGAAGAGGATGATCCAACCTTGTCCCGCAGGACTAGTGTTAAGCGAGAATATTCGAATATATTCGATGAATATCTGGCATTCAAGAATTCGCAATATTTTGTGAATGTGCGCTCGGATATTCGCAATGGCGGATATTCATCATATTATGCTTCAACATTGTTTACCGGCATACATCGCTCATATTTGTGTGCGTTGCGAATGGATATGCGCAATACACATTACTTGTACTGGAAAAGATCACAGAATGAAGAAGAGAAGCTGTAAAGCTGCATTGTGAATCATTGTGAATAATCGCGAATAGGCACGTGCGATGGAAAGCAATAGAATACAGTCGAATCGAATTTTACCAATTTCAAATGTTTCTTTGTATATTCGCGAAATTACGCGAATTCGAATATGACATATGCTGCTCAACACTACGCAGGACCAGAAGAGTAGGTGTCAGAACCAAAGGATCTGCTTAGTATATCTTCTTATATGTGCCCCCTTGATCTAAATGAACAATTAACCTTGTAATCTCATCATCGCAAAGGTTTGTTTGCAAGGTTGTTTTGGGTCCTTAAGCCTAAAGCCAGCCATACACAGTCGGATTCCATGGCCGCTCGATCACCTATCCGATCGATTCCGGCGATTCTGGCAGGAATCGCAGGTGTGATCGATCGGCCAATTAGGAGAATCCGATCGCTGCATACCACCTTGTCCAACGGATTCCGGGACGATTCCGTGTTCGATTCCATCTCCGACTCCACCTCACAAATGGCAACTCCCCCTGATCTGTGCAGAATCGGATCAAAAAGACCAACATGTTGGTTCTCTGTCGGTTCCGATTCTGGGCCCCTGAACGATCGGACGTGATCGATCGGACAAGGTGGGCTGAACACGATTCCGGCACGATCGTTTCGCGTGCATGCGCCCGGAATCCGACCCGTGTATGGGGGCCTTAAGACAACGTGTTCAGGGAAGAAAATGTAGCAGTCACTTAACAATGTAGAGGCAAGGCTCCACAGAGCCCAACTGATGGCCTGTCTCTTCCTGGGAATCTGCCCTGTCATATGGAAGGATTTATGTAACTATATTCCGTATATATTATGTTTTTATTTTCTCATTCGTGTTGGAATACCCCTCCTTTGTAAGCTTACAATTGTAGTTGCTGCCAGCTGGCCAAGTATCTGCTCCATTTTGTTTAGCAGAGGATATTTTGGGCAAAGAAATACTATATTTGCCCCCTATGTCCCTCCATGATGCTATACCTAGTGGCTCACTGGCCAATACCCAAGCATGATTGCTGTCAAATGATAGGTGTAGTAGTGTGATGGCATTTACTACTGGACAATCCTCCAATGGACAAGCAGCATTGTAAATGTAAATTACAGTGTGGTCTTATTTCCCAGCTGCAAAGCATTGCTCTAAAGCTAAACATTAAACACACAATATCACTTGCGTGGTTTCCCCTGTAAAGACCTTCAAATTTGGTGTTTTCTAGTTTCTACCTGGGGAGCTTCATACCCATAGGTGCCACTGCAGAACAGAAGGCACCGGCACTCGGCACCCATACACAGATCGATGCCTGTACTATTAAGGAACCCTCAAGTACTGTGCGATGTTGGCGATGCGATGCTGCGCTTGAGCCGCCTCCATTGAATGGAGAAACCCTGGGTCCCAATCCAAAGTAACGTAAATTGAACAGGGTTTATCAACATGTTGGTACAATCTCCACCTCATAAAACAACTGGCTTTCAATTGTACAGTGCTCAGTGTTTTGTGGTAGATTAAGGCTAGACATTCCCCTCCTGCCAAAGAACAACAGCCAGCTAGAAGTTGTGGGGAACTGCTTTCAAGCAAAGAGCATGCATTTGTACCTTCTGCTTTGACTTGGCCCCCTCTTTCTGCTGAGGACCATGTCACTCTGGACACAGTGGAGTGGACCGAGTCCCTGTGCCTCGATCATGATGTACTGCTAGGAGAAGGAGGCTCCCAGAATCAAGTGTGGCCTGGTACATGCACCTGGAGGGTTGCAAATATCCCAGAAGCATTGTGGGACTTCCTGTTCTTTATATTATTCTGTTGCCGTTGGTTTGTTGAGAATCTTCCCTGTCTGGTTCACATTGTTAGCAAAGTGCTTTTTAACCTTTTGCTGGTGTGGTTGTTTGTGTTCGCTTCCTGTTACCTGCCCATTACAGTGTTACATAAAATTTAATAGACTATGCACAATGTTAGTAAAGTACCCTCCTTTCCCCAGCATTAGTAATCATTGGAATATTCCCCCATTCTTCCCAGACGATGTTTGTCAGTGTCCTCCCCCAGTGACATAACTAGGGTGGTGAGGGAGCTTCAAACTTCACTAGGTGACATCATGATGAAAACCAGGGTTGACACACAATCAGGACTATGAGATGGCGAATATTGACATTAACATACAAACTGCATTCAGTCTGCAAATTAATGTTGGCAAATGGGTAGCTA
>CM070032.1:66871187-66890191 GCA_036250615.1 Ptychadena robeensis | reverse complement strand
GTCAATCTGTCCCGTCTGTAGTCCGCACCTGCGATATAGAGGGATAAGACAGGTACGCAGAGCGGGTTTTAGACCCATATGCGTACCAGCGGATCAGTTATGTGCACCCCTGGCTATGCTCATTACAATATGTTCATGCAGTTTATCGTATTACTAGCTAAAAGTGGAATGCCAAGTATGTATGTAGGACTAAATAGAACTCACATTGTTTAGGATCAGAGAACAATAAAATCTGATAGTTTACATATGTGCAATTCCACTTCATTTTTTTAGGACACTTTGGACAAATCAATTTGGTTCCACCATTACATTTGCCAATGTTTAGGAGTGAACATCCACTACTCAAAAACTAAAGGGAACACAATGATATTACAAAAGTGTGATTGACTTAATTACAAACTGCCCACTTAAGCCCTCCATTCACCTTTAGATCACTCCATACAATTTCCTTTAGATCAACAACTATGTAGTGTCGGGTCCTCTCTGATAAAATACAAAGTGATTGGAATGGTTAAAAAGGTCCTCGTATTACATGGTTTTGGTAGAAGAAACGGTGATTGTACAGAGATTGTATAGCAGGGAACAGACATTGGAGCCATTTGAGGTTCCCTGCAGCAGCATGATAACGTCATCACGCTACTGACAGATATCGGAGGAACTGGAGACACAGCACTTCATGCAAAGCAACGGACATAGACAGTGGTTTACAGTCATGTCCGATATCCCGGTTTTCAAACGGGATTGATTGGTCCAGCTCAAAAGCAGGGATGGCCACATATGATATGGCCCATATCTACACATGTGTACCCTGCCTAAGGTGTATGGGGGGCCGTAGGCAGGAACACTGTGACAATCAATTTCACAATTTGTTGTGCAAATGGAATTGACAACAGGTGGAAATTATAGGCAATTAGCAAGAATTAGGAACATGTGGGGTGTGACAACATAAAAATAAGTAGACTGTTTACAGGAAAGGGGACTGCAGGTCAAAAACTGCCTGAAATAATGAAAAACTGAATCTGCCATCAAGAAGCATAAGGGAGAGACATATAGATCTGAAATCCACCAAATCCTAAGAGGTTATCAGAGGACATTGCAGCAGTATACCACCTAGCCCAGGGGTGTGGGCCACAATGGGTTTTTAAATGTGACAAAGGGTTGGTTTTGGCCCCTGGAACTTCGTTAGCCACATCTGACCTAGGCCACGAAAGCCTCAAAACTAGTAGGAGAGTGTAGGACAGGTATGACCTGCATAACACTTAAGTTTTTTTAATTTAGTTCTTATTCTTGAATTTCAGAAAATGTTTCTTTGCTTATGTTCTATGCATCCTCAGAACAGAAAGGATAAGCCACATGTTAGACTGATGCATGCAACATAAAACCAGCAACAGTAGAAAACCAATAAAGCATAACATAAAAACTCCAGATAAAGAACATCTGACCAAACCGAAAACTACCACAAATACATTTTAGGTCTCTGAACGTGCTTCTAAAGAAATCTTTGGCCAAATCATTTGTCATGGCTTCAAGACCAAAATAAAATAAACATACTAACAAAAGTCTTTCCATTTTAGTCTTTATTGTTGTCTATTTGGGCAAGTCATTCAAAAACATTTCCTGAGCAGAGTTTCTGCCAGAACACAATTATTCCAATATAGAAAATAAGGCAAACCTTAAAATATTTTTACAAGTTGCTCTAAATTCAACTTTCTATAGAGAAGTGTTCAGCAGTAATATCTTGTTTCTTTCCCAAAAGTCCTCGAACAGGTTCAAATTCCAGTGGCACAGATCCAAATCTTTTCTTCATCTGTTTTTCAAATAGCTTCAAAAGAATTATAAATCAGATTTAGATGCAGAAATTTAAATGGGAACAAAAAAGAGACAAACTGTAAAAACATCATATGCAGCAAATAAGAGAGGACTGAAATAGAGCCCTAAATGCTTAGTAGTGAACAGAGAATTAAAAACCTATGTACTTGGTAAACTTAGTTGAGATGCTAAGCATGTGCGTGTTATATTCCAATTGCGCCAGCACCCGCAGCAAAATACAGTCACACTTTCTGTAAGCACTGCGCTTACCCATGACATTGAAGCTGTGAGGAGTGTATTGTGAGCAGGCAGCTTCAGCTAGCATAGACGGGCAAGCCCACCCTCTGGAAGATCATCCCTGCCTCTGTATGCAAGTTAGGCTATGTTCCCACTTAAGCGATTAATTGCCTGGCACTCGCGATTCCATTAATGTCTATGGTCAGGAACAAAAAACGCATGCGATCTTATCAATTGGGACAAGGCTATTAAAAATACTGTAGGCGATTGACAGCGATTCTGCATGCGATTAATCACCTAAGTGGGAACATAGCCTAAGACTGAAAATGCCTGCTCACATATACAGATCTGCAGAGCAGAACTAGGAGGTGGAGAAATCTCGGAATTCCTGCTCTGCCGGTTGGAGCATGGAGCTCTGACAGGCAGATAGGCCGTTGCCAAGGTTTTTCCCGGAATACAACGCTCCACTGTGTAAGGTGCATATCCCATAAAGAGCAGCGCCTTATGGGCCACAAAATACGCCACAAAGTTATCACATATTGACCCTTACCTCATAGGAAGCTAACTCAAGTAGCTCAGAAATTTCACTTTCTTGTGCGGACAAGACGCGGCTAATGACATTGGCAGCTCTCACAACATCAGGGTAATAATGATTCTGCAAAGCCTATAGGTAAAGATTACAAAACTGCATTAAACTGCAAGTTTAATTATGTATGGTAATCTCTGCAAGAATGTTTGTCTTTTTTTGCAGAGGGTTTCATAACCCTTTAAATGAAATAATGTATTATGCCTTTCTATTTAAAACTGCAAGCACATGAATCTGTTTTGCAATGAGTTGCCTTTTCTACATAATACATAGCCTCAGTAATAAGTACCGTCTCCACTGACCATTATCTGACAAAACATAACCCAATAATTCTATAAGCCAATAATGAAAAATTTTTTGAATGTTGATATATTTTCACATTGTATCTGATGTCATGGCAGAATAGCTTATGGAACACTACCAGGGAAGGCTACATGTTAATACACAGACTGCTACAACGTATCCTCAGCAGTAAAAGGGGTGAATACTCTGGCTGCAGCAAGTTGCTACTGGGCTCTAAAAAGAGGTAGGTGAAGACAAGAGGTGTAATAACCTATAACAGGGATAACATACGATCAACTTACCTCCAATTCCCAGAGAGAGCTTTCCAAAGCTTTACTCTTTGCTGGATCTTGCTCCTCCATGATGTATGGATCCGATGTCAAATCTAATATAGAAAATAAAATTACAGACATGCAATAGACCATGTACACTAGTCTGTTGTTCTGATGCATGTACAAATGAATATACCTAGTAGATTAAACATTTCCTTTTAAACTAGTGTGGCTTGTATACAGTATTGCCTTGAATGCACATCTATGGTTCAGGACATGAAGCATATCTGTGCATTACTGATGTTATCTTCACTTTTCATCATTTTTAGAGGACCACTGAAATGTACAAGCAAATCAATGTAAAATCCCCACACTATTTGTATAAATGTGCATGGTTTGCATACCCTACACACACCAACATAGTTGACAGTACACAGTAAGATAAACAGACAGATCTATATGTTAAGTGCACAAGTGAAAACGCACCTATGACCCTGCAATGACCCATTGCTCTTCTGTATTATATAATGTGAATATTTGCATACAGCCATACTGAGTCAGTACAAAACATACACACGGTTTCATAACGTGACATTGTGTTAGCCTGCTAGAAATAATGTGCTACTTTAATTTTACACATTATTCTTGCAACATCCAATGTATTCTTTAGCACCTGGTCTAAACTCTGAGATATTAGTTATTTTACTGCTTTTAACACAATTTGTGGGTTCACATATTTGTGATAACATTGTTAGTATATGTCACCAAACACTAAAATTTGGTAACACCCTTCTGACTCCAGTTGTCCCGGATAATGCACTGGGACTACAAGCAGTAACTAAACTTTGGTCAGAAATAGCTGACAGCAGTTTGGTTTTATGCAAATAGACAGTCTCTAAATGGAAGTACATTATTGTCCTCTTAGCAGAAGTAGTCATATTTGGTCAATACAATATTCCAGAAAAGAAAACAAATTCAATGCTCATTATAGATGTAGCTTGAAATTCCCAACGCTCTGGCTTCCCATTAAAAGTCCCTTAACCTCCCTAGCGGTTTGCCCACGTCTATTTGACGTCGGAGGCGTGTAGAGGGCTGGGCGGCGAGCCGCAATTGCCGGTAAAACAAGCTTTTCGCGCCATAAAAAATGGCACGAAAAGCTCGAACCGCCCAGAGGGTTAATAAGCCTTCCATAACAAACATGTGGATTTTCATTGAAGACTTGCTGGTTCAGTAGCAACACTTTAGTTTCAGTATTTTAAAAGCTACTGACCAAGCAGAAAGTATAAAAACAGGATTAGCAAGATTGCCAAATATCAGCTCAGCAAAGACCGTCTCCCAAAAAAAAAAAAAAGCCAGACACGATTATATAGTTATGTAATTAAATTATTCACCCCCCGTTGCCATGGGTCGATGGATTAGCGGTCGGCAAGCTGGATGCCTTCGGATTAGGTTACAGATGAAAGGGATGATCATCATCAAGACTTGTGGAGGTGCCGTGAGAGAGAGTCGCGACAGACGCTTGGCAAATGCAGCAACAAGGTACACAGGTAAATGTCTATGAAACCAAATGCAATTGTCATATTTAGGTTGGACGTAAACACCAGAAACATGATATTTATGCTACACTTTTAAACTCACGTGGAAGACAGGAATAGGTTGGCCAAGTGGAAGAACCTGGCTCGATATTTCACATGAAACACAGAGGGGTCCAAGAGAGAATAAAGTTTTTTGTAGAAATCTGGATATTCCCTATGAGGGTTTAAAAAAAAACTATTACAAATGTGAGCCAGAACCCTGCACTTAATCTCTTTTTGAAACCAAAACTCAGAACATTAACAGTTTTCTAAAGAAAACACACCATCACACAGCAAACAATACAAATCAAAGTAAAAACTAAATTTGAAAAAGTTCTCAGTTTGGAACAAATACATCACTACAAACTTTCAGACATAAATCACTGCCAGTTACACTTAATCAGTACTATTTTATATCTAAACATATCTTGCCACTTACAGGTTATGCTGATGAATCAGAACAAATAGTCCATTAAGGGCCAGAAGGCTTATAGCACCACCTAGAACAGAGCAGAAATGCATGGCATTGTGAAAATTATACTGTAAGATATCACAAATAAAGCCACAAATACAATGTATGCAAACCCACTTACCAACATCATAGGCTGCAGTAAGGAAATCAATCATCAAGGTGGGTTTGCTCATGTGAGGCAATATAGACTCATGCAGAATCAAAAGTACTTTCTTGTACAGACTTACAGCAAGCTGCAAATGAAAAAAAATGAAAAATAAAGCCTCTTTATCAAGATATCTATCCTTGCACCCGGTCACTCCAAAAAACAAAAAACTTCTGCATACTCAGCATTGATATACACAGCACATTACCCATAAAATGTTTTGTCTTTTATATTGCAAGCTTACAAGATCTATTGTATTAAACTGATCAATTCAACCTGGGGAAAAATAGCGCTGTACCAAAGTCCAGGGTTTCTCCAAGGGACAGTACTGGAGAGAACTGAATATACAGCAGGTCCCCCAGACGGATCCTCTATTATAGAGCAACAGAGCTTATAGGCCTAAACTCCATATACAAAATAGTATAGTGCAAATTAATTTTAGTAACCTCACCTAACCTCCGTTAAGCCTTAAGAAAGTACTGGATACTAACCTTATTTTTAAGAAAGTTCATCCATACTTTCTCAAACAGCTTCTTATGTTCCTAACAAAAAAAATAATATGTTGGATCATTACTTAAGAAAAGAATGGCACAAGGAACACAAAGGAAAGCAATTCATAATTTAACTAACCTTTAACTTGGCTGGTTTCCAGTCATCACATTGCTCTAAATAAGAAACAAAAAAAGACAGGTCATTTTATTTAGGGGGTTCACATAAATGACTCAATATTCAGAAATCCAGCAACTGCATGAACGGCAGAAAATACAAGATTGCTTAACTTCCTGGGCGTTCTGCTCGAGTTATATTGATCATGAAACTCAATTTGAGATAACTGCAGGCAGACACAACTGTCTGCTGGATACATGTCGATCCTGCCGGGTCCACCCCGAAAGCATCAAGGGGGTAGGCGGCACGATTGGTACCAACACGATTGCAGCATGAGCAGTGATGGCAGAATCGCGTTCGAGACTTAAAAAAAGCGTGCCACATGCGCAATGCCCAGGGGGTTATATACAGGCCAAATCAACCAATAGTATTTAGAGATGGGGGAAAGCTTAGAACATCTGAATGTAACATTTCCACAAGCAAGTTTTCAGAGCATTCTAGTAAGTAATAGAGGATATGCACAAGGACCTCTGTAACGGCTACTGATGCAGGCAGTAATTTTAAATAAATAAAATACCTTTGTAGTTACTATAAAGTTATTTTTTTTGTAATGAAGTTGTTCTAAAGTGATTTTATTTGTTCTGGTGGGGGGGGGGGGCACACATTTTTGTTCAACATAAATGGTCCATTCTACTGTAAAAACAGAGCAGATATGGAGGGATGTCTGCAAACATGATGAAAAAAGCGCAGAAAACAGTTATTAGACTGATCAAATGACCTCTCACCTTTCTGTACTACCAGGAAATTTGATAATTCATTCTCTATAGGCATATTAATGGATGAAATAATGCCAAATACATTGTTCTGGAATGCAGCAGTTAGGGTCTGTAAGAAACCAGAAGAAATGCATGATAAGCATAAGATGCAATAACAGGTTTGGAAAACAAAAATGTTAAAAACACATCATCCTTTACTAGAAATGAGTTTGGAGATAGAATGTAAACAAAGATTTAAAAAAACAGCAAATGAAAAAAAAAACCCATGTAAAGAAATAAAACTACCCCAAAAAGTCTTACTTCGGAATTTTGATGCAAATGTAAAAATTTTTCATTCATTAAATATAAGGTATAATATCGGACATCGTCATGTTCAAGATACTCTTGGAATCTTGTAATTAAGGATGAAGAATCCTTGTCATCCTGTAGTAAGCCAGTTACAACCAACTGAAAAAAAAACACATAACAAGGTAAGAATAAAACAACAAAGATATTACGCTCAGAAATAAAACATAGAATGCACACAAAACACGAACATAATCTACACATGAATCACTTTGGTTTGTCTTTGCACTTATAGAGTATTGAAAGCCCAGCAGAATGGCTACCTCTGGTATGTGGCAGCGAGGCCACGGCTTTCACACGGAGAATATCATACTAGCAGACTACATTAGCAAGGTAAAACACACACACACACACACAATAATAGGTGCAAGTAAATGCTTAAGCTTGATCAGACTTTACATTTAATAAGGCCCTAAAATGTCCCTCTGAAACTTAATGAATATAACACAAAGTTCCATGCGTTGGTAAAACCAACCCTCTTAACTGCAGGCACAGGAATACAAACACTGGCTAAAGGTCCCCATACACCTTACAATCTTACCATACAATTTCTGTACAATCAACTTTTGTTCTACCAAAACCATGTAATATGAGGACCTTTCGAAACCCTCCAATTAGTTGATGGTAGGTCTAAAGGGAATTGTATGGAGTGATTGAAAGGTGTATGGGGGGGGGGAGCTTAAGAAAGCAAATCAGACATGTCCAGAAGGGTGTTTGTACATCTGTATACTTAAAGTAATATAACTGTGATCCTCTTATTACATTTTAATGTTTTTACAATGAAACACACTTGGCAGCAAAGCACATCTAACATGACATTTTGACACATCTGGCTAGGTGTTCACATGGCATTGTGCTGCCCATCTAATCTTAGATTGGAATAGTTTTTCATGACTTCTCAGGCAACTGCTAAACTAACACTTGAGAGATCAGCCTGGCCAGTGTACTGTAGCAACAACCATTGCTGGTTAAGCTTGCTTTGGAAATATTTTATTCCTTAACCCTCTGAGCGTTTGCCACGTGGCACGGTTTTTTCATAACCGTGCCACGGGCAATCGCGGCGGAGCACAATATGCTCCGCCGTGATTGCCTGCTCAGCTGAGGGTCATTAACATAAGCCAGGCGTCACTGGAGACGCCGGACTTATGCTGATGAAAAGCGACGCCCCTCCAGTTTGACGGAGGTCTATGGCGCCACCTACCCCCGCCCCCTTCGCGATCGGGGGCGGACCCGGAAGCATCGGCATACATGCTGGTGCTCCTGACCGCCGTCAGAAGACAGCGAGACCTCGGGCGCGGCTCCAGTTAACTGGGGCTGAGTTTCATGATGCATGAAACTCAGCCAGAGTTAATTCGGGCCAAACGCTCAGAAGGTTAACTTTCAGTTGAGTGTTTCCTCCATAAATCTGATAGCAGAGCAAAGAAAACCTACACAAAGGCACCCAGAAAACCCTGCATGTAGACTGAACAGACTGGCGGAACATGAATATCGTAGTTACTTGTATACGGAGCCATACACATTGAATGCTGCTTTAAAAAAAAACACAGAGCATATGTAAGGAATCCGGCCAATTGAAAATAAGAACTTACTTTTAACAGTGGACGTGAGAAACGGTACCGATCTTTCCATTTAGCAGCCTCCAAAGGGAATTTCCCCTCAAGCACGATAAATTTCATAAGTATACACAATGCCAGTTCCTAACAGAAAAGAATAGAAAAAGCAAAAAATATATAAATCAGTCAAATTATAGGAGCCCATGTTACTGACTGGCCTCAACTAGTGGGCTATAGTTGACAATTTCTTATTCTCAGCGAAACTACCACCAGACTGTCCTCTTTGCATGAATGGAACTAGAAGACACGATAATAGGGTAGAAAACCAAAAAGAGAAAAGCAGGCATGTGCGTGTGTATATATATATATATATATATTAAGTATAGTTTTTGAGCATCAATCCGTTTTAACCTCACTAATATACATGTCAAAACATGCATAAAAAAATTTTGAGTACCTTCTACAAAGCAGAGCACACCTTTATTAACATTCTGCGCTGATATGCACTTAAACCATTACCACTTTTGGCCATTTCTAGTAACTTTAAAAGAAGTAGATTTACAACGTTTCCCTCTCTGCTAACAACTTGATGAAAGGCAGTCAGACAAGTCATGTCTTCTCCAAGAGGATGTTTCTTTCATCTATGGTGACTATGGTGAAAGCATTCTTACCTGAATCTGGAAGGAATTGTGATGCAGCAGGTCTGCCAAACAGTATATACAGCTGTTGTATCGGTGCCTCATCCATATTTTGTATTTTCCCTCTGCACCCAACGAATCTACTCACACAAAAACATAGGATTTATGATATTACTGCACAGCAACATTTATAATAAAATAGTAAAACATTTGATCTACGCAATGATGTCAAGGGACTGCATATCTAATGAAGTTATCCTATTGCAAGCCAAGCGAGACAGCCTAGACTGCTGTATGTAAATCCTAACTATCCTCCAGTATGTTAAAAACATAATTCAAAAAGTTTTCTATTTATTCTAAATCTGGTTTTCTGTCAAATAACACACCAGTTGATTTAAAAGATAAGGTCTTGTCTTCATCTGCATTTAACATTAACACGTTTAGGCAGTCATTAACATGGCCATTAAATTCCTATGGGACAAATGTTTACATGACGTGTCCAATGTCATTCAATGGCATCGAGTCAGCGCCAATTTTAATGCAGGGATCCCTCTCCATCCACATGTATGCTTACAATGTATAGGATTTTTGTAGTTCTAGCTGTAACTTGCATTTAATAGATAAAAGATTGTAAGATAATTATGTAAAAACAACTACAGAAAGAACTTCCAAAACCATTGTAGTACATGACAACAGTGTGTATATGAGAGGTACCACAAATACGGTCACTGAATGCGAGTAGGTCATTGAATATAGTTAGATTGGGTGCACACTTTTTCTATGAGAACAGACCCTCCGCATATAGTGTGGACTTGTTGTACTTGGATTACACAACAAATGTTAAAATGGATAAGTGTAAAGTCGCCCTTTATTGTACATTGGTTTAGATCAGCAACCCCAGAAGCGACGTCGCAAGGGGCTACTTCCTGCATTTGGACGCGGAAGTGCCGGTAATCTGCCACGTCACTTCTGGCATGATCAGGCAAGTATAATGTCCTCCTCCCTCTTGTTTTCCCACCCCGCTTGTGGAGATGATGTGAGGAGGGAAGTTAGAAGGGAGTGTTAGCCCCATCCTACCCAAGTTAGGAGGGAGGGGCATTACTCTCCCTTCTAACTTCCCACGCTACTTGTGGGCATCAGCACTGCTGCTTGTTAACGTGCTTGGGAACGTGGCAACCCCTGTGAAATGGCAGATCGACCCCAAGGGGGTCCTGACCTGCAGGTTGAGAACCACTGTATAAGAACAAAAGGATATAAATCTACTTAGTAGGATCCTCCTACCTAGGCGGCTTTCATCTTCAGGTGGAAGGTCCCCAACATAAAGCTCTCCTTTCACCAGCAAAGATTCAAAAAGTTTAGAGCAAGTACGGATTGCTTTTTGTACATCACCATCATTTTCCGACTAAAAAAGAAAATCATATATACATTAAGAATTTTAAATTATTTAAATTAAACAAGCACATGTTGATGCACGTATGGAAGCTGTAGTCCCTAGTTGCAGTTCTTACGAAAGATCAATTTAACAGTATCCAGAGAGCTTTGTATGTCATTTCATCTTGCACTAGAATGCTGGAGGATAGATTCACTAAGCAAAGAGAATCGAAACCCAAAAGACCTCACAAGACCCAAGTAAGATGAAAAGCGAAGGGAGCTGACTGCAGTTTAAATTTTGGAGGGTTACAATTATATTTCACAATCACATAACTAAGGAGTATTATTCAAGAACAAAATGTATATTATTAGTGGTATAATAATCTCCTGAAAATAAGACCTAACCCCTTTGACAAAAATAAATGAGACTTTCTTAACCTCCCTAGCGATATGCCCGAACCCAGTTCGGGCAAAGGCACACTGCACCTATCGATACGCCCGAACTGGGTTCGGGCACATCGTGGAAGCTCACCTGCTCCGTCGCCGCCATCTTCCCCGTCCATCGCCGGCTTCTTCCGGGTCCCGGAGTGACGTGTGACGTCACAGAGGCGGGACCCGGTCGCCGGTCTTTTTTAAAATCTATTTTTTTTTTTACTTTCGAGCTGGATTATAGAAATGTCTTTCTATAATCCAGCTCAAAGTAGTCCCCGCTATCAGAAACGCTCGCGCTGAGCGTTCCTGATAGTGGGAGCATCTTCGGCTGCACACGAGCCGTTCCGGAAATAGCCGAGGTCTCCGGCTATCTCCGTGAACAGCTCTCGTCTGCCGATGACGTCATCCGGCGGCGGGAGATTTAAAGGTACAGAAACGTTTTTTTTTTTCATTTATTTTTTTTTTTTATTGGATTGGATTAATGTTTTATCCAATCCAAATCAAAAGAAAACAAGTGTAAACTTCTAAAAAAAAAAAAAATAAAAAAAATAAAAAATAAAAAATTTTTTTTTCTGTACCTCTAAAGCCGGCCATAGCGCTTTATTCTGTGGCCGATTTTGCGAATGATCACCATGCGCATTCGTGGTAATCGCTTGGTGATCAATTGCAAAATGAACGCGCCCACCTGGAGCAAGTACTGGCGCAGTCTGATCGTAAATCAAACTGCGCCCGTGCCGGAATCAGGCGCAACCGCTGGCTCTCTGTGTGCCTGCAGCATTTCTACAAAGCTGCAGGCACACAAAGCCTTTCCGCCCCCATCGGCGTCACCGGTGACGCCGATGGGGGCGGAAAGGCAAAACACTGTATCACTTTTGGTACAGAAATCTGCACCTCAGTGAACCGCCAGGGAGGTTAATGTAAGGGAAACGTGGCAGTAGCATATTAAAGTCATAGTCTAACATTTCCTCCCTGGTTTGTATAAGACATCCCATAAACAGCACAGTCCTTAATATTTGATGATGAGCACTGATCTCCTTACACTATAAAAGGTGGCCACCCAAGTACAGAGAGATGTTCTGCAACTAAGCCCACTACACTGAGAGAAGCATCAGAGGGAGAGGAGACCTCAGGAATACCAGACGATGCTTTGCATCTACTTGTCACGTTACGAAAAGCTGTTGTGGACCCCATAACCTCCCTAGCGCACTGCTGAGTTACAGATTTCTGTACCAAAAGTGCACCATAGACTTCAATGGTAAATTTTTCTTTATGTTGTAGGTCTGTAACTCCCCAAAATCTGTCCGTACAAGGGTCTAATAGACATCCTGAATATAATAATGTTTGAAACAAACATGTAAAATAAAAATTTATTTTTTAATAAAAATTTATGAGAAAACACAAAAATCAGGGCACAAAGCTATGCTGCTATGTACTAAATCTCGCCCAAATAAAGTCTCTGGTGCCCCCAATGTGCCCATTTGCAGTTAACCCTCTCTAACCTGGTGTGATGGATGTAGTAAAATCACACCAGGGAAGAGAGGGTTACTGCATATGGGCACATCTGGGACACCAGTGACTTTTTATTTGGGTGATATTTAGTACATAGAAGCACATTGAAAGCAGTTTTCTGCATAGAAAACGTATTTCATGCCGGAGCCCCGATGTGTACTGGACGGCACCATCTTGTCCTGTGCTATAGTAGCAGCGCTGGACAAGATGGTGCCGGTAGGAATACACGGGCAGATTCTCCCTCGATAGGTGAGGGACTGACTGCAATGTAACGGCATCGGCGGGAACCCTTTGTGTGCCGTTCATTACTATAGTAATGGGATCGGCCAGGAATTTACCGAAATGCCAAATTATCATGACATGTGACATGTGGTAGGATCCTGGTCAATCTGTCCAAGTGGGTGTACCCGATAAGCGGCCAAGCGAGCAGCGGGTGATTGGCGGGAACGCGAGCAGCCGCAAAAATCTGGCATGAATTGGCTATCTTAATCCAGAGTGCGGAACTTCTATATGGATGTCTAAACCAATATACCATGGTTTTTGTTCCAGCAACGAGAAGTCCCTGCTGTTATACGATGTCAGAAATGATGTCTGTGTGCCCTAATTGCAGTGAGTGTAGATGCTGGGCAGAGAAAACAGACAGGATTCATTGTTAAATGTAGGACTTAAGCCCCCCATACACAGGTCGATACCCGTACAATCGATGACCCGCTTGAGCGACATCATCACACTGCGCTGGAGCGTTCATTGATTGTACCGGAATCCATGCACACCACTCCTGGATGGGGACCATCGACTCTCATCCAAAGCAATGGAGAACGAACAACATGTTGGTTCCCTATTTGATCCAGCTGTCTTTGAGCGGAATCAATTGAAGACAGGGTGGCTGCATCGACGCACGATCGATGGCTGGGAATGCAGGCAGCTTTATATGTAATTATCGATCGAGGGGGGTTATTAATTGACCTGTGTATGGGGGGCTTAAGCCATATCTGCTAATAGTAAAACTTGACGTGATAACTTCCACACACACACACGTAATTCCACACAAAGAAACCACAATCCTGCAGGTACCCTATGCCCATGGTCAGTTATATTGCTCCCTGCTATTTGGGTATAACAGAGGCGACGCGCCATAGTTCTTATCTATCTGCTCTGGTAGCAGAATGGGGATATCATCAAGGGTCAATGGAATATCAGACATCCTATATAACAATACAGGCTGCAACTGAGGAAATCCACATGATTTGAGTCAATCAAGGACAAAAGTCCCAATTCTGTGTACTATGGATCCCTACCCCCTGTCCTATTCTACAGTCCATACAGGGTTGTAGCTCTATAGTCATCACTAGCAGTCCCCTGAGGAAACCAGCCTGGACTAGGAATAGCAGCCACCATGTCCTGTTCTCTGTTATAGACCTGTGTGCTGTGCCACTCATGTCCCTGCTACACTTCATGTTCACTGATAGTGTGCACGCTGCCACATACATGCTGTATACACTCTGCAGAGACAAGCACGATGTATTATCCGTCACCTCTAAATATTCCAGGATATCGAAGACACTGTTAGCGTTAGCCCGACTCTGTAGCACTGCCCCAAGTTTGGAGTCCAACTCCTTCCGCACCGACTCCCCATCAGCTCCCTGAGACCTTTTAGCACGCTTCCCTATGCGCGCCGCCATCTTTCCGACCCGATCACGTGAGGAAGTGAAGCTCACGCTAGTTTCCAGCGCGCCTGCGCAGCCAGCAGACACCTCTGTCATGCCATCTAGTGGTGGAAATAGTTTACGCAGTGTTTCCTTTTAGATTGGATAAGCTGGTCTGAAACATCATGTACTAAGTTATGTTTTCTTTTCGCCATTCGTCTTCAGGTGACTTATTACAGTGGTTACATTTAATCAAGCATGTTCTTCCTACTACAGTCTTTTCATTGAAAAACTCCTATTAGTGTGGCTGGTTTTCTGACTTAAGGCTTGTTTCCATTGTAGCGTTCCCGTGCGGTTGCAGCCGCACGGCCGCCCCCACACACAACCGCATCCATTGGAAACTTCAATATAGTTTCCACTGGTGCGGTTGTGGGAGTTCGGATGCGGTTTAGGGCGCGTTTCTGAACGCTAGCTGCAGCATTTTGAAACGCATCCGCGCCCCAACCGCTTCCACATCTGCAATCAAATTGCGTCGCAAGAACGCGCGGAAACACGCAAAAACGCGCAACAACTTTAGGCATGCGTTCAGCCGTGCGGGAACGCTTCAATGGAAACAAAGCCTTAAGGTGCCCATACAAGGGTAGCTACCCATGCAATCACCCCGCAATTGATCGCAGCGTAATCGATAGAGAATGAATGGACGCGATTTTTAGATCACGAGCCAATGTGTTAAAAATTGAGGCCATTCATGTCTAGGGGCGCGATCAAGGAAAAAAATCACAACCACCCGCGATCAGAACGCGGGGAGCTGCGATTCTGATCGCAGGTACAATCACAGCCATGTGCACTAACAGCCATCAGTTGAGTGGGAGCAAGCCCATTCAACTGAATAGACACGATCAATGCTGATTTCCACGCACGATTAAAATCATGAGGTGATTAATCGCCTATGTGGGAACATAGCCTAACTGTCCAAGACTAAAGGCAAGGCTGGAGTTTATAGCTTATGTATATATAGTTCATAATACCTTATCCAATGTTTTTGCATTGGAGTTAGTTCAAAGGTTTTCCAGAACAGGGCTTATAAACTGCTTAATTAGTTAAAGAATAAACAACTGTAAACCTCTGTATATAACCCACAGACTGATGGGTTAGTTGAATAGTTTATCAAAACTATAAAGGGAATGCCTGAAGCCCCCAAACACCTCACAATCTTTCCATACAATTTCTGTACAATCCAGTTTTCTACCAAAACCATGTAATATGAGGACCTTTCTAAACTTTCCAATCACTATGTATTCTATCAGGGAGGACCCAGCACTACATAGTTATTGGTAGATCTAAAGGAAATTGTATGGAGTGATCTAAAGGTGTATGGGTGGGGGGCTTGAGAATTTTGTTTAAAAAGACCATTGTGAATTTGACTGGTATGGATTACTATAGGTCTCACTCTTTGATCTTGTATAGTCATGAAGAAATAGGACACACAACATTATATATTTAGTTGGTAATTAATATCCTTAGGGGTTTTCCCCGAGTGTGGCTTTGGGGTACATTTTCGAGGAAGCTTTCCTGCTTAAATTAATCCCACTGTACTGTATCTTCTAGCAGTGCATGCCGGGGATTGCTTCCACCTTGGGAATCTATACCTGTCACAAAATATAGGCATGAGCAAGGGCAGCCCCAATGTCCCCAGCACATATGCCTGTAATTTACACTTAATTTTGCAGGGTCTAGTTCTGTTTCAGCTTTAACTTTCTTGGACTTTATCATGCATTTAAAATATCACATAGCTTGAATGTCAAAATAAATAGCATTTCATTTTTAGCTGCTGCAGCTTTGATGGGCAGTTGGTGCTTTGGACATAAAGGTGTAAAAGCCGATTATACGCCAGCCCTCAGTTATCTATGGTCATGGCAATTATAGGGTTAGCCCAGGCAAGTGCAGATGTATGTACTGTTTACCTAGAACCTTCTGCTGAGCCACTCTTCAAGACTAGGAGAAAGTATTAGGCTTAGTTTCCACTTGTGTGGAAGCCGGCGGCGCGGTTGCCGCCGCTAAGAACCGCCGCCGCTAAGAACCGCATCTCATGCGGTTTTTAGCGGCGGACATTCACCCCTATGGCCGCGGTCAGTGCTGGGCGGCTGCGGAATCGCGCGGACGGCCGGCAGTTTTTAGGCGGCCGTCCGCGCGATTCCACGGACAGAGGAATAGCCCATTGAAATGAATGGGCGCGGATATATCCGCGCCGCGCACAACCGCGGGCTTCCGCTTCTAGTGGAAACAAGCCCTTAGGAAGAAAGGATCTGGGTTTTTAAACCTATAAAGTTGTTGCTGATGGGCTCCTATTTGATGAGCTCCTATTTGTTTTGGGCGCTTCTCTTTTTAGAAAGACAGGTTTGGGTTGGTATTACTTCCATAGAAGATTTCAAATTAACTCAACACACAGCCATTAAATGTCTAAACCTCTGGCAAAAAATATTAGTACACCCCTAAGTGAAAAATTACCAAATTATTATGGTTTTCCAGCAGCACCTGGTTGGCGCCACACACATTTCACACCGTATGGGTTTATCTTAGTCTCATCAGGCTTCAGGTCATGGTTCCAGTAATCTATGCTGAATAAAAATATAAACACAACACTTTTAGTTTTGCTCCCATTTTGCATAAACAAAAGACCCATTACTCTCAAATATTGTTCACACGTCTTTCTTAATCTGTGTAAGTGAGCACTTCTCCTTTACCAATATAATCCATTCATACCTCACAGGTGTGGCATATCAAGGTGCTGATTAGAGAGCATGAATATTGCACAGGTGCGCCTTAGACTGCCCACAATAAAAAGCCACTCTGAAATGTGCAGTTTGATCACACAGCACTATGCCACAGATGTCGCAACCTTTAAGGGAGTGTGCAATTGGCATGCTGACTGCAGGAATGTCTACCAGAGATGTTGCCTGTGAAATGAATATTTATTAACGCCTGTCACCAAAGGCGTTTCAGAGAATTTGGCAGTACATCCAACCGGCCTAACAACCACAGACCATGTGTAAGCACACTAGTCCAGGACCCCCACACCCAGCATGTTCACCTCCATGATGCTGTGCTGAAGCTCAGATCCAGAGTGTTGACCTTGATCGATCTTTATGTACAGTGATTGGTATGTGTGATTATGATGCCTCTCTGTGTGATTGGTGTGTCACAAATGGAGTTGTATTTCAAATAAAGTTTGAGGAACATTTCACATTAGTTGTGCGGCGGTATTTTATTCTTAGTTGTAGACTAGTAGTAGTAGACCCTAACGGTAAAACTACCGCATCCAATATCAGTAATAAAACTCCAGTAATATTTCATTCCCACAAGCTGATTGAATCGAAGATACTAATATGTTGAATACACATTTTATTTTCGTGATTGTTGTTAAATATAGGACACATAAATAAACTTATTTTCTGTACTGTATTTCTTGTTGTTTAACCCACCCGCCGTTCCGGTCCCAGCTCTGACCTGTCAGAACCGCAGTGGACGAGCTGGGTTCCTCAGGCAGAGATCGGAGCCACTGGAAAGCAAACTCACTGCTCCATGTCTCTCCGATCTAATGAAGAGGCAGCTGCACGGATCACTGCCCCCCGCCCCCGCTCTCCTGTGTAACCTGGCACATCTGCAGCGCCATCTAGTGGTTGCAGTGCTAATTTACCTGATAAAGTGAATTATTGAAATCTTCATTATCTGATATTGTGAGTTTTTTCACAAAGCATCTGAACATGTTATTATATTCAGGATGTCTACCAGACTCCTGTAGGGATATACTTTGTGAAGTTACAGGCCTACAATGTAATAAAAAACTTTTTTTATTAAAGTCTATGGTGCGCTTTTGGTACAGAAATCTGTACCTCAGCAGTGCACTAGGGAGGTTAAGTAGGACTTTTTATTCCTTTGTGTACAACTTTTAATAAGGTGTGGTATGGTTCTAATCAGGGTGGATTTGATTTAAATCACTAGTCAGTTAGGCTGAATTTCAATCAAACTGATTTAAATCAATCATTCTTGCTGGTGTAACTTTAAAATGCAGGTAGATGAAGATTTTTAGAACAACAACTTTTCATATTATTATTTTTTTTTTTAGGTTAATCAAAATTTCTGTTTTGAGAACTGAAAAAGTAAACCAAGCATCTGCCCAATAATCTTACAAAAACAGAAGTTGATGATGGGATAAGCCCATTACAAAAGCAATACTTTGATTATACACAGTGCCAGAAATGAAGTTATGACCATCATATCAATCAACAATGCACAATGTTGCGGATGTACACATCTATACACGTGCTTAGACAATTAAAATAGTCCAAATGGTACAAATTTCACCCCAACGTGCATTTCGTTGAAGACTTCTTCAGGGGGTGCGATATGTAATTTCATTGGCCAAATCTACATAACACAAGCAGCCAACACAAGGGGATCAGTCATAATGAATAACCAAATCAACATAAAAGTGGACACAGACCCTCAGGGGTCACTCACGTCCATAGATCAATATAGGGGGAAAGACACGATTTCTGAAGATGGTGATCTGCGTACAACAAGACCGATCCAAACCATCAACTGATCATGGTTACCAAAGTAAATGTATTAAAAATCGATCTTGTTGTACGCAGATCACCACGGCATTTATGTGTCTGTCTGTCTTTCCATTCCCCACTGGTGTCGGTGCAGTGGGGACACCATCTTGAGAAATCATGTCTTTCCCCCTA
>CM070032.1:66829180-66871087 GCA_036250615.1 Ptychadena robeensis | reverse complement strand
ACATTGTGAATGGATTAAAGGAATTTATTTACCCCAAAAATTTTACATATACAGCCTTATTCTACAGAATTAAATAATAATCTTTATTTCATCATGGGATAACTTTGGGATGGTAATATATTTTCCTCAAAAAGCACTTTTTTTTGATTTTTTTAAAAAAAATCATCGATTTTTATCCACCCTGGTTCTAATAAATTTAAGACACTGCTCTTTCTGACCTCAATAGGAAGAATTAAAACATGTACTAACCAATGTAGAGGTTGGCTTGTTTTAAAAACACAGTATGATTTGGACCACTTCATGCTGTGCTGTCTGGACCACCCAGGCCCGACTCCTGACAGAGTTTGTTTCAGTTGCAGCCTATGCAAACAATGAAGCAAGCTGCACACCATATACACACACACACACAATATATATATATATATATATATATATCACTTTTTCCAATGTTTCCTCAACAATGATCCTCTTAAAAAAAATAGAAACATTTGTGAATTTACCCAACAAACTTCTTTTCAGGTATCCTTATGCTGAAATATGATGCTTCATCTATCATTTAGACATGCTTAGTGCTTCTTTTTCTTCTTTGGACAATAACTATAATCTCCATCTTCAGGCTGCAGAAATAAATAGCTTATCACGCTGTAAGCAGTTCGTTCATTGAATTATGGCAGCTCTGGACAAGAAATAACGAATCTGAATACGAGCAAAGTACGTATGAAAAATGTACATTTTATTACACTGGCAATGTGCTATGCATCACTCACTATGGTTCTACAGCACGTACAAATGTGTTTTCATAATCTATGTACATTTTGAACACAGTATGGTTCAAGAAAAAAAAAAAAACAAAGAAAAAAAAAACTTTTCACTGTCAGTTCACCTAGCCATTAATGTAGATGGATCCAGCAGTAAAAGGGTGGTCATAATATTTTAAATTATACATATAGAGATTTATAAAAACAATAACAAACCAAACAATGCTTCGCAACAAAAAGTGTCAACATATAACTAATTCATGCACAAACAAATAAAATGTATAAAGCCCCCCATACAGGCTTCAAATTCTTGTAGATTGCCCGGCATGACGTACGTCTGCTCGCACCGAGAATCGGCTGCGCACCCTTTGTGTTCTGACAGCAGATCGATCTAGAAATTACAGACATGTCCATCGATCGATCTCTGGGCCAATTTCAGGAGGGCACTTTCCATTTTGAAAGTCGTCCGCAAACTGAAGCATGTATGTGGGGCTTAATACAGGAAAATATCAGAGATCCTCATCTAAGACAGACAGTGAGTATCATTCAAGTTACTCATCAGTTTTGAAAAACAGAACTGCATTTCATACTTATCTCTTTCATGTAAGAAGTTTGTATTTAGAGTATAAAGTGGCACAGTAAGCGTAGGTGCTTCGCAAAACATTAAAAAAACAAAACACAAACATAAATCCAACCATTAGCAACTGCAGCAAAACTAACACAATGTGTTCTCAAACAACGTAATAGTCAGGTAACACATAACAAAGAAACTAACCTAACAGACAACTACTCTCTAGACATTAAATATGTGCAAACATAAGACTCTGGTTTACAGCTTAGTTGTAAACCATGGACAGGAAATTTCTGTAGGTTAGTGAATTGCACAGAAATGTTTGTTTTTGTCTTTTTTTTTTTTTAACTTAAAATTGAAGCTGCTTTTTGTACAGAAAAACACACAGTGCTTAAGGCTTTATGGATGTTGTTGAACTGCCGGAAGACAAGGGATGTGTAATCCCCAATTACACAGGTTTCGTTTTGGTTATGGTAAGAGATATAAACAGAATCTATTGTAAATCTATCAGCTTTGTACCATCTCATGTAATCCTGTATAGCGCAAGAAAAGCAGCTTCATACTACTAAGAGAACATATAGTAGGATCAGATGATCCCAAAAAGTGCACAACTTCTAAAACATAACACACACAGATAATACCTGTGTAAGCAAATCTTTTAAATAAACTAAAAAGGGCAAATAAAAGTGCAACATGTTAAAATAAATGTAACATCAGCTGTACATTTACAGCAATTCAAAAGAGCAGCCAATTCAGTATATATATTCTATTATACTGTCCTATGCCAGAAATAAAACTGGAAAGCACTTCCCTTTACCTGTCCTTAGCGCAAAATACTTAAACCTTAATATTAATGTATCACTTTAGGTTATGCTGATAAAATTTCTTAAATGGGAAAATGTAGAATAAAAGAAGAAGAATGCTAACCTCTTGCTGACTTTAGTGACGTTCACTTAAAGTGGATTTGTAAAAGAAAAATTAACTTATAAACATTACTCACCTAGATCGGTCTTGGTCCAGGGACAGGGACCCCTAAAAGCAAAAATAATACTTCCCTGGCTGCTCGCTCCTGCGCTGCCATGCCTGGAGTGTCCGATCCTCCAGGCTTAAAGATGGAGGAGCGAGACTCCATCCACCTATTCCCATCTGAATCTGGTAAAGCTCTGTACCCCCCCCCCCCTGTGGGGATAGGCATGGGGATGGGAAATAAGATGTCAGAAGTGATGCCCAATTTTCCATGTTCCCCTGGGGCCGCTGTGGCACCCTGTCATAAGGGAAGCATGCAAATCTGAACTCTGATCCTCCTCCTTTGCAGAAGTCCTATGGTAACATTTTTAAGTATTAAAGCGAGTGGAAAACAGTGAGCAAAACGAAGACAGAATTCTTATAATTAAATACTACTTATATGCCATATTTTTGCACCATAAGATGCATGTTTCCTTTGCTCTCCTGGCAATAAGCCTAGCCGGGGAGACGGAGGAGCGATCACAGGGAGATCTCACATCTGTATTTCATTAATGTTTACGTTTAAACAATGAATGCCAGAGCCGAATAAAAAAGCTGCCAGCCAGCAGCTCTCCCATCAGGCTCTGCCTCTGTATGTAAGACCTGCCTCATGTTGTCAGCTCGCACATACACAGTCTGGCTGATTACACATTGCATAGGGAAGATCCACTCGTGGGCAGATGTTTCCTACAGCTCTGTGTCTCCTGTGAGCTGCTCAGCTCACAGACATCTCTGCTGCTGGAGTCAGGTAAGCTATAAGGTAAGCTCCTCAACTCTCATTTCACCAGTCGGACCATTTAGCTCTGGCTAAAAAGCTGAAATATTATTCAAGCTATCAGATGCTCTTAAGTATAGGGTGTATTTTATACAACATCTTATGGTCCGAATAATAGAGTAATTACAAGATGTTCTTCTGACCGCTGAATATCCAAACAAGGTGATCTAATGATTGTTTTTAGTTGTCAATAGAACAGGGATATGTTGGAAATTTCCCAGCAGGCATACACGGCCTAACAACAACTGTAGACACTGTTAAAGGACATTGGTTTGACAGCAATAAAAACCTGTGAGAGGTTCTTAATCTTTCACAACCAATTCAATCCAAAACTGGACCCAAATGTTAAAGTTGGAAATCAACTGTAACACAATGTTTGGTAATAATTTCATTAGAATTCCCCTTTAAAGAAGTAGCTAAATATGAATTAATTTGCAGCTTCAGATCAGTCTATGTATTTAAACAAAAGATTGACCAAGCAGGTGTCAACGAGTACCACAAAGTCGTCATAAAGTAAAACGTTTGTAACCACACTGCTACAATTCATCTGCAGGTGTCCACATAAACAACATAAAAGATTCTCATCAACTCTCCCATGACACACTTCAAATTACAAGTTGTGATTCACAGCCTGCCTTAGTGAACATAAGGATAATTCATAAATTAAAAGAAAATCCATTATTATGACAGGAGAGTTCCATGCTCCTGGCTTGGAGAAAGCAAATCATATTACTGTGCAGAACGGACAAAGCAGGACCATGCGCCCTCCTCATGTATACCAGAAAAATACTTTTGTCATTAGGTTGAAAACCTTTTCCTACCACTACACTTTTGATCTGATAAGCCAGTTGAGCTGTGCATAAGACAGAAGCGATGCAAAATATTTAAAAAACAAGAGTAAATCCCACCTTTCCCAGTCGTGACCAGGTGTCCCTATTGGTTACTACACAGATGTACCAGTAGCAGCACTCGCATATAAATAAAGTTGAGGACCCACTTACCACACTACACAGGTAATGCTTTGTATGTAATGTAAACATGCACTCAGATTAAACAAGTGGGACATGAACTGTTCCACTTTCTGTACCTTCCTTTGTTTCCTAAGCAGTATACCTCAACATTGAGCTAAAAACAACATAAAACACATTTGTTAACTAAAAATCTAAGTATTAATCCTTCACAAATGCCTCTGTGCAAAATGTACAAATGAGATGGAAATCCACAAAAAGGTGATTGACAATGGCACGGTATGTCTTCCCACATAACATCTCTTCCAAACAGTCTATAAGCATGTTTGTGGGGCGTTTACAGTCATTTCGTTATATCCCTTTTCTTCACATTTACAAAAGATCACTAAACAATTCATTTTTCTTCAGATGAATGAAAAACGTCGTCAGACATTACAGACACAACATAGATAGAAGTGTTTTTCAAGGCGCCAGGTTTGAGGAGATGCTTCTCAAAATTCTTGACCTGTCACATGATCTCTCAGCTGGGTTTGGTGGGAGCTTTGATCCGGACAGTAGGAGCTCTGACTTGAAGCTTTGCTTGCTGGTTCTGGCCATCTGCTGTCCCTGTGGATGCGGAGCTCTGAGTTGGCGGAGCTTGAAGCTGCGGTGCAGCTGCAGCCACAACCTGCTGTTGGAGAAGTTTCTGCTGGGCTGCTCCTGAACCAGCAGGTAACACCTGAACCTGCTGCTGGCCTGGTGCTGAAGCTTGAGTCAGTGTAACAGTTTGAGGCTGGACCTGTAAAAGATAGCATGTTGTTACTTTTATACTATATCAAGGTTATATCAGCTCATTTAGGTATAGGGGAGAGAACAGAAGATATATTTTAAGCCTGCATTCCTGCTCTGTCTCCACTGCTCTAGAATCCTCTCCTAAATCCCTGAGCTGAAAAATCATCCTCCTACAATGGTAAAGTAAATAGGTTTTCAGTACAGGGGGGCAAGGTTGGCCACCCATACTCTGACGAACACAAGAGTTGAATATGCCAAGGGCGAAGTAAAGTGGAGTGAAGTAAACTGCTGAAGTTCAGGCAGGTACAGTATGCTTAAGATTAAGGTCAGCAATGGAAGATTTCCCAATCTCTCATTGATAGGTCAGAATTAATTATTAAATTAAACATTCCTTCATTTTGCAGAGTAGTGTCTACCAAATTCTTACGCTGGCCACACATGGGCCTGTACCCGTTCAATGGACCCACGATTGATCGCAGCGTGCTGACGTTGCCATGCTGCACATGATTGCGGGTCCATTGAACGGAATCAAGGTGTTGTGAGACATTTTTCTACTTGAAAATACCTCACAACACAAGATGTTTAAAAGCTGCCAACAGGCAGCTGAGAGAGGCACACAGGGTGGCTGCAGAGGAAGGGGGACCCCCCTGCATTCTGACTGTAGCAGCCGGGCTGGGCTCCGCCCCCTTGCCCGTGTCCTAGCTCTCAGCTGACAGGCAGAGCTGAGACAGGCACAGGGGCAGAGCTAAGCACAGCTGCTATAGTCAGAGTATGGGGGGAGCCCCCTCCTCTGCAACCACCCTGTGTGCCTCCCTCAACTAGCCTCCCCGATCGACCGGGATTTACAGATGTCGGTTCCCAGTTCGGTCTACCTTTTTCGATCCGGCTTAAATGAACATGAATGAAGTGTGAGGCAACCTTTGAAGTTACTGAAACCTTAAACTTTGTTTACACGATTTGTGCATATGAGTGGACTGTCAGCCTAAAATACAGCATCTAAGTTGCATCCAGTAGCTGATGGAGTAATTGCAATGTAGAAATTTGCAAAACACTGCCCCTGTTACTACCTGCTGAGAGGCCGGAACCATCTGTTGGATATTTGCCACTTGTGTCTGCTGTTGAACAACTTGGGGGAGCTTTGCAACCTTGGAAGAAATCAAGTAATGAAGGAAGTGAATGAATGCAATCTCCAAGTGAAAGCTTAACGAGTCACAACTAAGGTTGCTACCATTCAAAATTGCAACATAAATGCTACAAAAAATGCTGATTTCAGATCTTGTAATATAATACTGGTGTCAAATGTTATCTTGGTGTTTTTTAAATGACAATGATTAACTTATTCACCAAATTGAGTTCACCATTGCAGTCCCCCTTTA
The DNA here is from genome assembly GCA_036250615.1 of Ptychadena robeensis. Classification (NCBI taxonomy): domain Eukaryota; kingdom Metazoa; phylum Chordata; class Amphibia; order Anura; family Ptychadenidae; genus Ptychadena; species Ptychadena robeensis. The sequence goes on along the minus strand of CM070032.1, from coordinate 66,864,863 downwards.
ATCCTATACTATAGATCTCCATATAAATATAGATTGCATATTACACGCATCAGCAAGAGGTTTCACAGCGAGGTCTTACAAAAAAAAAAAGGATCATTAGTCCAAAGACCATTTTCATGCTGGTCCCAAGGAGTTAGCATGACCAAAATTATCCTAATCTAGACTTGCCAACACATGACAGGACAAACAGCATGCTTCTTGCCTGATGTCAATTAGATGCCAGCAATGTGTGCAGGGAAGAGCAACGCCTCCTCTATTAACATGGAGGTCTATCGCACTGCCCCCCCTACCCTCTTCTCAACTCTGGGCTGGAAGAACCCAGTAAGCTTGCAGTGCTGCAGGTTCACAGAGAAGTGGCGATTATGCCCGATCCCGGGCACGCACACAGTTTGATTCAATATCAAACTGTGACCATACTGAATTTGGGCATAACGCCAGGGAGGTTAAGTCACAACATCACAGTTTTTTGGATTTGGCAGCTCAACAGAATGATATGGGCGCAAAGTGAATTTAAACATGTACAGATACTGGTGGCCCCATTGACCTACAGAATTTCATGCATGGGCAGTCTCTGGTTCACTATAAATATGTACATACAAATTGTTAAAGATCTTGCTTACACCACTGGAATAATACTAAGACCTCATAGTCAAAGAAATCCTAAAAACCCTGCTTTAATGCACAAGCTGAGCCAATGTCTTATCTTTGAGAGAAAACACAAAAGAAAGAGGTAAATTCTAGCCTACCAGGGCACTATCATTGGTATTTGGCAGCCTGCGTGCGAGTATGGGTTACCTGAAAGTTACTACCAAGGCATTATAGCGGGCAGAATAAAAGTATAGCATCATACAACCCCAGTGCACCATTACTGAGAAATAAAACCTGATCAAGCTAATTTTCTTGCTTAGAATGATGACTTAAGGCTGTCAATGATAGAAAACTGATTTTTGAAACTATTGTTGCTGCATATGAGCAACCTATAAAGATTCCAGCTTGCATCACATTAAAGCATGAAGCAGGGCTCCCAAATTGAGTTTTGTTCTGCTTCAATGTCATCGTCCCTATTTATGTGACGTAGGTAGCTGAAATGCAGACAGACCAGTTACCTGTACCTGAATCTGTGCCTGCATTTGCTGTGTTCCAGGGGACTTCTGAGCCTGTGTGATGGGGGTGGTCAGGAACTGGGTTTTAATGGCTGGCTGAGTGGTATATGTAAGCTTCTGCTGTTGAGCGGCTTGTTGCTGCTGCTGTTGCTGCTGAGCCTGGACGGTAACTTGTTGGGCTGTTATCTGCTATAAAGGACAAAGAAATACAATTGTATAACTAATTATATCTTACTTGTTGCACATATAAAAACAGTAAATAAATAAATACACTTAACCTCCCTAGCGTTCATGATGAGTACAGCATAAACAAACTGCGGACAAGCTGGGCTCCCATGAACGCTGCATATGCACGGAAAGATGTGGCGATATTCTCTGTGGCCACAGCTTTTCTGGGGGTTGCGCAACCGACCCTATCGGTGACACGGAAGCGGGGGCAAGCCATAGACCTCCATGGTAATGGGGGGCGTCGGCTTTCCAGCCCACATAGCCAGCGTCAGGACCGGGCGGGAATTTTATGCAGTAAACTTTGTACACTGCCATGATTGCCTGTACCGCTCCTACAGGCAGAACAATAGGGAGGTTAAGTTACTTCCCTCCACAAGGATACCCCTTAATTAAGGTGCGATATGCAGTGAATAGAATGCGTTTTATATATTTTTTGGAAATTATATATTAATTCATAAGCAATGCATTTATCAGATATTGTTTACTTTATATGTTGGAGGAAAGACTATTGAGACTTGCATGAATTATAAAGGACTGACAAATGTAGAAGCTCAATCACCTTCTGTTGTTGAACAGCAGCCTGTGCCGGAGCTGCTCCTGATTGTAGAGCTTTTTGCTGCTGCTGTTGTTGCTGCTTTAGTTTCAGAAGTTGCTGTACATTCAAGGGCTGTGCAACCACTGTCTGCCCACCTACAGCACAAAAGATACAAAATAATATATTAAATTAAACTGGACTAACCATTTAATAAATTGACATAAAAACAATAAAAAAAAAAAAAATATTTGGTGTCATCAAGACGGGGGCTATGTGGGCTGGGAAAATGGTCTATGGTGCTGCCCACCTCCACCCCTGCAGGCATAATGCTGAAGACACGGGCGGGAAGCTGAGCATCACTGAGAATTGGTGCGAGCTTGCAAAACACCAGCGTGTGTCACGAACAAACTACGCACGTACTGGCTACCAGCATAACGCCAGGGAGGTTAAAGTCTTCTGTGGCAACTTGGCCAAAACAATTATTCAGCCAATTGTTTCCCCAGATTATACTACAAACCAGCATCCAAATGTATTAAATAGCTGTGCATTCATTGGGCAAACCTTTCTTTTACTATCTCAGCGAGTATCACAACCAGAAAAAGGAATGAGGGATCAGAAATTAACAGGACTGTCCTCATCAGACACACTTCCCAGCTAATCTGTCATTGGGACAAGTTGAGAAAAATGCATCTCAACAACTACACACAGACAAATAATTCATGAAAGTGTTTGGGTAGGATTGAAAATAAATTATCATGGTATCTAAATAAACGGGCCACTATCCACAAAATTTAAATATTCACAAAAAAATTGATCTCAACCATAGGTGGGAAAACTAGGGGTGGCTGACCCCAGGGGACTTGAGCCAGGAACCAGTTATTAAAACACACACATAGAATAAAGAGTAAATGACAACTTAATTGCATCTCAAAAAGACATGCACCAAATTCATAGGTAAGTAACTGTCAAAGAATAACAGCTGGTACATGTATTGATCATTACCTGCAGCTTTCTGGGGCTGTCCAATAGCAACACTAATTCCTGCTACAGTGACAGGGAGAGTGGTCACTCCGGTAGATGACACAACGGCAGACACCACTGGGGGCTTAGCAAGGGCCACTTGTGTTTGCCCCGGTTGAGCCTGGAGCTGTAAAACAAAAATTACATACATGTGGCTGTTTTTAGCCAGGAATTTTTTTTCATGCAGGTTTATGTTCCCAATTTTTGGATCAAGCCCTTCCCAACCAGCCTGCATATTGGTCAGTAAAAGGGAAAAAAGATTTACCATCATTCAATAGTACCTGTGATCATAGTAAGGAACTGTGTTAATCTTTACTTTGTTTCTGTGTCCATTTAAAGCCCCATGGATACTCTGTTCATGCTGTATGTGAAGCCTTTACAACTGCCTAGGGTGAGACTAAGCACTTTACCCTCTTATACCCTAAACTCACAGATTTGTAATGTAATTGTGAATTGCCAGAGCCTCTAAAACTGATGGTACATCCATAATTTGAAAGATTGCAACACCTGTGGTTAGCTTAACAAGCAATCTATCTGCAGCTAGATGATGGGGATTGCCCACAGTAGTAGTTCTATCTATCCAGCTGTGGTTAAATTACCTGGTGTGTTGCTTGGGGCAAATATTTTAAATAAACTGGCATTAAAGGGGAATAGAATTCAGTAATAAACTTACCAGGCGAGCCACCTGTAGATTAGTAACAGTGGGCCCTGTGAGCACAGCACCCCCTCTTGGTGCAGAGACTGCAGCAAGCTGCTGAGACTGTTGCTGCGGCTGTGTCTGCTGGCCCTGCACGGGTGTTGGCTGTGGTCCTCCCTGCTGAGACTGCTGTTGAGATGCCGTTTGGGTTGTCTGTTGAGGAATCTGCATCTTCTGTTTCTGTAACTTCAGTAGCTGCTCCTGAGTGCAGGGCATATATTAGAACGAACCAGCTAAATGAATTTCCAAAGTTCGTCACAGTACTGTAAATAATAAACATACCTGGGAGAGTTTGCCGACAGCTTTAATTTGTCCAGGGGACTGTGCCTGAGCCTGAATCTGAGGAACTTGGGCAGCCTGCTGTTGCCGAAGAAGTTGAAACTGGGCTGAGGCTATGGTTTTACTGGTCAGCTGAACTCCAGCACTTGTAGCTGATAAGACCAGAGAAAATCCGTGAAAATTACCCTATGGTCGGCTTTATTACACACCAAGGTTATGTCCCTTAAGCCCCCCATACACCTTACAATCTTACCATACAATTTCTGTACAATCAACTTTTCTTCTACCAAAACCATGTAATATGAGGACCTTTCTAAACCCTCCAATCACTATGTATTCTATCAGGAAAGAATTTCTGTACACTAACTTTTCTTCTACCAAAACCATGTAATATGAGGACCTTTCTAAACCCTCCAATCACTATGTATTCTATCAGGGAGGACCCGGCATTACATAGTTGTTGGTAGATATAAAGGAAATTGTATAGAGTGTATGGGGGGGGGGGGGTTCTGGTAAAAGTGAACCAGGTCATGGTGAACAAAGAACTTACCAGCATCCTGGAGGTCAAACACGATTGTTTTTTTTTTTTTTTACTATTTGCGATCCCTGGGTCTGCCGTTTACACTCACAATTGGCTCCCATTAGCATCCACAATCTTAAAATACAATTTTCCACCTGCCTCTTAGGACTTATCACAGCTTTGCTGCCTACTGATGTGCACCCTGGTCTTCTCCCATTGCCCATCCCCACTCCCTAACCTACCTTTTATAACTTTCTTTGCCTCCTGTTCTTTACCTACTCTATTCTCTTTCTCCTAGCTGCCGCTCATCTCTAAAGACCCCTCCCAGTATGTTTTACATTTAATATGGGGTGTTGGCCCACCTCCTTGGTTAAATTGGAAGGGAGATCAAGTGATCCCCTTTATTGGGTAACTATAGTAATTGAAAAACAAGCTTTTGACATGTCTCAGATCTCTTTGTCAGGCTTTATAATAAAATATTTACATGTTAAAATGTATATACCTGTTTTTATTTTAAATTTAATAAGCAATATAGAAACCAAAACGAGGGGAAAGGATTGGGGATTTGCACAAAGACATCTAAGGAAAGCATTGTAATGTAACTCCATACCTGTTGTAACCTGTGTAACAACTGGCCGGGCCTGGGTTTGTACGGGTGTAATACTGCTGCACACTACAGCTCCCCCAGTCACCGGCGTCACCGCTCGCACCCCCTGATTTGTTGCTATTGTGACAATCTCAGCAGGCGTGGCAGAAGAGGCTACAGCTCGTTGCTGTGTATGGACAACCTGCGGAGTTCCTCCGGCAGCCTAATGGGGAAAAGGATGGTAATTAGCTCCGAATCAATCCTGAAAGTAAGAAAAATTTATGTATCCCATGAAGACATTCTTTTCTAAATAAAGAATATGAAATTCTGTTGGCAGGGAGCATACTCTATTCCTGCTCTCCGAAATAGAGCATATATCCTGGAAACGTATGCTAGTTCTTTATTTCATTTCACATCTAGATTAAAGACTATGTACATGTTCCCATGTGTAATTCAGTACTTGTCAGTGTTTACTTACAGCTAGAGTCCCAGGTATAACAGGAGAAGCCAGCCTCTTATTGATAGGCTGGAAAGTGGCAGAAGGTACGCCCGCAACTGTATTGACAATTACATTTCCACTCACTGCAGCTGTAAATGGGATATTTAGTGTTAGTAAAATAAAATGTTATGGCAGATTTTAATAACATATAATTATAAATAACAATAACTTGAATACAGAATAGTGATGTCAACTGAGTCAGCAAAAGACCTCTCTGTGTGTGTGCGCTAACCTGCGTGTATGCTGTCTCTGCTTGGCGGTCAGCACCAGACCTACTCTCTCTGCATGCATGCTAACCTGCGTATATGCTGTCTCTGCCTCTGATTGGCGGTCAGCACCAGACCGTCTCTCTCTGCATGCATGCTAAACTGTGTGTATGCTGTCTCTGCCTCTGATTGGCAGTCAGCACAACACCTTCTCTCTCTGTCAGTATTGATTGGAAGGGTAACAGAGGTGATGTCTGTGTGATGACATCACAAATAGTCGTCTCGACCACGACTTTAATGACCGATGACTCGACTTGAATCATGCCCTAACATGAGAATTTCTAATAAAAACAACATGTAGAACTCCTTCTCCTCATAGCTATTTTAACTTTTTTTTTTCTTTCTTACTTTTCTTTTGAACTAGCGATCCGTTTTTCTTATGTAAGCACTGTGGTAGATGCAGCGTACATAATCACTGGGATAAATAACATAATCTAGTTACCAGCTTGTATGCTTGCTCCTGTTGCTGCAGTTTTGATGGTCCCAGCCTAAAAAAAACACAACACAAAAAAAAACAATTCTATAAGTAGATATATACAAAACCGTTCAAATATTTTGAAATGAAAGAGACAAATGTAAGCACTTAGGCTAGGTTTCCACAATGTTATGGGCTGCATTGATACCCCCTGTGTTAATAACATTCATTGACAGGGATGTAGACAGTGCCCATCCATATACATTCCTACCACACCGCCTGTTACCATGGCGTTGAGCCGATCCGCCGGCTGCAGGTTGACGTAGTGGGCCGGCTGAAAGCTGTAGAAACAGGCGGTGTGCCCCTCAAGGAATGTGATTAAAGCAGGGGTTATCGGCGTAGCCCATAACGCCGTGGAAACCAAGCCTAAGGGTCTAAGATCTTTGGGGCTTGCGTTTTAAATACCTGGGAATGACTAACCACTTAAGAAAATTCCATGACTAGCGATAAACATACAGCAGCATGATTCGCTAATTTTTTGGCAAATATTTAACAAAAGTTATCATATGCAAAGTATCTATTATGCTTCAGTAAAATTGTTGCCCCAAAAGAAGCATTGCAGGGCAATGGAAACAAGGTCTATTCAATAAGAGCAATAGGTATAAGCAACAAATAAGTGGCTAGGAGCAGCCAATGTGATTAGTTGCTGTGGGTTAGTTTTAGTTACCTAATGATTACTAAAGTGGTACCACATCTAGAAATGGAGAGGATCGTATACCTTCATATACCATACTAAATCTTATTTAAGCTGAATATGAATGTCACTCCCCCTTTGCCACTATTTGGACACGCAACTCAATCTCTAGCCTCAGCTAACGCTTGGGAAGGATGGCAGGAAAGCAATCTGAAAATAAAGCAGTGAGGCAAAACTTACCAGGACTGCAGTGGTTGGTACACTGGTGCCAACTGGACTTGCAACTACTGCCTGTGGCTGCTGGACAACCTGTGGTTGGACCACTTGTTGCTGAGGCTGTGACTGGGCGGGTTGAACAGCTGGGACTGCTGCTTGTTGACCATTCTGGAGTGGCTGTTGTGGAGCCTGTGGACCAGCCTGCTGCTGTGCTCTGTGGTGCTGCTCAACTAATGCCTAAAATATACATATTACTATTGCTGCTTCTGTTTGCATTATGGTTTAATATGAAAAGCTGAAATTTAGAGAGAGACAGTCCACCCTAAACTGCTATTTTACTAATGGTCAAACATCATTTGGGAAATTTCTTTTCCACTGACATTTTTTATTTTAGGTCTTACTTTTTTTATTTAATGTACCAATAATCACATACTACATCAAATATAAGTAGAGATACAATGTTACTTTGCAGAATGTTAGCATATTAAAAAAAGTTCAGCGACCAGAGAACATTAAAACACATTAAGTAAGGTCTGGCATACAAGGATGTTTTCCTTGTGCTCAATTGCGTCATCCTAAAAAAACTCTAATGTGAAATCCGCATTCAATTTATTGAACTGATTAATTGTTGTTGGATATTTTATTTTTCAGTGCCTGAGAAAATGCAGCGTGACTGAACCGAAATGCATGCTAATATGAACTAATTGCACTATTTTACATATCCACAGCATTTTCAGGTTTTTAAACAGCTTTCCTGTAAAGCTTAAAACACAAAGTAAACTATTTACAAGCTTTGTATTCACTTATATAGGTGAATAGGTTGGAAAAAATGTGTAAACCAAGCCTTATAAACTGCAGACTAACCCTCCATTAGCACAAGTGTCTGTAAATATGTGTTAACATGCAACTTACCTTTTTTTCTTTAGCAATACGCTCCGCTCTGAGAGAAGCCACTTGGATTGGCGGTAGAGGTTTATCATAATTGATTCCACTATAAAAAAGAAACTATTTTTAACACATTATCCTATTCCAATGCATTTTAGTAAACACCAGAAATTGTAATTTTATATGGGGTGTTTGTTAGATCTATTAAGCCATCTTTGCAGAGATGCCTGACAGGGGTTACTGGGAATTCTTTCCCATAAGCCCCTGTGTCTGAGTCTCACAGATGTGACATTAGCGTCACGTCTGTGAGACTACGTTAAGAGAGGAGAGAAAAGCCTCTCTTCACACAGCTAGATGGATCCAGCCGAGTGCACTCCCCACCCCCTTTCTCCCCCACATGGAGCTGCAGAGGAGTCTCTGTCTGTGTAGGAGTTAAGGGGGGTGGGGGGGGGGAGCAGCCGACGGGTTGTTGTCAGTTGCCGGCTGCCCGGAGAAGAATCGATCAGAAAGTGGCTTCTCTTGCCCTTAATTTAATGTTGCCACCATCAGTGAAAACATTAAGATTAAGGTTAAGTTAAGGTTAAGTTAAGGTAAGTAAGTTTTATTTGTTTTTGTGTAGCAGTTTTCTGCATCTGAACTGCTGACAGGTAAGTAATGAGCTTATTTCATGTATGTATGTATGTATGTATGTATGTTTTGGTTTTAGTTTAAAACCGCTTAAGGATAACTGAGTTCCGTACATGCAATGCTAGTTCTGCTTTATGAAGAGGGAAAGGTTAAAGTTTGGTCCACTTGCTGTGTCTTCCCCCCTAAAAAAAAGAGTGTACCGTTGTGGCAGATTGCTAAACAACTGATGCAGACAGCCACACAGACGCGATACAGCATTTATATTTAGAAGACAACCACCATAGTTTTTTTCTTGTGTGCGTATAGTTTAAGTTTTGGGAAGTTGCTTACCATAGAAATAAAAATAAAACTAGTGATAAGGCCTGAACTCCACCATACACCTTTCAATCACTTGGTACAATTACCCTGATTGTAGGCATACACGGCTCGAGGCCTGTACGATCAAGAGTCCTTTCAAGCGCAGAGCAATGATGATCATGTTGCTTCTGCGTCACCCATCCAAAGTAATGAAAATCAAACAGGGTTTACCAACATGTTGGTTCCTTATTCGACCAAGCTTTCTTCAAGCGGTATTGATTGATCCTGCTCAAAGAAAGGCTGGACGGCTCTATTTTTTAAGAAGATTCCAGCACAATCGAGCGCTGAGCATGGTGCTAAATTGTGCTCAAATTCCCAGCTTTAGATCTACCAACAACTATGTAGTGCTGGGTCCTCCCTGATAGAATACATAGTGATTGGAAGGTTTAGAAAGGTTTGTAAGGATTGTACAGAAATTGTATGGAAAGATTGTAAGGTGTATTGCAAAACAGCGTGAGTCCATTAGGTTATCAGTGTGTGTTGCAGGATTCTGAAGGAATAAGCATTTCCAATGTGTACTCTTTAAAAACAATACGTTCACAATATCCATTGAACTTGAAACATTTTACTAAAAATGATGTGCAGTTGCTACATGGCAATGTATAATTTTTATTGTTTACATTACCTTTCTGCTAGAACAGAAGCATGTTTTGGATTCTTCTGAAATGGATTCATTCCCAAACTGAAAAGAAAAAAAACACATTTTAAAATAGATGTTGTTAGCAATGTGTCTGCGCTGTTCATCCTATTCAGAGAACAAGTGTCACAAGTTATTTCTACACTCATTTGTCTAGATCATAGTACAGCTAACAGCAGTTACTTCAATGGGAGTGGGCTGGTTTACAAATACTTCTCACAACATAAATAAAGTGTTACTTGGGGGGAAAAAGGAGTATATGAAATTGATTAAATAGGTACTTCTCACAACATGTCTTCCACATTAGAGATCCAGGTGAATGGTTGATATGTATTGTTATATGTAAAGGCTGAAAACATACAATGATGGGATGAGCACTACTGAAGAATTAAACTTTAGGAGCATTCACAGTAAATTTCAATACAATTGTAATACAATTTAAAGCTAAATCTCAATATAGTTGTGCAGGCTTCTTTCTTGTAATGAAATTGCTTGCACTGATTTTCCTGCACACTGAACCTTCTCACAGTGTGTATTACAAACTGTTTAAGTCATATATATTCTATATTATTTCCTGGCTTAAGAAGGTCCAGAATAGTCTGGCCATTTCTCCCACATGATGGCTACACTCATTTTTGAACTCTATGAAAGGATGCTCATCTCGATTAAATAAACAGATGTACAACAGATACAGTAAAGCTGACAATACACCTCAACTTTTATTTTAGATAGATTTTTGATTCACCTTTATTTAAATATCTAATACCTAATATCAATTGATCTGCGCAAGCTATCTACATTATTCATGGATGGCTGGAAGCACAATGATCTGGCATTGAATCCAAGTTGGGACCTGGCTTTTATAGGAAATCCATGGGAGGGGCCAAAGGTTCAGGGTTCATGAGAACTACTACAGTCCCGGGGGTGGGGGAGTGGCTATGCCAAGTTAAACATGAGATCGAGCCATTGTTACACATGAAGAATGACCAAATTAAACAGTTCTCCAAAATGTGGAGATGCTGGCGATACTTTGAGGGCTCGGAGGAATTTGAGGCTCTTCTGTAATATACTATAATATGTATAGTTGTAACCAGATTTTGAAATACACTACTAAATTGTTCTCTTACTCGGTAACCTAGGAAAAAGCTTAATATATCTCGTAGACTGAGATTGGAGCTATCTATTTGTACGCACAGGCCTTTGGAAATGAGTCGATCGGTTTACATTGATCACACTGTGTGCTAGTACAATCTATGCTAGATTGACAGTCAAAATCTCCATCACACAAACCGATTTGAACTAAAGATTGATCATGGAAAAGTTGATGCTTGTAGAGCTACCTTAACCCTATACCCTAACCTCTATTTGTCAAGTGTGTCAAGACAGTTGTATCTTGTTAAAATATTTATGTCCTCATAACTTTGTGTATAGCTTGCTTCTTTCATGACTTCAGTTACCAAACTTTCTGTAATTATCAATAGCTAACGCAGTACAACACTTTACCAGGTCTATGAATCAAATACTCACAGTGGTTTAATTGGTGGGCTCCTCTTTCCTGCTGACATTTTCATCATCTCAAAGCGATTTGTATACAGCTGAGTGTGTGTCACACCTTCATCCTGAGCATAGATCTGGCTGGTCCGAAGAGGTCTGCTGTTTTTTGTCTGAGGGTGACAGGGTATACAAATAAGTCCAGTTTTACCATCACGCAACAATTATCTGACCTAATGAGGCCAACAGGGCCTAATGATTGTTACAGTAAACTCTAGGAATCGTTGCCATTGGCTGATGGGATCCCTGCTTTGCACTTTTACTTTCTGAATGGGCACAAGCCCAACACTTGTGCATTATTCATTTGCAGCCTTGACAGTAAGAGACCACATACATTATTATAGTTTTTTTTAAAAATTTTTTTACCTAATGGTTTTATCCTTTTTGCTAGAAATGGAAAGTTAATTAGTATTGTTTCACAAAAAATTTAATGATACAAAATAGGGGATACAATCCAGTCTCTTAAATATTCTTATTCTAGGGTTTATTCTAGAAAGTCAATTTATGACAGTGACTGTGTTTGTGAAGAAAGCAGAAAATACCTGGAAAAAACACAAAATCCTATGAAAGGACTGGTACACTGTGATATGCTGTATTTTAGGCTTTACATTTTTACAATAACAATGTTAACAAATGACAGGTTAAATACAGCACGTAAATTTTTTTGGAACAATCCCTATTGAGGTTAAGGATTTTCAAGAAATTTATTTGGATTTCATTATGTTCCATGATAATACCTGGATAAGTAAAATGTGTATTTATAGCCTCTAAATAAAGCTAGCCATACATGGGGCGATTTAGCGTGCGATGCACGAACGATCGTTCACTGTGCGAGTTTGTGGTGATCATTGGGGATATGAATGTTGCCCACATGGAGCGATCGATCCCACTCCAAAAAAAAAGGTTGGTCGAACAGGGAACCGACATGTTGGTTAAGAACCATTGAAGGGTCCCCATTCTAAGTTTTGGCCAGGGATCGATTGCCAAAGGTGGTGCGCATTTATTCACCAAACAATCTTTCTGCAATTAGTTGCATTACAATGTTGTGATCAACATTTGTTGATTGCAGGGGAATCGCCCCATGTATGGCCAGCTTAAGCCAGCTCTGACACTTACCTTACATTTTATGGGAAGTAAAATGACTTTCACACTACTTTTTTTAAAAACGATGTACTAGCAGTTACTAAATATAGTTTTAATATAGTGTATTACTGTATACTTAATAGGCATTTGATTATAAATTGTTTACATATAATTTTTTAATAGAGAAATAATAGAACGTAATATATTATCCTGCAAACTCCCTGTAGATTTTTTTTTCAGATTCCTTTAATTAAGCATCTCGCTACAATAATATTTAAGTCCTTGTCAAGAAACTATAATTGGAAAATGATTTCAAAATGATTACTTTTTAACAGTGTAAATATTTTGTAGACAGCTATTTTATATAAAAGAAAAACAAAACCAAAACTTAATCAATGTTTGATTTTTTGCAGTAAGAGTTTTAGAAATAGACCATAACATTTATTTTGCAGTTATTAAAAGTAAATGGATTTATGGAAGAACAAACCTTGTATATACTCTTTGTTTTCTTCTTCGGATTGGCTTCAAACATAATCTATATGAATAAAAACAAAATAAATTGTCAAAAGTGTAATGTTAGACATATGATAGAATCTTAGTTATCTAATGTTCAGATATTTTTATAAATAGATCTTTTATAAAGAAAATGTACACAATTGCTATGTGGACTATTGATTTCTTACTGTAATAACAAACAAATAATGTGGTATACAATTAGACTTGAAATAACTGACTGTATTTTATCATGAACGTTTGGTACACAGAATAGGGCAACGACAGAACTGTGGTGGCAGTATAGGGGGAACAGGTGTGTCATGAGTGGTTTTGAGGGTTGAGTAGTGATGGAAGTGGGGGAGGAGAAAAGTGTTGACATACTGCTGAACACAGGCTCCACTCAGACAGTAGAAAGTAATAGCCAGGGGTTGAGTGTCAGGCATCTTGCTGAAGGAGGTTTGTGGTGTAAGCTATTGTGCTCAGGGGAAGTTATAGCATGGTTGTGTTAGTAGGAAAGAGCGGAAACCAAGGTAATGGAAAGTGAGATATAAGATGGGTCTGGGAGGTGTCAGCAATGTAAGTGAAGGGGTAATGAACATGGATCCCCAACCGCCAGTCAATGGACCAGAGCCAGCGCAGGGCACATAAGTTGTCGGTCTGTAGTATGATAAAGTCGAGGCTGTCAAATCGAAAGCTATGAAAATTTAAACACTGATTGAAAACATCTTGTAGCAAAAATAGGGGGACTGTTTGAAATGAGCTTTAAACTTAAAAAATTCAAGTTGATGAATATACAATTTAATGTTATCATATTAAACACTCTACTATTTATTGAAGTGAATGTAGTTTATGCCCAATGAATGACCTGCGCAAAAAGTTATCTGAAAAGCTAAAATATAGCAGAAAGGTTGCAGAGAGGGGGTGACATTCGTAGGGTTAGTAAGTGGTAAATGACTAACCATAAAAATTCAGGGTTGTACAATGAACAGTGTCTGAGATCAGAGGGTTCGCAGAAAAGTCAGCCCTAACCAAATGCAAATTTTAATCCCTCCACGTATGTGCTATAAAAGTTATTTTTTCCACAAAGCTTTTAACATAAGCTAGTTATAAAATAAGATGGTGTGGTGGATACCCATGGAAAAAAAAGTCTGGAGAGGAAGTGCACAGTTAAAATACTACTTTTATTGGCGATCTCTTTAGGAGTAGTTCATCAAGACTGTATTGAGCATTTCTTGACTTTCAGAGTCACTTCTTCAGGATAGAGGTTTGGTGAATGTGGTCTGCGTCTCTGTGGAGATTGCGATGGACCAAATAGATCTATGATCATTGATGTTAACACTGGCATCAGAACAAAGTAATAAGCTGAAAATTCAAATGCTTTGACTATAAAAAAAAAATTCAGGTCACAAAAATGTACATGCCTTTGGGGGTGATGGACCTAAATGTAAAATCAATGTAAATCTTTATTTCATTTTATTCATTTAGCCTTGCGTGAAAATATTGTTGATAAGCTTATAGCACAGAAACACATATCAGTAGTTTCTCACCTTTCCTTCTTCTCTTGGGATTATGACATTTTCATATCGGCTGCGGCACTGTTTGGAGGAGCGATAGATTCGGCTGCATGAATTCACCACATCACTAACCAAGTCCCAGTTAGGTGTGTGGGCTGGTGACACCACAGTAAGATTTAATGGTAACTCCAAGAGATGTTTTACTGCCTAAATAAAAAAAGACCAGTTTCATAAACATATTCTTATGCTCTATAATTCTCTGAAGGTTTTCAGTTTGGGAACTCATATCCAGGCAGATTAAAAGAGACACATAATTCCACTCTTGAATATTTATTCATTATATATGTGGTCAAATCGAACCTGTAAATTAGTTTACCATCCTAAGTACAGAGCTTAACTGGATAATCTCTTATTTAATTAGTAAGGACTCTTCATGTTAAATAAGACTGCAACCTGAAGTTTCATGATTTCATGAGTGATATTAAAGTATAAGCCGCTACCTGCAGAAGTGCCCAGTCTTCACTAATGAGCCACTCAGGATTCTCAGGGCCAGATTCATTTGCTGGTTTCACCAATGTTGGAAGAGGCTTGGCAAACTGGGCTTGCTGTTTAAGGAGAATATTCTTCTTCTGCTCCTTGCCTTCTCTCTTCACTTTCAGCATACCGGGGGTAGCTCTGTCAAACAGTGAGCGGGGAGGCACCACTGATTCTCCATGTCTCTGTTTCTTTTTTCGGCCTACAGCTGAATAATAAAATATATTTACAAAACATCAGTTCCTTACACACTTTACGCATTAGCTCACTGTTACTATGTTTAACAATACAACTAGAGACCAATTAAATCTTCAAAATAAAAAAAATACATAATTTAGGGGTTAGTTTTCTAAACATGTTCAAAGGTTTCTCTTCTGGGATAAGGGACAGTAATGATTCAGTCCAGGAGTAGGGGACACTAAATAAAGCAGCCTAAAGACCCCACAGAATTAAACGGTTAGTCTCATTCACCATTGTTCATAGTCAACTGCAATAGCTAGATCTAGATCTATAGATCTAACTCTCTGTACCTGATCTATAGATCTAGCTCTCTGTACCTGCCCTCATTCCCCCTTTTAACTACATACATATAAATCACTCCACCTTTTTGACACAAGCAGGAGAAGATATTGGTAATACGGTGTGTATTTCCCTAGGAGGAAACCAAGGTACACATATAGAGTATGGGAGCCATGACCAGGGACAGGATATGGGTGATCTCATTGCTTTAATGGGCAGGAGAATATTTCATGTAAAATTATGCACATCCAGCTGTATATGGTAACCTGGTGAGATCCTTAGCTAGACCATCTATTAAAAACTATCCAACCAATGAAGTATCCAAACTAAGAGGCCCTTGGACTATGTACTGCATTTTTTGGCTTATAAGAGGAATCCTATATTTCGGAGCGTCTGATGGGCAAAAAATATTTAGGCTTTCTCCTACTCTGCTGGCCATAG
The DNA here is from genome assembly GCA_036250615.1 of Ptychadena robeensis. Lineage (NCBI taxonomy): Eukaryota > Metazoa > Chordata > Amphibia > Anura > Ptychadenidae > Ptychadena > Ptychadena robeensis. Next base: position 66,849,162 of record CM070032.1, on the reverse strand, counting down.
CTATGTGCTCCAACCGGCAGAGCAGAAGTTAAGGAGGTGGGTAAGCTCTCTCTGACCGCTTACCAGCCTGACAGGCAGATCAGTACGTAAGGTGGACAGCATGTGCCCAACTCAGAAAGAGCCAACCGCCAAAAAATATGGTAGTTGTTGGTAGATCTAAAATAAATTAGACATGGAGACTAAAAGGTTGTTGAGGTTTAGTGTGTGAATATATTAATTTCTTTTTTTTCTAGTAGATTGTGGGTTAAACATTAGATTTGGATTACCATCTTAGGGTTGAGAACTTTTAGAACATTTTAGCATGAAAAGTTATAGGTTTTTAGTCAGAAGACTTATGTAACACCTATTTCTACCGTAAAACTTGGATGAACTATACAAAGATCAATGTAAAAACTGTAAAATAAAAATATGTTTTGTTTTCAAAATTGCTTTTGGACACTTCACCTGCAGGATCTGCCTTGTGTCTCTTGTGCTCTTTCCTCACATAAACAGGGGGCAGCTTTGATTCTTGGATAGGGGTGGTATCATACATCAGACACATAACAGAGTCTATGTAAAGATCATTCTCATCTTGTGGTGGTGTTGGTGGCGTCCAGATCTAAAGTAAAAATAAATAAAATAATGCTTTACTATAACGTTTTATATTGCAACATAATTCCACCATTGCATGCATTGCGAAGATTTCCATACAGGGACGCATGAGAAGTCACTTACTGGCATTATTTCTGTCTGCCCTTCTGGACCATCACAAATAAATTCCTGGTAAAAAAATAAAAGTACATATATTAAGGTTACTTGAGTTTCTTTATTGAATGGTGTCATTGAATCATTATTAAGCCTTAATGCACTTGTTTTCAGGACATACAATTCTTTATTTGACTTCTGATTACTACACTGCATGTCCTTTTCATAGGAATATCCAAACTCCTCCAATAAAGTAATGTGAGCTGTGCAATAAAAAGTACACGATAGTTCAATGTCTGGATACTTGTGACCTTACCTTATTATATGCATCCTCTCTGGTGTAGGTAAGAAGTTCTTCCTCTGCTTCCTCCCAAGCCATTTTCCCTTCCCACTCCTTGTTTTCCTTCAGGTTCTGAGCTTCCCACTTTTTTCTTGTGGTTTTCTGTTCCTGGAGAATACAAATAACATTAAAAATGCAAAGTAATATGATATATAGTTAGTTGTCCAATTGTTGCACAATAAACTAACCTCTGTGCTCTCCCCAGCAGCTTCTGATGTGTAGAATTCCTCAAGGTAATTAAGAGCATACTTCTCAATGGGAGTAAGCTAAACGTTTAGAGGACACAATTAAAGTCACTGGTTCAAATATTTAGAATAACAATTAAAGTATTATCTCTTCAGTGAAACATATTGGTATATTGTGCATAAAAGTGTTTACCTGCCCTACCACTGCAGCCAGCTCAGTGAGTTCTGAGGTCTCCTCATTATAGCAACCATCTGATGTGACCATGTTATCTCCCTTTGTCTCTACTTCTGATATTTCCATGTCTAATTCCCCTCCATGTTCAATGCTCTTCAATGCCTTCATACAACAACAAAAAAAAGGAAAACCTCTTTATGAGGCTGGCAACATCAAGTATATAGGCCAAAAACAACTTCACTGTCATACGGTACCTCAATAAATGGCTTGGCAAACTTTGTAGCTATCGTCTCTGCTGGAGGTGGGTCCTGAGAAAGCATTACAAATTCTTCTGCTTTTACTCCAAATCCTGAGTCTTCAAGTGGTGAATAAAGCTCAAATAGTTCATGAATTGTTTGCTAAAGAAAGAAAATTAAATTGGCCATCTATGGGTCATGTTGCATTGAGCTGAATTTAAAATATGACAAGAAATGCAATTTCTGCTAATAAAGCTCTGCTGACATCCTATGTCTGTTTTGTTGGGGAGTCTATAGAGTAGGTTAGACAATATATTGGCAGTAAAGCTGGGTATACACGGGTAGATTCCCATGTAATTGATCCGCGATCAATCACACCATGCTGTGATTGATTGCGGGTCAATAGAACGGGAATCAATGTGCACCAAAGTGCACATCAATTGCGTTCGATGGGGACCCGTGTTGTGTGAAAATCTCTCACAAAACAGGCTGACAGATGCATAGAGTAGAAAGACAGCCAGCATGCCCCCCCCCCCATTCGAACAATAAACAGGCTCCACCCCCTTTCCACTGCCGGGAGCTGATCACAGTCTGTAGGCTGTGCATCCACTTTCTGCCTCTGTTACTTCGGATGGGGGAACTCACAGTCTCCCTCCGAAGTAATAGACATCGAACAGGGTTTTCCAACATGTTGGAACCCTGTTCAATGGAATTTCTTCGAGCAGGATCAATAGAAGGAAGGCATATATGAGTAGATTTTTTAATAGACTAGAGCACAAACGAGCTCCGTGAGCACGCACAGCGCTCAATTGTACTCGAATCTTACCCATTGTACTTAGAAACCTACCCATGTATGCCCAGCTTAACTCCCCTGAAAGCTCAATTCATTAGAAAGTGCCCACACAACACATGTGAGCCAATGCAGCATGGTAGCTGCAGCAGAAAGAAAAAAAAAAGAAACACACAGTTTAATTAGTGAATTTAAAATACAAGATCCGATGGCAAATGTTCTTCTCATGAAACTGTCTGCAATATAATGAAATGCAATGAAAGCATAAAGGATGGTGCTGCTGAATCAGCTGTTTCCAACCAACTTTTCTACTCAAAACAAGAAACCTGAGCAGAAGCAACTTTATGGATAAGAAAGTCTTACAATAGTTACTTGTCGGTAGTTCACATCTAAACCACGATCATCATTATGAACTGAGCTTTGGCCGCTAACATTGCTACTTGGCTGTGAAATCTGTGATTGGCAATGAGAAATTATATGACAGTCCTATATAAAGCTTCAAATTAGAGCAGTTTCTTTTGGCATGTACTGGTGAGGTAAGTTCTGATAATGTTCTGAGAGGTTTACCTTTTTATATTTCATGTTTATGTTTCTGTGTGATAGTTATTCGCATACTCAAACCTCACCTGTGTAAGAAAAGCCATTGAAAAGTCGTTCCCCTGAGCAGCCACTTCTCTAATGAGATCCTTTGTACCATTTTTAAGCAGCTTCTCTTCAATGGAGTTCGCACTTATAAGTCTATAGTCAAAAAGTAAATTAGAATAAAGAAAGTTGACTTTGCACACTTTTTTGACAATTTGAACAATCATGAAATATTATTCCTTTACCTATAAATATGAATATCTCTATCTCTGCTGATGCGATCACACCAGGCCTGTGCTCTAGAATCCATCACTGGGTTTAAATCGCTGTCATAAAAGATGGCTGTGTCAGCTTCCACATAGGAAACGCCCAGTGTCCGGCTTTGGGTGGACATCAGGATGCAAAAAATTCGAGAGTCTTGGTTAAAGCTTCTCATCAAATCCTGAGAAAAGAGAGTAATAGTCATTTAAATTTGTAGGAGATAACCTTCAAAAAAAGAAAAAAAAAAGAGGAAAAATACAATTTAGTTCCCACAGAGTCTTTAAAGCACAATAAATTGAACATTTAGAATGTGTTAAAAATTAGCGTTTTGTAACCTCCTGCAGATAGTGTGCGGGCTTCTTTGTAAAGTGGTAGGGCTCGGCTCCACTGAGCTAAAATCCCTGCGTCAAATGCAGGGACTTCTGCACAATATCCCCATAGAAATCAATGGGCTATAACATTGCTGCCTTCACAGCCCACCATAAGCCCCCACCCATCACTTTAAGTCTCTGTTACATTAATGCATCCCAATAAACATAAAGGGGATAAATATGCTACAAAAGGAGAATAGTTTTGACCCATATGTATATCCAAGTGGGTACAGAGAACCTAAAGGAGGGTACCCAAGGTAAATGAGGATAAATGTGCCCAGACACGTTAGCCCATTGACTTAAAGGGTCAGTGTTATCAGCTTTTAAGGCCTTAAGGGGTGGTGGTCGGTGGTGTGAGATGGGGCTAGTCACACTTATTGGAGCTGTATCCTTAAAGTATGCACTAGAGATTGCTAAAGTAAACTTCTGTCAGGAACACAAACTTAAGCCCCCCATACGTATATTTTCGTACGAATTTTGCCCGACCAACCAACGTGATCAGGAGATTAATCGGATGCGGAATTATGTACCCGACCGATCCAGATTTCTGTCTGTTAATTTTGGTCGATCTGCTGTTAATAAATAGTGTCAGGCTGATCGATCGGTGATAATTCTAATTCCGATTTTTCGTGCCAGCCGACCGACCAACCATAACATTTTAGGTGCAAATCACGACACGATCAGACAAAAAATCGGTCGGGAGAATAAATCGGAACGTGTATGGGGGGCTTTATGCAATGTAGCTGTCTAACTAGACAACATGTGTCTTATTACGTAGTAGGTATTGGTAACCATCCCCTGATTAGCTGCCATATAGTAGTAAAGGAGGCCATACACACATAAAACTGCACTCTTGTGCAATCTAAAAAATTATGCTGGCAGTCTAACATCAATTTATGGTACGTCAGTGTGATTGATGCAAAACCAAAACCAAATCAATTTCATTACAAAGGCCTGTGTGCACATGCTTCATAAAAGTATCAGATACAAATTGAAAAGAAAACCAGTTAGATACTTGGACGAACAACTGAAATTTCTAACATGACCGATGACGTATAATGGTTTGGCTTACATGTATGGACCGAGCATATTGCCCAGGACTCCAAGAATGGCAGCGGTTATTTATTTCTGATATTGTTTGTTTCTAGGTTTGTATCATGTTCACTAGTGGACAATTGTCGCTCTGACATCAATCTATACAATCCAGGCACAACATTCCTGCATTATACAGGTAACCAAGCCCCATCCCCATTTCATACAATTGAATTGAGTGCTAGTTTTTGGGAGGAAAATATTAAGCATCCTTTATGGAAAATAAACAGTTAAACCCTGTAGTGGGGAGGTTAACCCACTGATTTGTCACCCATGTTTTGTCTTGTAAATGGCTGAACTACATACATGGCACTGTTCATAAGTTGCACATTCATCGATTCTGATGAAGGTGAAATTGTGGAAGTCCAAGAAGATCTCCAGTATGTCCAGCATGAGCAACATTTGAGAGAAAATCAGGACACGACGACCTTCAGATCTCAGTTTTCGCAAAAGTATAGACAGGGCTTCCAGCTTCCCTATAAAATAAAAGCATCATACGTGATAGTCCTGTGTGGGGAAACCTTATAATCATTCAATATTTTCTAGAATGAAAAAATCATTGTGTTGTGAAAAATTATGAAATGCACAATAAAAAGTTAAAGCCCCTACCTGAGTCACACTGAGTAAGTCTCAGGTCTGGAGACTGCAAACAACGAGGTGATGTTCGCTCACACAAATCCTGAATATATGGTGCGCTCTGTTTTCTCAAACATTGTCTAAGAATGTTCATGTTATGACTGTATACTGGAGGAAAATGCGGCACCAGCAATTGTGGAGGTGGGGCAACAGCAGAAGGAACGACACATAATGTGCTAGAAAGTAAACAGTAAATATATGTCACACACACAAATAATTATTATAGTGATACAACTATGTGTGTGCCTCATGTAATGCTGGAATATTCACCTCCTTACTGCGGGCTCCAGCATCTCTTTCTGTTGCTTAGGGGACAGTAGCAGGCGCCTCAATGGATTACTGAAATCTCCGTCAGAGGAATTCCGGCAGTTCACAAATCCCACCCATCCCCATTGGATCTCTTCTGTGGGAACTTGAGCGGCAGAAGAGTGCACAGAGCAGAGCCTTAATAGATCAGCGCCATACATGGGTACCTGCCCACAACGCCGTTCGTTACAGTAAAAGAGACGCTCCAGGCGCTCTTTTATTCTTTGCTTTTCTTCTACTAAATCCTGCATCAAAGAGAAAACATTCTTTTACTGACAATGACAGTATACACAGGGTTCTCAAAAATACAATATCAAAAAATCGGACTATAGGACACACTTTTCAACCCCCAAAATTGGGGGTGAAAAAATGCATCTTTTCAGAGCCCTGCTGATATAAGCAATGCAGAGCTGTATGTGGGACAGTTGAACTCACATATGCAGCAGTTCCCCCATGTCCCCCTCTTCCTAGTTTGTGAGGAAGATGATGATGTGCTGTGAAGTGTGCTCTCTAGTGACACCAGTTCTGTTGTGGCTGAATTTTGGTATTGCAGGGGATTTTTTTCCACTTCCAATATATATTTTTCTGTTTTTCCTGCTCTAATAACTGGATGCGTCTTGTGGTGAGGTCCGAAAAATACAGTTAATCTAAAGTAGGGTTAACTGGAGATCAATGGGTTAATAAAGTGGCGTCTTCCCTGCTCTAGCCAAAAATGAAAACCAAAATGTTTTAACTTCAGTTATTCCATTTTTATAATTACTGATACCAATACTGCAAACTGAGAATCCTCATCTGTGTGCCTTTTCTAGAATGAGAACTAAAGCAATGACGTATTATGATCAGCATGAAAGAGAACCTGCCTAACACCTTTAAATTCATTGGTAGTATCAGGTTCACTATAGATTCAATTATATTTTACAACCCAATATTATAATATTTTCTGTCATGGAATAATAACAACAGTGAGTTACATGTACCAATAAGAGTAAAAAGGTAAACAATTTCTTTGTGTTTGCTCAAAAACATGCAGCTTTGGTATTTTCGGCATCCGATGAGAACCATAGGCAATATTAAAATTTGCAACTCGAATTTGCGATTCAAATTTTCATCATTAGAATTAGACATATACAAGAATTGCTTGAATCTTAAAGTTCCTTTTATTGCAGAAATAATACTATTTATGTCCAGTTTACTGTTTGAATATACATTTATATATAGAAGAGATACCTGTGCTGGGGTCACTGAAATCTGTGGACTCTTCAGAGATGACATGTCACCACTAGATGGGTAAGGCATAATGGTCCGCCCATGAATCCCTGCAACATTTACAAGCAATAGAAAGATCGTTAGAAGACTAAGTTAAGGATTGGGATAGGTAGGTTTGTTGATCAGTAGCATAAATATTCCTACCTGACTGAGGATTTACCGCAGGACTAGGTATGCAGGAGGGATGCTGGTTTCCCAAAGCATTGATGGCATTTTGGATGGCGTTCCCCTGGGTAACTGTCTGCATCACAACAGGGCCTGAGGGACGGATGTATTGCTGTCCAGGGGCCGAAACAATCTGAAGAACACTCCCTGTCAGTTAAACAAATGTTTTAGCAATCTCAATCATAAACCTAAAAGCTTTTAGCCTATCAACTTATCATGCACACCCTATCCCTTCCCGTACTGCCCCACCTATCCTCTGCTAGAATGTTACCTTGCAGCTGGAGAGGTTGTCCGGCGGTGAGCTGGCGCAACTGGCTCTGGGACAAAGTGAATGTGTTTCCTTGGAACTGCAGGGTCACTGGGGTCTTGGGTTGTGCAATTTTTCCTTGGGCTGCTCCAGATGCAGCCAACTGTGAAATTTTTACTGCATCACCACCTGATACAAGTCCAAATAATTTTCATAAGAAAATAAATCCTTTCACATAAATTCAAGCTATGAATAAATAAAGGTGGGTATCAATGTATACCATGTTTCTCCGAAAATAAGACTTATTTGTAATAAGTCTTATTAATTTTTGCTCCTAAAGATGCCCTACATCTTATTTTCGGGGGATGTCTTATTTTTTCATGAAGAAGAATGTGGCACTGGGGTATCAGGGTGTGGGGATCACTTATAATGACAGGGGGGGGGGGGGCAGAGGGGGGAATCAAAATGGCACAGGAGACTCAGGAGGGGCGATTACCATTTTAGTAACCCCTTCTGATCCTCCTGTGTCCTTTTGAATGCCCTCTCTGATCCCCCCTGTCCACAGTTACAATATTGTATGTTCAGGGGATGCCTTATTTTTCAGAGTGAGGCAAAAATGTAAGGATGCCTTATTTTCAGAGGATGCCTCATTTTCGGGGAAACAGGGTAGATACAGTATGCTAGCCTATATGCAATATCTAGATATGTTACCTGTGCCTTAGAACACCAAGAATGTTTATGTAAAAAAAAAATTTATTCCTCATAAAATAGCAGCGCACTTTACAACATGTAGCTTACTGCTAATGTCAGGAAATTTGGAATGTCAGTAATAGAGAAAAGATCCATTGCAAGAAAACATTAGGCAATACTGGCTACCAATCTGTAAGCTTGCTTTTTGTAGGACTCTCCCAGTATTTGAAATCTCATTCCATTTTATTTATTTAATGCTTACAAAATACTGCCTGAAAGCATATGAAAATAAAGGGCTTTTGCCAAATCTAAATGAGCAAGGAACCCCTTAAATAATCTTTGATTTTACAAACTCATCAACTATGTGTCCCTCACATCATTCCTTCAGCATTTTATTAGGGTCAATCAAAACAATGCACATGTAAATCAGAATTTTATTTCAAAAGTGGACCATTAATCTGTTTTGATAAGTTTTTGGGGCACTTAAAAAAAAAACATGACATTGGTCACTCAAGTTGATATTTACACCTAAAAGAAATAGTAAAAAGCATTCACTTCGTGACATACATTAAAGGGGCTTCTTCCCAACTTAAAACTCATAACACGTCATACAAAATAAAACACATCCTCCTCTCTCTTGTATGTGATGCCATTTACCTTGATTTGCAGATGCTGTGGTTACTGGGGATCGGCCTCGAGTCTGGCCTTGTTGGCTCATTGTGTTTGAAGTCGCAGTAACCAAGCGAGATGTTGGAGCGCTGGAGAAGCTTACAGTTCTACCCTCTGGTTTCTGGCCATAAGGCACTGGCTGAAACAACCTGTGGTAATAACCCAAGATATTTTTATGTATAAAATTCTGATCAGTAATCTGATGTATTAATAGCTGGCAACATCACATCATTATGCATATACTGGTGCTTATTACTAGAACGTTACATTGTTTTTAATGTGGATATTGTTAACTTGTCATAAGAAACTTATGAGGTCATCATTAAAAATCCTCATTCTGAAGATGCATAATATAACATGGTAAGCCAACATGAACACAAAGTGCCAATGGAGGTCCATTGCAATCAATGCCTGCGTTCTCCACACGGCAAAAAGATGCGTGCTAAACGCACTAGCGGAGTCTAGCACTGAGAAGCAATTACATTTGTTCTTCATCTCCCCAATGCCACATCAATGATATTGTTGAAAAGTACCAACCTGCTTGGTTTAATTTTCACTGGATTGGGTCGAGGAGTAGTGTCCGTGTTACTATATATCTCTTCCATAAGCCTCTGAGTCACCTTCTGCATTGGCAGGACCTGGGCTTCATACCGCGTCATTTTATTCTCCAGCCCAATCAGATTAAACAGAGACAGATCAGGGCTCTGCACAATGAGAGAAAAATCATTCATAAAGTTCAATTTAGTATGTAAAATAATTGTAGATCCATGCATCATGTAAAGCCTCTAAAGGCTAAGCTAGTGAGCAATTGTACATTTGCCTTCAAGTGGCCGAAAACTATGAATCTTAAATTATTATTAAATGAAGATACTCTGCTACTATTAAGCATTTCTCACCTTCCATGGATCATATTGTAAAGCCTGCAATGCTAAAGATGCTGTTTTATATTTCAGGGTTTCACATGCATAGGAAGAATGTCCAGGACGTGGATCCACCAGATCTGGGTGGTTACAAATTCTCTGCAGCTGCATCAAAACATGCAGAACACTGACAAAATGGCCACCTTTAAGGGAATCCTGGGTTCTGTTCAGGAAAGAGATTGCATTACTTCAATTGTGCAAAGATAAAAACAAAATATAAGATATTAGCATCTTATTGCGAATGTGCAACCACTTGCATCTTCACATGAGACGTCCCCACAATCCTGCACGCGATCGGACGCGTTTTCCTGAAGGCCCCCGATCAGGAGTGATCGCGCCCAAAGAAAATTTATGGACACGCTGAAAAATCGCATCCCTATACACTGGGGACAGAATTTTCATGTCAATGGTCGTGATCGGGCACAATTTTTGCTAAGGCACGCGATTGCGCACAGATGGGACGTGATTGCGCACAGATTTAAAATGATCGCTCTGGTAGAAATAAGCCCTAAGGAGGCTGGGAAACTCGCCGGAAGCCTCTGTCAGCTGAATTGTACAGAGCTACAATCGGCAGAGTGGCATTTCCCTGATATTTTTACCAGGATTAGACGCTCTGCTGTATAGGGTATATCAAATGTAGCAGAGTAGCAGAGTGCCTAATAGTCCGCAAAATATGGTAATTATATTAAGAAATACATGCAGATGTGATGTAATCTTCATTTGAAATATTTGCTATTGAGCAGCAAGCCTTCCGCTTATAGAGGCCGTTAAATTGTTACCTAATCTTAATGCTTGTAATGAACATATACTGTATATATATTTGTCATATTGCACAGGGCTGGACAGGATGTAAAAATAAATAATTATTTGGATAGACAAATCTTTTGATCTTATGTTGCCGCTTGCCATGCTCTTGTTGTACCTGCTTAGATGTTAACCATGTGGAAAGGCATGGTTAGCTTCCCCCACTGGAAATTAGATTTTTTTTAATATCATCTGAAGGAGCTTCGGAAGTGAAGCCAAGCTTAAATTTGAAAGATCAACCAGCAATAACCATACCAAATTTTCACTCAAATTCGAAGGCTTTAGGGTATGCCTCCACTGCGTTCTAGACAGAGTTGATCCACATACCTTCCTACTGGACCGGCTGTTCTCACAGCGATCCGCCGGCCAGAGGTTAATGTACTGCACTATGGCAGAACGCCGTGAGAACAGCTGGTCCAGTAGGAAGGTGTGTGGACCAGCTCCATCTGGACCCCTGCGAGTGCAGGGAGGCCGATGGAGCCGAGAACACAATAAAGACATACCCTTACATGGACTTCAAGGGGTCTTGTAGAGTGTGTCAGTTATAAGCCCTGGGTTGCATCAGGAGATGGGTCAGTCACTTTATGGAGCTTTGCTAAGCTGACGTTTCCCTTCCAGCAAAGAGTATAGGTAAATTATAGTGCCTATCCATAGGCAACAGGACTACCCCGTTATAAAAACCAAACAAGGTCTCATGTTTTTTCAACTCTGTTTCTAAGTAAAACTGTTTAACCTTTACGGATATTGTACAAAACGTTTAAAACTACTATAGATTGAGCCATATACCACCATTACCCAGTAATTTCTGTAAACATACCCTTCAGTGTGAAAAAGGTAACCAACATACCCTGGCTGGAGAATAACATCCTCGTATAAAGCCCTTTGACGGTTGGAGAGACGACACTTTAAGACATGCTCATATTTTTTGGGCAGCTGCTTTTCAACATCTTTCTTTGACCTTCTGAGCACAAAAGGACGGACAGTCTATGAAAAAGAAAAAAAACAACCAAATCTTCATATTATGACAATATTAATACCTTGATACATTGATGTCATGTCCTCAAAGAGATCCTAGTCATAGTGCTTACACATTTTAAATGGGATGTAGATATACAACAAAAAATTATTTTGATTTATGGTAACTTCTTGTGTATAAGGACTGGGGTTATAGGTGGGAAGGAATGGGGAGCTATGTGCTTTGTGATTCACTTGACTGACGACTGCAATTTATTTTTAAATCAGCATCTGTGAGTATGTATTCAATGGCATAGTCTTTATCATTCCTACACATGCATACCTCATTCTTCTTGAAAAGGCACTGATGAAAGGCCCCCTTACAAGTTACAATCTTACCATACAATTTCTGTACAACCAATGTTTGTTCTACCAAAACCATGTAATAGGACGACCTTTCTAAACCTACCAATCACTGTGCATTCTGTCAGGGAGGACACTATACTACTTAGTTGTTGGTAGATCTAATGGGAATTGTACAGATTGATTGAAATGTGTATAGGGGCTTTAGTGATCAACTCAATTGGACCATATTTATTGACTACCAATTACAGGTGAAAAGTTTTTGATTGAGGAACAGAAAGGAACAATCCTGGCTTTACTGACAAGAATACAGTGATGAGCTGGGGATCTTCAGCAAGGAACATGTGCCCATGAACTCAATTTGTTGCCTCCTACTAGCAATGTATTCCCCAACTAAGGATTAGTATTTATAGCAGGACATTGCTCCATGCCACAGAGCCAGGAAAGGGATGGTCTGGTTGGAGGATCAGCAAATCAAGAGTCTGTCTTGGGCGGCACAATCTCACAAAATTACATCAAAAGGAAGCAGGAGAGTGACAACCCATCAATGATTTCAAATTAAAGATATATTAAAGATATTCCACCAAATATTAACTTCTAAATGTTCTTTAAAACCATTGCCATTTTGTTTCAGAGTGAACAGAGGATTCGATATCTACCAATCATTGAAACACTGTATAATTTCACTTGCTTTGATGTATCGTCATTTCCCTACTATGTTTATTCACAAATTAGTAGAACTTATGTCAGCAGTCCTTAAAAACTATGGTAATGCTGTTCAGTTCAATACTTAAAATACCTATAAAAATAAACTTAATTCACTACTAACCCTGTGCAACATTATGAAAAGTTTATGGCAGTTTTCTTGGCTTTCTTCTCCGCTTGGTTTCAAAGGAAAGTCTAGGTAAGCTTTAGAAATCCCAGGGATTAAAAAATGAACCATCGTCCAGTGATCTTTCCATGTGTTTTGGAGGGGAGTGTCTCTGAGAAGCAGCCGGTTCTGACTGTAAAAAAGACACAACAATTAACATACAGTGGCTAGCACTCTTTCCACCACCATACTATGGCTAGCTTTCACATTGCAAAGCTATCACGATTGGGTTTGACACAGATTGTCCTCAAGATTGACATACATGTGGCAACATTTGCACGGTCACTCTCGAATCGATCATGCAATTTAAATATCGTCCGTCAGTCGATCAATTGTATCACCACACAGGGTCATCAATTTAAAGCCAATTGATTCCTTTACTTAGATTGGTGCGCATGCTCCATTATACAATCAAATAGAAATCTATTGAAAACTCGTCAGATACTTGTACGATCTATTGAAATTTACCAACATGACCCATCACTATATGATCGATTTTATGTTCGATTTCGATCATTTGTGGCCGATCGAAACAGGTGGGCAGGAATCTATTCCTGTTCGACTTCAAAAGATACATTTTTTTGTGGATCAAAAGGAAATATCGACCCGTGCAGACTATTTTAGATATATAGGAGTTGGGAGTTTTTGATGAAATTTATATATTATGTAAAGCACTGTGTAATATATTTGTGTTATATAAATAATTGATGGTGTGTGTGGTCATGTATATCACCCATAAACCAACAGCACAAAAAAATTTGTAAAGCCCCCATACACCTTACAATCTTACCATACAATTTCTGTAAAATCAACTTTTGTTATACCAAAACCATGTAATATGAGGACCTTTCTAAACCTTCCAATCACTATGTATCCTCTCAGGGAGGCCCCAGCACTACATAGTTGTTGGTAGATCTAAAGGAAGTTATATAGAGTGTTCTAAATGTGTATGGGGGGCTTTAGCCAGTAAAAGACAAGAGACAACTAAACAAGTATCTGTCATAATAAAAAAGGCTGTTTACTTAGCACAGCCTAGAAATGAGCTATGTACTTTCAAAGATGAATTCCTGGCAGACATATTACAACTTCCATTTTGCCAGTTAAAATATTAACATGGATTTTTACCAGCCAATGGAAGCATCTGAAATTGCCTTTGTAACAGCCTCAGACACCCAAACGCATATGTGCTAACAGTAAACATGTGGAAGTGAGCAGTTAGAGCGTACAAATGCAGAATGCTTCTAATTCTAATTCTAGTCCTAATGACTGCTTCTAAAGGAAAATGATCCAAAACAGTTGTTGCCATACAAATCCTTCTTTTATTTATAAATTTTTGATTATTCATTAATATGAGTCCTTCTTTTAATTAACATATTTTTTGGACTATAAGACGCACCGGACCATAAGACGCACCCAGATTTTAGGGCAGCAAAACCAGAAAAAAAGTTTTCACATCAATTGGGTTAATGCAATATATTCAGTGAATGCAATATTCAATTCAGCCAGCAGGTGTCACTAGCAGCAGTACACTCACAGCAGATCTTCACACTGATCAGCAGCAGGCAGAAGGGAGGGGGAGGGGGGGGGCAGTTGGGCTGCTCTTCTCTCCCAATGTTTCTGATTTTGTGTCCGTGGGGCAGCAGAGTGATTGCAGATTGCTGTTCCCACGGACAGAGAGATAGGTGTAGATGCAAGTTCATCTACACTTCTCTCCTAATTGCCTAATTGCCTATGCCAGTTCACACATGCTCAACTGACAGCTCCTCCAGTTCTCCCGGCTAAACTCCGTGCCGGGAGAGCTGGCGGGATGCCAAGGTGCAACCACCGGCGGCTGAGTGGCCACGGGGGCACTTTTTCTGATAAAGCACATGCATCTCTCGTAATCATAATGAATTAATGATTAATAACAATACAAAACAAGAAAATAAATCTACACATTACCTATGCAGATTAAAGATTGAATCCCAATGCTTTTCATTCATGTTCCGGATCTGATGGACCTCATCGAGCACCAAGTATTTCCATCTCATCTTCATGAACGCATGGATGCCTTTAAACAGCTGCTTATAAGAGGTGATGCAAACATGAAAATTGTTGGGTTCCTCCCACCTCTGAAAAATATAAAACATTTCAATATAATGTAAGAAAATATACCAGAATATATGTGAAAACTAAATGCATAACAGTTAAACATGAATGTGGATTTAGGTTTAAAAGGAAGAGGGCCCTGAGCAAAAGGATGCAAGCAAATTGAACATGTGATCTTTGCACACATATTTTTTATATTTATTGCTTTTTGCACGCTGTGATATTGTTTTAATGAATCGCTGCACCATCTATGACATCAATCACATATATTTGTTAACCTCCCTAGCGCTCTTTCAAGGTCCAGATTTCTGTTACAAAAGCGCACCATAGACTTAAATGAAATTGTTATGTTGTAGGCCTGTAACTTCCCAAAATATGTCCGTACAAGGGTCTAGTAGGCATCCTAAATATAAAAATGTTTGAAACACACAATTATGTTTAAAAAATTACATTTTAAAAAAAATGTATATAAAGTATAATTTATAAAGTCATAATTTGACTTGATTTGATTTCAGTATGGATTTGTATAATAAAATTTTACTTCAATTGTAAATGTGTTTTGTTTTTACTTTGAATTGTACTGGATACAGTTATAACTGTATGCAGTAGGATTCCCCTTTAAATTTGGCTCCCCTGCCCTCCGCGTCTATCCAGGAAGCATCAGCCAGCCGATTGGGGCCGCCGCAGATGCACGGACAGGCAGTAAGCACCTGGGGGGCAGCGTCACAAATGCTAAGGAAGTTAAAAAACAATTATGAGCTTATATTACCTTTCTCTTTTTTCTAAGGTCCCGTTGCTTTCCAAAATATAACAGCAGTTTTAAGCCTGGACACCACCTTTTAAATTCCAACTCCCACTTCAGAAGTTTACAGCTCCTCACCACAATCAGATGTGGACCCCAGTTTCCTGAAAAAAAGATAGACCATAAAACACAAGCTCAAGAAACTAGTTAAGGGTAATATTGGGTGCAAATCATATATTAACCTATGTTAATGTACAAAGAAGACATTACACATAATACTGACTGTACTGTTACTGTAGATTTGTTTTATATGTTCCCATACAGTTCTCGTATGGAATGCTCTATTAATATTGATCAATATGTGATCAGATTGCACTATATTAAAACAACCTTGCACTATTAATGTCACAAATCCGATCCTAATCCAATATCAATATTTGCATATAACAAATCAACTAGGAGACATACGTATATGCTATTGCTGTACTATCTGCTCGATTGTATACTGTTTTTGAATACCGTATTTTCCGGCGTATAAGACGAATTTTGAACACAGGAAAATATGTTCAAAAGTCGGGGGTCGTCTTATACGCCAGGTACAGTGTGCTAGGGTGCTCTCCTGTTCTGTAGCGATTATCTAGGAGAGCCTTGAGGTCTGCTCGCCCAAGCGATGCTCCCCGCGCTGAGAGGTGAGAGAAATCTTCAAAATCCCCCTCACCCCCTCCTTCTCTTTGCCAATGTCTGCAAAGTGAAACTAAATAGATGCTACTGACAAGTGTGATCACTAGCGACATTGTGGTGCATTGTGGCTGAAATTGGTATTGCAGAGATATTGAATTAAAGCTAGAACCCATTAAATAACTGTACAAAAACTTCACTTCATACACAACTCTATTACACTATATTACATTTTTAGATTTCTGGGGGTTGAAAGTCAGAGTAGACATAACATTTTTCATTTAGAGCGCGTTTGAAGAGAGGTAGTCTTATACGGCAAGAATATCCCAAACTCTATATTTTCACTGGAAAAGTTGGGGGTCGTCTTATACGGCCATTCATCTTATACGCCGGAAAATACTGAAGTTTTTGATGCAACATATGAAAATGACTAATTAATTACAATTAAACCATAAAAAAACACAAGCTCAATATTTTTAGATGAAAGTAGGAACATACAGGGATAAACTGCCAAATTGTCAGCACAAAAGAAAACCTGTCCCTTTTAGGACATTAGTCCATGTATCATGAACTGCTATTACTGCATCACTACAGAGATGGACAAAATGTCCTCACCTTCGCTGCTGGCAAGGTGCGCCATAAGAGAGATAACCTGGATGTTTTTCCCGAGCCCAGACTCATCAGCCAAAATTCCATTTAGATTCTTCTTATACTGTTTTTCCAGCCATTCTAGACCCACAAGTTGGTAATCCCTTAGGATTCCATGTAAAAGAGGAGAGGACCTTGGCTTTACCTGAGAAGCAAACAACATTCTCAACAAAATTGTATACCTTACATTTCATAGACTTAATTGTTGCTATAATATTTGGGATAAACTTTTGCAAACATTTTTCAAATATTACATTGTTATGACAGCACTGTTTGTAATAAATGTATTCCTGACAAAAATATGCTAAGGAAAAAATTATACTTGTGGTTCCAAGGCAATACATTTATATTACATCTCTGGATTCAGCATACATGATGTGATTAGATGTTCATTCCTTCTGGGTAACAAGGGGAATGAAGAGATCTAATTTTCATTTAAAGTTCTTATTCTAGAAAAGACTTTCATCAGAGTAAATGTCTTTCTTATACATTTTTATGTGTTCAAATACTTTATTTTAATTTAAATACTCCTATTTAACCTTTAATTTTACCTTCAACAAAGGCATTTTAAATGTAAGCTCTGCTTATATATGAATCAGTGAGGGCTTGTCTCCATTGTACATCATGGATGTTTTAGAGCATGAGGTGGAGTGTTTTGCATGTGTTTTAGAATGCATGCCCTATTGTAAAGTGGGACTCAACACACCCAATTTACTGCTATGGACACAAACAAACTGAAAAACAACAGTGGAGTTTTATTGTTTCGTTGTTATTGAAACATCAAGTCAGATGCAAAGGCATGGTCTAGCACACGTCAAAATCACCCATTAATTAAGACGTCAAGTCTTCTCTGGAGCTGCGGCCCTCTTCTCATCTGCATGCTTTTCTGATTCCTAGTAAAATGTCCTTGTTCTGGAAACAGGTGAAAACCAACCTAGTGATGTCATTGTTTGTAAATATTGATATCACTATGACGTATGATGCTATTTAGTGTTGAGACTATAGCTGGCCATACACCTTTAGATTTCTCTGTCAGATATCCTTTAGATCTACCAACAACTATGTAGTATAGGGTCCTCTGTGACTGAACACAGGTAGAATTGATGGTTTAGAAAGTCCCTCATATTACATGGTTTTGGTAAAACAAAAGGAAATCTGACAGAGAAATCTAAAAACGTATGGGGACCCTAATGAGAAAACTGTATGAAATGTACTGAAACAAAAACTTATAATCCAGAAGAGATGTGGATGGGGATATTCCCATTCGATCACCACAACATCGATATTTTGAAGTCCATCGAATGGGGAATCGATTCCTGTCTACCTGGTTCGATCGACCACAAGTAATGAAAATTGAATATTAAATCAATCGAGCCATAATCGGACTTGACAGTAAACTTCTTTCGATGGCCTACAAGTACATTTGGTTTTTTAGTTTTCAGGCGCCCTATGATCGGCTGTGAATCTATAACACTATGTGGCGATCAAATTGCAAAAAAAACAACCCATCTATGGCTACCTATTGGGCTAATTCACAAGGTCACTATTCGAGTGTTCAAATGCTGGAAAAACATCAAGTCCTTTATGAAATCATTTAAGTCTATGAAAGCAGTTAAAAAAAACTTGTGCTGTTTAAAGTGGTGCAGTTTATAGTCATTTATTGAAGACCTAATGTCGCATTTCATGATCGTTTGGCTTTTCAACTGCCCTTGTTGCCTTCAATAAGAATCACACTACAATCTACTGAAAGGACTTTGCAGAGTGATTTTCAGTCATTTGTAAAAAATGACTGGGTGTTAGGAAGGACCAATGCCTCAAACCACTCTCTAATTTCCTTTGATTTTTTTGAGCTGTAAAAAATAGATAAGTATAAACCCCTATTAAACAGCATATTACGATTTCTGGCCACAAAAGGGCGCCTTGAGAGAACATGCTTAAGAACAAACAGTGAGAATTGGTCCAAACACATTTCCTTTAAGAAAAAAAAAGTAGCAATTCTTACTGAGCAGGTAATACGAGAACTTCCACTGGGAAGAAGCAACTCTGCCGCTCTAGCCACATCTCCAATATCTCTGGTGTGTTTTCTAGAAGTCGGAAGTCCTTGATTGGATCGGTCAACTGATCTATATTGGTCAGTACCCAGAATGGAGTCAATAAGCACTGTTGTACCATGTTTCTGGGGCATGTCAGGTTCTCCTTGATGTTCTTTTAGATCTATTAGAAAAGAAAAAAACACAACAGCACAAATGTAGTCAAATATTACTACACTTTTCCTGCACAAACAAATAACATTTAGGCAAGAGCAGAAGACTTTGCCTCCAGCTGCTTCAAGTGCTACATAAAACAGTATGTTCCATAGTATCTAGCTCCCAGTTTTTTATTGTTGTATGTGTGCCACTTCCCCAAAAAATTTTATGGGTGTGAAAAAGATAGATGCTCTTTGCATCAACCCCTTCACTTCCCCAAATGAAGACTAGGGACTTCAAAGGGACTTTAAAGGCACCAACTTGTATACAGAATAATCATGCCTAAAATGTTACACCATTTATTATGCAGTGTTAAGGATTGATGGGGCTTCTGGCCAGCCCCCCATCTTTCTTCTTCTTCTTTCCTGCTATGTGAGTAGATCTGTGTGTATAGCTTTGACTGCAAGCGGAGGAGGCTAATAGGCTCAGCACTGGAGCCCACCCCCTGTGTTCGAGTGTGAGTGTGTGCAATTTCCTGTTGCAAATGAGGGAAGAATACAATGCTGGAAAGCATCTGTTGTCCATAGCAGGCAGCTCTATTATTCCATTATGTCTTTTAAGGAATAATCCAAAATAGATTGCGGTGGTCTCCTCTGTAGGAGGTGATGTCTTCTTACTACTGTCTTATTGGTAGATAAATGTTCACAACAGGTACACAGAGAAACATGACCTAATTTTTCCCACTTTATGAAAATATAGAAAGGTAAGCACATTATTACATATAGATTGTTTACATATGAGAGCAGTTTTATATTTCTACAATCCATTCTTTCTATGTACATATCCAATGACCAGACTTTGCATGATGTCTCCCCTCCAGCCTGTAACTGTAGAGCATCATCACTTTCCTCTCTCCCCTGGTGAGTCCTTCACAGTTTTTCCCCTTAAGAGTGTGTGTGCCTGTGTGGGGGGTAGTGTTTAAATTTGAAACACTACTGTAAATGTTTTTTTTTTTTTTTTTTTTTTTTTTTTT
>CM070032.1:66802219-66829151 GCA_036250615.1 Ptychadena robeensis | reverse complement strand
GGAAGCTTTAATAACTAGGAAAGGTTGCAGTTAGGCTAAGTTTACACTGGCGGTTCTGGAGTTGCTTTCAGCTCGAGAACCGACAGCGCGCTCCCGCGGAAGAAGGACTACCTGTAATCGCCTGCAAAACAGTGTAGAGGTCCTATGGGACGGCAGCCAGAAAACCATCCAGCAGATGCCTAATGTGACATCCGCTGGTCGGTCACGTTAAACTGTCGTTTACCTGGCTGTAAAAAAACGCCAGTGTAAACTTAGCCTTAGGGGTGTCAAATTGGGAATGCAAATTACCAATTCAAAACACAGGTCACCCGTGGATGGTGACAGCTTATCGGAGGATTAATGAGGAACAGGGAGGTCCATCTGCAGCAGAATCTACCACGCAGAGGACAGTGAGTAGACCACGCTACATATGGGGTGAGTACCAAACGTTATCTCCTGGTACTCATCTGAGGAGATCAGTAAAAAAGCAATGTTCACTCCTGATTATATACATACCTTGATTAGACTGCCTCCCTTCTTCAGTTTGGTTAAAAATGTAGGACCAGTGAAAATTCTCATCATATGCACCTTCATATTCCTTCACTAAATCGTCTAATGGCAAGTCAGCTGAAAATGTACAATTAACAGTAATTAGTACAGTATTAATCAGATAAATATGTAAATAGAAGGCAATTTAGATCTGATTTACAAGAACCTACCCAGGAGTCTGATTTCACTAGTAAAAGGTAAAGAAAAGCACTTGTGGCCATTGCAGTCAGGTATTATACACTGTATAGGCAACTATATAAAAACCCTCTACAGCAGAATGAGCAGAGGGAATATATCAGCAACTGCTGACTCAAGAAGAATCTGATGAAAACAAGGCATCCATCTTTGTTACCAACATTAAACTAACCCCCCTAGCGGACAGCCCATATCACATTGATTGTACTTTGCTGGTTTTCCCCGCCATCCGTCCCACTTCCCCTGGGCTGGGAAACCAACGCCACTCCATTAACATGGAGGTCTATAGCGCCGCCCCCCTGCCTCTACAGCATGACCGATGAAACTGAAAGGCGGAAAGTGTCTGAAACTATCGTCGTGATTCAGAAACGCTGCAGACTCACAGAGCATAGCCAAGCAAGCACGATCCCAGTTAGTCCAGAGTTTGTTTTGTTATTATACTCTGGGTGAACTGGGTTCATCTTACCGCTAGGGAGGTTAAGCAAAACTGAGCAGGAAGATTGCTTGACCCGAAGAATCTGGCCTTCGTAGTTTAGTCTCCAAGCAGGCGGTAGCATAACCAGAGTTTAGTGCATATGAAGCTCTGCATCATCTAAAAGGAGACAGCCTAACTATTCCCTCCTTTGCTCTGCTCTTGCAAATGACTATGCAGCTAGGCTTCCGCATCTAAAGAACACAGTTAGAATTGCTAATTTTTATTGTAAACAAAGCATATAAAGCTTGCAACACAGATAAAAAGGAAACTCATGCTTTCATGACCAAGGTGCAATACCTTCTCTTATTAACTCTGTCAGTTCAGCCTGGTGGTCTATAACGCCTTCTTTGGTCTCCTGTTCCGCAATGGTTTCTTCTTCATCGTCACCTTTAATTAAAAAAAAATTAAAAGAGGTAAAAAAAATTTCAATACCATGCGTAATATGAGAGACTTTTTTGGTCCTTAGTTTTGGTCCTTATCAGGTAACTAAATAAGGTAAATACAACTTTATATGACATATTACAATATGTCATATTTACTTACCCTCCCTAGCGTCCTGCCTGTACAGTGCCATTTTTAGCGGTGCAGCACAGGCAATCCCGGCAGTGTACATAGTACACTGCTTGAAATTCCCACCCTCCCGCCGCCCGTGTACACGTTGCCATCATCCTCAATGATGCTGGCATCGTGGGCTGGGAGACCGACGCCCCTTAATTAAAATGGAGGTCTATGGAACAGCTTCCCAGAAATGCTGCGGCCGGAGAGAACTTCACCGCTGCTTTCCGGGGATTTGTGGCGCCCATGGGAGCCCAGCTTGTACGGAGTTTGTTTTTCAAACTCCTGACGAGCTGGGCCCGTCATGAATGCTAGGGAGGTTCATTTTAATCCACTGCGTCTTACATTTTAAACTACACCTATACCATTTGTGGAAGAAGTGGGCAATCGATTTACCAGCAAGTGTGAACACCTTGATAAAAGAAGAGGTTTTGGCACTTTGCAAAATACACCTAAACAAACGAAAACATGGTTCTTCGAGAGGAAATGTTTGGACTAATGGACACCTTCTCATTTGACAAAAACTAAACACAACACATTAGTAAAACACTTTATGCCAAAGGGCAAGCATAGTGGTTGTGAAATGTTTTGCAATCACTGGACCTGGGGACATAGAAGCCACTGACTTGAATATATTCTCCTCTGTATATCAAAATGATGTATTTTGGAACCTAATCTGAGCCAGGGTTTGTGGTTTGTTTTGATATGTATAATCTTAGAAGTAAAAAGGGGGTATACTCTTTTTTCCAATGACCATATTTGGAAATAATTCAGAGTCCCGACTGAACTGTAAAATGCAAAAGAGGAATAAAAAAAAATTGCAAACCTTCACCGTCACTCCAAGAAGAACTTGCTTTTCTCTTTCTCCAACTGGATGTCTAACAGGGGAACAGAAATCAGTTTGATCAGTTGTTCTCTGATCATATAAAATGTAGCACAAATATTTTGGGCATTGATATGGAGCATCCGTTAAAGGTTTTATCCAATTTCAAAACAATAACCTATTGATACGTCTGCTATCCTATCAACACATTTTAAAAATGAGTCTTTAGGTGGCTAATCTACAGATCCTCCCATTTAAGAGGAAGAAAACTGTGCAAGAATGAGCCTGGTAGCAGTCTCACCATAAATGACATTAAATGAAAATACTGATAAATTAAATGAAATACATTTAATGTATACATAAATACAATAAATGAAAGTAATACCTAAAAATATATCATTCTAGAAAATCTATTTCACAATTAGATAAAACTAATGAAAATACTAAAGAAATTGTATAACCATTGAGATTATTAAGACTAATTAGAGATGTGATCTTCAATACTACATACAATGCAAAACTAAAATATAAGTGGCGCCACTTATAAGTGGCATATAACCACAACTGACAATTTAGAAATACTCTAAATACACTTAAGCCGACCACAGACGTCTGGATACTGGAACGATTTCTTGTGCGATCAACTGCCCGTGATGATGTCATCACGCGCAATCAATCTCACGAGAAATCGGCCCCACGCCCTTTGTGTGCTGGCATTTACTTTTCACGTTTTAACCAAAGATGAAAACATGCTTTACACGCTTACTTTAATATCTCCGTGCTTGTGTTTTACACATGCCTCCTCAATTGCCTTAAGTGGACCTGGAAAATGAAACATAAAAATCCCATTTTATTTTACATATTTTTATAAAGAATTCATTATAAACATAAAGCACAAATGTAGGGGTTTGTATATGTAGGACTGCAGTGCATGTTCAAGCGATGAGTAGACAACAATTTTTTCAAAGAAGCTGATAGTAGAACGACTGATAACATCCAATCAGTGGTCTGAAATTTGAAATGACTCTTAAAAAGAGGTCTGTTTTCTGCAAAAATCTTCCAACTCACCTTTCATTGAGTCCGTATTTAGGTTTAGTGCTTTTCTCCTTTTTTCCTGAAACTCCATTTGTAACTTAATTTCTACAACCTGTAATAAACAACGTAATAAACAATTTAATAAATGATATGTAACTGTTGCTTTTATTCATTTGTATCTGTATCCATAAATATTTGGACAGCGACAACTTCTAATATTGGTTCTGTACATTGCCACAAGGAATTTTAAATGGAACTCAAATGAGGTTGACCTGCAGACGTTCAGCTATAAAATTCAGTGGATTGAACAAAAAAATTGCTAAAGCTTTTTTCACATCAATTCATTTCGGGGGCTAAAAAGTAATTGGACAAAATACAGAGTGTCCACTCATAATAAAAAGAATAGATAGGCAAAATAAAAACAACAAAAAAAAAAACAATTAAAAAGCCAGCACAGTTATGAAAATAGATTCTTTGGACAGAAGAAACTAAAATTAGCCTCTACCAGGACGATGGCAAAAAAAGTATGTGTAAGGCATGAAACAACTCATGAGCCAAAGCTTAGCACTGTATCATCTGTAAAACATGGCGGAGACAGTGGGACAGCTTGGGCATGCATTGCTGCCAGTGGCACTGTGACACTAGTGCTCATCGATGATGTGACACACGACAGAATCAACCAAATAAAGTTGTTCAGACACAATCCGTCTGCTTAAATCCAGCTAAATGCAGTCACATTCATAGGGAGAGGTTTCAGAATACAGATGGATAATGACCCAAAACATAACTAAAGCAACCCAGGAGTTTATTAGAGCAAAGCAACCACATATTTGAAAATGGCAAAAATCATCTGATCTGAACCAAATTGAGCTGCATTTCACTTGTTCACTTTGTGACCGAAAAGTCCACAGCAACTCAAAAGGTGCTTTAACCTCCTGGGTGTTTAGCATTAAAATAAACACGGGGTGAGTTTCTTTGGTCATAAAACTCACCCCAAGCTAACTACCGGGAAACTCGTCATGTCTGACAAATTTCTCAGGCGTACACAACGATCCTTCTGGGTCTGCCCCGATGACATCATAAATGACGCCAAACGGGGCGGGGGCATTATGCAGCACTATAGACCTCCATGTATGTTTTTTAAGGCATTCTCCCGCCACTCGCAAACCACCCAGGAGAAAACCCAGCATTTGGTGAGGTCCATGTGATCAAGACTTCAGGCTGTCATTGACAGCAAAGGGTTGTCCAAATATTTACTAACTTTACAAGGTAATACAAATGTAAAATGTAGAAAACATAGAACTACTTACTTGTTCAATATTTAACCAAAAATACTCTATTTCCCTGGCAATTGAGGCAGCAATGCGTTTCAGTTTGTTCTCTTCTTCTGTCTTTGCTCTTTCAATATTCATTCTCTTTTCTTCATGATAGCGAGCAGCGGTTCTGACCAGCTAGAAGAGAATTATAGAACTCTAAACACCAGAAATAGTAGTAATATCTGCAGTATAAAGAAAGAACTACGGCAAGTAAAACATTGTGGTTTATGCAAAGCCCATTACCTTCTTTGCACACGCCATTTTCCACATTCTCTCTTGGGCAAAGTCAGCAGCCATCCATTGCATCTCCTCCAGCAGATAATCCCAGTGAGACTTTGGCCTTGATGCTTCTTGAAGTTTAGGAAGCCTCCTTAATGACCATAAACCTTCCTTGCGAAGTTCTGCAATGCGCTGGTGAACAAGGTTTTCCTATAAAGTTTATGTGGCATACTATGATAAAACCCTTTTTTAATAGAGAACAGATTAGGAAACTGTAGTGGTTCTAATAATTCAATTACAGACTGGTGGCATTTAAAGTGCCCTTAGATCACATAACTATTCATTTTGGTTTGCATAAATTCTTGCAATCAGTCCCCGCTTCCTCTGAATGAATTTGTGTTGATTTTATTAAAGAAGTGCAATCATACCTGTCAAGTTTCCCCTTATTGATTAAGGGAATATGAAATTGCTTCCGGTATCTGGAGATTTGCCTCCCCTCCCTCCTATTTAGTACAAGCCTAACTGAGGAGGGAGGGGGCCTTATTCTCCCCTGCTTACTTTCCATCCTGATCATCATCTGCACATGCAGGGTGGGAACTTAGAAGGGAGAGCAACGCCCCCTGCTTAGTTAGGCAGTTAAAGACACTTAAATAAATGTGACTTCCCAAGCCAAAAAGGGATACTTGACAGGTATGAGTGAACGTATCCTTTACCCCTCCACAAAGCTAACCTTCCCAGTTTTTACCTGTTCTACTGACTTGTCCTGGGTGTTTTCTGAATTTGCTCCAGAAGCCTTCTGTGGTGATGTCTGTACTTTGACAGTTGCTGCTCCTGTGGCTTTAGGAGCTGTGGAGGATACAGCTTTGTTTGCAGCTTGATTTGTTCTGTTTGCTGGCAGAGAGAAAGAAGCAACAGGACTACTGGTAGAGATGGCTGCAGGGGCCACAAAGGATGAGGGTTGACAGTTGCTGGTATGTTTTTGCTGCAGAGATTCTGTGGTTGGCCTCATCAAGGTGACAGTCTAGTAAAGAGTATAAATGTTAATTTCACTTACTTTTACAAACATGTTAATTGAAAAAATAAATAATGATTTCTGCGGTCAAACAAATCTAACACCTAGCAAAGATTTTACAAGAAGTAATAAGCCCTTTATGAGGTTTACAGAAGGTCATATTCATCCTTGGTCACTCAAAAGAATAACATACGAAAAAAAATGTTAAACGGAAAAAAGGTAGGCATAGATAAAATAATACAAGTAAATATAAACAAGCACTGGACTATATAACGATATAATATAAAGAAGACTACTATTCTAAGAACTATATAGTTTAGGAAAGACTCAAAGCCTGTTAGGCTTTTAATTCTAACTTATGTCCTTCTTGTAAAACTTTACACTCTCTCCCTGTTTTCTCACATCAGTGGGCAAGAAAGAACACAGACGGCAATAAAACACCTTCAAGATATTCTATCCTTATATAAAAAGTAGTTTTCTTGCAATCGGTTTCAATTTTGGAAAGAGTGCTCACATTTGGTTTGGTGGAGACACAGAATCTAAAGGTACCCTACAAGCAGCGTCCCCTCTTCTAGCACTATGGGCAGTGGATATTGCTACTTCTGCCCTCCGCAGTGTCATAGACTTTACATTGTAGGAAGATGACCTCATCAGCCTTATGCCAAGGCTCCACTGCAACCTTTTGTCATCAATGGGAATCAAAGCACTCCATTTTATGTTTCCACTTCGTTGTGTGATCCATCGGGACCCTCTACGTTAAGTGCAGTGCTTGGTGGGGGTCCCGACGGATCACATACACTTAACCTGCCCGGCAGATGCTGGATCATTCTTTTAAAATAGTATTTTTTTAGTTCTATGTCATATTATCAATGGGAGCCTATAAATAGGAATGAAAATATTAACAGGACACCTAATGACCATTAAACTGTATAGCTCAGTAAAAAAATCTATTGCAAGCCCTCTAGATAAATGCATGGGAGTGTAAATATTGGATCTACAAAATGTCCATTAAACATTCAGATATAGAATTATGTTTCAGTTATATGTGTATAATTAAATTTATCACCACAGCCTTTTTTGTACCTGTTGCTGAACTGTGCCTTGTGGTTGAGTTACAGTCATAGTGGACATCTGTGCATGAAATGCGGTCTGTAGAGTCTGGGATATCTGGGGAGGCAGCTGGTTTTGTGTGGACGGCTGAATTGGGACACCTGCTGCTTGTGTTTTCACTTGGACCTGAATCTGTTGCTGAATTTGACCTTCTGAAATTTGCTGCTGTTGCTGTGCTAAATGAAGGGCAGTGGGAAGAGAAGAAATTGGAATATTGGAAGCCTGAACTCTTCCAGGCAATTGGGGAGGAGGAGTATGGAGACTGGCAGCATTTTGAACTGGGGGCCCCTTGGAGGGATCATATTGCTGTTGGTTTTGCTTCTGTCCAGTAAGCTGTACAGTCTGTGGAGTAGGAGGCATCCCTCCTGGAAAAGAGGAATAAAATCACTTCCAATTAATATACTTCTATATACAATTAAATACTATGGATGCCTAAATGATAGTCATATGCACCATCCCTTAATTTCTAGAAAGTAATTACAAAACTAATCAGGGGAAACTATCTCCCGATAATAGGGCCCTACTTGGGATTTTAATTGTGCTCTGACAGTCGTTTATTGTAGTCCATTCAAAATCTTCTATGGTGAACTACCTCTACGAAATCCGTGCATGCGTGCCGCTGCGCGCATGCGCAGGATTGGCACTTCCTTGCCTCCAGCTGGGGGCGGGCTCTTCCTGGCATGCTGGAACGCATTTGCGCTCCGGCGACCCGGAAGTTTTCAGGTCACAACCCGGAAGCTTCTGCTCCGGTTGTGGCTTTTTGGGACTACCTCACCATTAGCTGGGTGTCCGTCCCACCCTGGATGCCAGGCATTTGGTGGGGAGCTATAGCGCCAGCGGTTCACCGCTCACGTGATCTGCGCACACGTGACCGGCCCCCCTGCGGTCACACCCCCTTCCTCTCCCCCCCAGGTGTTTCCTGTTATCCAGGGTGGTTTTGTTGTGTGTCCAGCCCCTCTCTTGGTCCCCTTTTACACCTCTCTCCCCCCTCTGCCTATACTCAGGTCCTCACTGCTGGGGTATACGAACTCCCCGGTTGGGCTAAGTTGGGCCACCCAACTCAGGACGTGTCGTTCTGGGACTCACGGAGGCCACCTTTCCTGGGCATCGGTTTGGGTTGCCTTGTCCTCTCCCCGTCCTCTCCCATCCCCCCAGGAAAATCGCCCTAATGACCGCACAACCATTGGAACAGTGACCAGATAACCGCTGTCTGTTAACAACTGCACCTACTTGTGAGTATGATTAGCACTAACCATCTGTGTATATCGATGTAATCTGTATAAACTGCAGAGTCTCTATCCCAACCCTGTTGCTGAAGGTGGGATATGTAATCTGCATATTGCGTACCAGACATATAGACATACAGATATGTGTTTTCTGAGTAATAATCTAGAGGATCTATTTTATGACTTTTGATTTGTAACCATGTGAATGCCATTTGCTGTATTCTAATGATGCTATTTGAATGTTATTTATCTTACCCTAATTGGAATATACTCATATTTTAGAAATAAGCCCTCCCTGAGGAAGCCATCAAGGCGAAACATGTTGGAGGCAGATGCAATCTAAAGATGGACTGGTGATAGTAAATCTGTGTACTATATGGTTGTGTAAACCCTGGGAAACCGATCCCTTCACTGTACCCATATGGCAATGTTTTATTGACTGTTATTATTGTATTTATGAACCAAGCACTTTACTATATATATTTTTCTTTTCCTTGTTTGTATGTATATTTATGGACCTTTTATTATATACCAAATAAAAATAAACGACTGTCAGAGCACAATTAAAATCCCAAGTAGGGCCCTATTATCAGGAGATAGTTTCCCCTGATTTGTTTTGTAATTAATATACTTCTATATTCCAACAACATATACAACTTTACCTGAATGTGCCCATTTCTATCCAGACCATAAGACACTGTTGTATAGGACGCTCCCTATACAAATAATATTTTAAAAAAATATAGTAAGTGTTAACATAGGAACAATACCCTGTGCAGTAGGCATAAGTTGCTGTAGAGGTACCCCAGATGCCACTCCTGGATGTTGGAAAACCATGCCATGTCGGGGAACATCAAGGCGTGGTCTCTTGCTTGGGTCTGTGGAGATCAAAAAGACTTCTCTAATACTAGGCAGCAATTATTTCATTTTATTTAGATCATATGGAATGTAGAAGCTTTGTCAATATGTTTTTTAGGATGCTAAAAAGACCAGACTTCAAAAGGAGACTAAAATGTTGGGGATGCATTGCTGCAAGCTTACCATCTTAGACTCTATCATGAGGTCTACCATTTATCAGGAGGAACGTGTAAGACCATCTGTATAAAATAAAGATTTTAGGCCAATGATGGCGAACATTTTAGACTGAAACCCAAAACCCAATTATTTATCTCATAGTGCCGGCATGGCAATTTAACCTAAATTACACACATAGCTCAAATACACACACAAAGCATGTAAACACATACACTACTTTCTTATAAGATAGAATATGAGAGGGGAAAGGGTGCTGTGTGCAATCAGGAGATGGGAAGAGAACTGACAGCACTGAGAGCCAATAGGCTGCAGTTCTTTCCTCTGTGCTGGCTGACAGCTCGCATGACCACAGAGAGGGCTCCGAGTACCACCTCTGGCATGGGTGCCATAGGTTCACCATAACTGTATTAGGTTATGTCTTCACTTAGATGATGTTTTCCTGCATTTAGAGAAATTTATTTTCCAGAGATAAATACAGTTAGGTCTTGTTTGGACAGAATTTTTTTTTCCCATTTTCATTGTGGTAATGGTACAGAACACAAATTGAAAAAAAAGCTAAAATATTTTTGGACCTGACTGTAAAATAAGATTAGATATCAATATGTACACTGAACGTAGATGAACATGCTTGTTTAGTAGAACTTGGAACTACTGATGCTAGAACATTCCCAGTGCAATCATTTGTATCCTTTAAAGCTCTCACTGGTTCCACCTGACTGTCGTGGCTGCAGGGTACAGTATGACCTGAATGCCAATGGAAGCTGTAGACACTGAAGACTTGCACTCCCAGTCACTGTTCAATGTCAAGCAAAATTCTCCCTAGAGTTGCTTTCAGCTTTCTTTTCTAGACCTGCCTCAACTTTAAATGCTTAGCATAGCAAAGGGTCACTTTTAATACCTATATACCTAGGGGGCCGCACCCGGCCAGTTTAGCTTTCTTTACTAACTTTTTGTCACATTACTGAAAAAGATGCTCCCCTCCACTTGCTCTCAGCGATGAGTGCACATAATGCCTAGAGGTGTCCAAGCATTGACTTAAGGACTATGCAGTAGCGTGATCATGTGATGACCTCATGCTGACAACAGAGAGTCTCTAGAAATGATGTCAGCTCATTGCAATGAATGAGCATTTTTTCAGTGCAGTAAATTCAAAAAGATAACAATGCCCCTGGTCAGACGTTGCTTATCACACATCACCACCATCATTAGAAATGCAGACGATGCATGGAATCGGCACACATAAATCAAATCCAAGAAGCCAATGAGGCCCACAAGTCAAAAAGTTTGTCCACCCCTGGTCTAGGTAGATGTGCACTTTAAATAACCTAGAACAGTGGTTCTCAACCTTTTTAAATCCACAACCCTGGAAGTGATGCCGCAAAGTGTCACTTCCTGAAGTGCTGGTTCATATAGTATCACTCCCTCCTTCCAAACACTGGAAGTGACACTCCACATCTCCAGCATGATCAGGTAAGTTTAAGGTCTCCTCCCTTATATTTTTCCACCCCACTTGTGCAAATGATGTGCGTGGTGGGAAGTTAGAAGGGAGTGTAATGTCCCATCCCTCCTAAGTTACACTCCCTCCTAACTTCCCAGTCCGCTTGTGGGCATTAGCTCTGGTGCTTTCAGTGTACAGCTTGAGAATATATATATATATATATATATATATAGACACACACACACACACACACACACACACACACACACAAAAGCTGCAATAGTTTACTCGTATAAATTTAATTATTAGGCCATAGCTCCAGTATTATTTAGGCTTTGGAGGTTTTGCTAGGAGGCACATTGATGTCTGTAAATGCAGTAAGCCGCTGTTTCTTTACAATATAATAAATACGTCTCTACTGATGAGTCTCTTTGCTGTACACATACCTGATTGGCTGAGGGCTTGTTGTCTTTTAAAAGCTTCAATGTCAATTGCATTTGCTGCTCCTACAGCTCCCGACCCTGCTAGAGATTGCTATTTGCAATAAAACAAAACACATGAGAAATGAAAATAGTATACAAATATATCATTCAAACTAAACTGATAGAGATTGAAGTAAATTAGTGTATTGTCCATTGTGTGAACAATGCAAGTTTGTTCCATTACAGTAAACCACACCAGACTTATTGTTTTTTAACACACTAATGCACCTGCTGTTCAGATGCATCTTTAAAGTAACCGCAGAACTAACCTGGAAAAGTCCAGTCCAGCTAAAGGAGGTTTTCCCATTTTGTTTTGCAATTCTTTAATTTAATTGATCAATGCTACTATTTAAAAAAAAAAAGTAAAAAGGCAAGAGAATAGCAGCATTAAAGAAAATACCTATAGAATGTTAGAATACAATACCTATTTGTACCACCCCTGACATTACAAAGTTTGTCCTACTGGTTTTTCCCCAATTATATAGATCAGCGATATTGTTTGTCCAACCACCACTGCCTTTCTCAGCTTCTTCAGCATTTTATGCTTCCCGTAGGTTCATCCTACAACCCTTCCATCACTAGAAGCAGAAAATAGAATCTCTGTGTGCAGTGGTTAATGTGAGTTATAGAATTCTGAAGAGGCAGAGACCCCTGGGACCAGGAAAGCATTGGATGTTGGCCATGGATTGGTGAATTACCGTATTTTTCGGGCCAAAAGATGCTCTGTCATATTGGACGCACCCTATACATCGGAGCACCCGATGGCTTTCTCCCACTTTGCTAGCCAGAGCTCCGCGCTCTGACCGAAGGAGCAGGAATTAGGCGGAGGAACCACTACTGCAAAAAAGCATGTATTTTATGTACGATTAAGCACGGTTTTCACCATTTTTTTTCAATCTGTTTTAAGTCCATTATTTTCAATTGACCAAAAACAGTGTCGGGACCACGTCCAATGCATTGAAATCAATGGCTGTTTTTGATGTGGTCGGGTGTATCAGACGCACTTGTGGTGCGGCTCGGAAAATGCGACACACTGCCCCTGTGGTGACTGAACCATTAATGACAGTGGGAATGGTTCGAGAACTTCTAAAAGAGCAAAGCCTGTTTGGTAGCACGTTATTGCATGTCAAACATCTAATGAGCCAGTTTAAATATCTGCATTGTGTACTTGTTCCATTGACATGCATTAAAGTCCCATTGATGTCAACTGAATTTCAGACATACACGTGTGAACCTAACCTTGTCTTTGAATGAGCCCTACACTCTCAAATTAAGCATAGATTTAGGACCCTTTGACACTAGCCACGTTGTGTTGTCTTAAACAAAAACACACCACACTAGAATTACTGTACGGTACACAGCTTTTCATAGGAAACCTGTTGTACCTTGCATACAATGCGTTAACGCATAATGCCCTACAGCATGTATTTTAATACCGCAGGCAAGCGTCTCCCATATTGTATAACAGAGTGTCCTGAGGTATGTTTCTTGCCAATGTGCGTATTATGCTGCTAGAGCGACTGTACCCTAAGATTTATATACTTACTATATGTGACTTGCCACTTTTGCTTTATCACCATACATCTTATAAACATGTCTACTTTATACAGTCAGGTCCATCAATATTGGGAAACTCGACATAATTTTAAAATTTTTGGCTCTATATACCACCACAATGAATTTGGAATGAAAAACACAATGTGCTTTAACTGCAGACTGTCGGCTTTTATATAAGAGTATTTACATCCAAATCAGGTGAACGGTGTAGGAATTACAACAGTTTGCATACAATGGAGGAAATAATTATTTGACCCCTCACTGATTTTGTAAGTTTGTCCAATGAAATGAAAAGTCTCCAGAACAGTAGTCATTTCCAATTGGTTGTAGGTTCTATGTGTACACAGTGGCAGACGATCAGCACATCAAAAAAGGCAAATCGAAAAAACAAATATTAACTTGATAATAAAAGATAGCAACTGATTTGGCATTTTCATGTGTAGTGAAATAAGTATTGTGAAAACCCCCTACCAAACACATTAAGAGTTCTGGCCTCCACACAGAGTGGTTTGAGACACTTATACTAAACATTAGGTCACCACGTCAGTTAAGGACACCTGTCTTAACTTCTAGTCCCCTGTATAAAAGGGGAACCCCTGTCCACAGATATTAACTCAAGAGCAGACTCCAAACTCTCCCATATGGGAAAGACCAAAAGAGTCTTGTCCAAGGATGTCAGAGGTACAAAATTGTAGACCTTGCCACAAGGCGTGGAATTGGTAGCTACACAAAACCATTAGCAAGAAGCTGGTGAGAGAAGGTGGACCAACTGTTGTGTGCGATTGTTCGAAAAATGGAAAGGAAGCACAACATGTACGCATCAATCGACGCCTCTCTGGGGTCCACGCAAGATCTCACCTTCCTCGATGGGGGGTTGTCAATGGGTTCTGAGTAAAGGTGAAAACAGCATCCTAGAACTAGCACAGGGAGGAGTTAGTATTTATGACCGTGAAATTAGTCACGGGACCACAGTCACCAAGAAAACCCCTTGGAAAACACATTAACAACGCCAATGGAGTTAAAATCCTGCAGGGCTCGCAGGTCCCATCCTGACTACGGAAGGCACATGTGGCAGGCCCGTCTGAAGTTTGCCAATGAACACCTGGAATGATTCAGAGAGTGACTGGTGAGCAAGGTGCCTGTGGTCTGAGATTGTTGAGGACCGTAACAATAGATGCTTCTTTTGGCATTAACAACTCAATCGCGCTGTGTTTGGAGGTAAGAAAAACTGCTGCCTCATGACCCCCAAAAACACCGTCTGCCCACCTTGTTCTAGAGCAGATGGGTGGTGGACAACATTTGCTTTGAGGGTGTTGTTGTTTCTGCTAAGGGCCACCAGGACAAACTTAATGCCTGATATCGCATTAAACGGGAAGGCGACATGGGATTGGAGCATCATGTATCGTTGAAAATCCTGGAGTCGAGCAACCTCCTTCCCTTACTGCCCAGGAAACTGAAAATGGGTCGTGGATGGGTGTTTTTCCAGCACGTACCAATGACACCAAAACATTACAGCCCCCAAAAGGCAACAGAAACGGAGTGGCTCAAAGAAGAAAGCACATTAAAAGCACATAAGGTACATGGAGAGCTGGGCCTAGTGTATCAGTTACGGCCGGACCTTAATTCCCTCAATTAGATAACACCGTAGGCGAGGAAGCTCAAGCTCAGAGTTGACACAGCAGACAAAACATCGAAACCTTAGGGATTAGAGATGAATCTGCAAAGAGTGAGTGTGGACCCACAACCTTCGCCTAACCTAAAATGTGCCGCCAAAACTTGGTGTCATCAATTACAAGAAACGTTTGACACTCTGTGACTTTGCAAACAAGGGTTATTTCCACCAAGTATTAAGTCTTTTTGTAGAGGGTTCAAAAACTTCTTTCACTCAATGAAATGCAAATCAGTTGCTATCTTTTATTTAAAGTTATTTTTTTTTATCAATTTTCCTTTTGATGTGCTTTGTCATTGGACAAACTTACAAAATCAGTGAGGGGTCAAATAATTATTTCCTCGACTGTATGTGCCTCCCATGTGTTAAGGGACCAAAAGTAATGTGACAGAATAATATTCATAAATCAAACTTTCCCTTTTTAATACTTGGTTGCAAATCCTTTGCAGACAAATACAGCCTGATGTCTGGAACGCATAGACATTACCAGATGTTGTGTTTCATCCCTGATGATGCTCTGCCAGACCTCTACTGCAATGATCTTCCATTCCTGCTTGTTCTTGGGCCATTTTCCCTTCAGTTTTGTCTTCAGCAAGTGAAATGCATGCTCATATTCAGGTCAGGTGATTGACTTGGCCATTGCATAACATTTCACTTCTTTTCCTTCAAAAACTCTTTGGTTGCTTTTGCCAAAATGTTAACATCTACCTGCAGTAGGGAGGTGGGCCAATAATGCTAGGCATACACATGCCGATAAGCGGCCGAATTTTAATCTGACCGACGGGCGTGTGCGCTCACGCCGTCGGTCAGGTTAAAAATTGGCCGCTAATCGGCATGTGCCCACATGGGGCGACAGATCCCTGTCGCCCCACAGCTCGGCCGGCCAGAGAACGGACATGTCCGATCTTCTCTGGCCGAGGCAAGCCGATGCCATAAGCTGCAATGAAGACGGTGTCTTCATGCAGCTTGTGGCCGGCACACAAAGGGTGCCCGGCCGATAGAAGGGGCCCCATAATGCAATGGGATGCTAACGTGATGACGTCACGTCACGTTAGCATCTCGGCATACATCGGAGCAGGTCTATCTGACCTGCTCGGTGTGTGTATGCCGAGCATTAGAGTCCATCTCCTGTGGGTCTTTATAAGTTTTAGGAATAAGAATTGTTGGAGCCTCCCTCATTGTAGGGGGCAGGCTGGCTGCCTCAAAAGCTTCATTAAACAAGGTTAGTAAATGGGGTAAAAAGACTTCGCCATAAGTTCGATCAAATGAAATCGGGAGACCATCAGTTCCAGGGGATATGGAGCACGCAAAATGTTACACTGCTTCTTCAATCTCCAGAACTGAGAATCTCTCTGGGCCTGTGTAAGTTGAGGAAATGGAATAGAATCCAATAGAATCCTCTACACTACCCTCCCCTTGTGAAGGGTGTTTTCTTTACCAGAATTAAAATCCTTTGTCATCCACCACAGTTGTTTTCCGTGATGTTGCTGAGCTCACTGGTGCGTTGCTTCTTTTTAAGAATGTTCCAAACCGTTATTTTGGCTACGCCTAATGTTTTTGCTATCTCTCTGATGGGTTTGTTTTGTTTTTTCAGCCTAATGATGGCTTGCTTCACCGATAGTGACAGCTCTTTGGATCTCATCTTGAGAGTTGACAGCAACAGATTCCAAATGCAAACACTTGAAATGAACTCTGGACCTTTATCTGCACATTGTTATTGGGATAATGAGGGAATATCAAACACCTGGCCATGATACAGCTGAGAAGACAATTGACCCATTACTTTCGGTCCCTTGACAAGTGGGGAGCACATATGCAAACTGTTGTAATTTGACAATCTGTTAAAGCACCTTTGTTTGTTTCATTCAAAATCCATTGTGGTGGTGTATAGAGCCAAAAATGTTAGAATTGTGTCAATGTCCCAATATTTATGGATCTGACTGTATGTGAAAGGTGAAGATCCAGCTATTATAGATCCTGTTTCATCCGACAATCCTTTAGTAATTATATGCACCACATATTGCCTCCAAAACCAACAAATTAAAAATATAAGAAAGATCATTTTCCCCCTTAAAAAGGTTGGAAAGGACAACACACAAAAAGAAAAAAAAAAACTGGCAAAAACTTTGAATGCTGTAGAACTAGTAAATTATACGCAACTGCCAAGAGCTGAAGGCAACGCTTGATTCTCAATGATCACATCCAAGGTATATGGTCACTGCAAGCAATATCACAATACTGAAGGCTTATGGATTTGTTTTTATGTTTATTGGTTTTAATGTAAAATGTTATATTTTTATTTTTACCAGGCTGTAAAAACTCAATAAATATTTACATGCTTGGATTTAAAAAGTAGATGTTTTAAAAAAGGAAGAAGAAAAGCAGAGAGAAGGAATAGCTAGGTAAATTAAAAAGGAAAAAGCCAACAGAGACAGTTGATGTAACAAAGCCAAAGCGCAACACAAGCCAATGAAGTCTGCTCTCGATTGTAGCATGTTAGCAGGTAGGCTTTTCCATGAGCAATGACGCAGGACAATATACATATTTAATGACCCATAATGGTTCAAAGAGATAGTAATCCTAAATATTATATTTAAAAATATATATATTTCAGTTTTGTGTAGGCGCTTCAGGAACCTATGACTCGTGAGCCAGATGTGGCTCTTTTGATGGCTGCATCTGGCTTGCTGCTAAATCCTGAACGCATTTCAAATACGGGAGTGACGTCACTTCCAGTGTCGGTTGGCTCTCTGAGCCGAAAAGGTTCCTGACCCCTGGTCGAACACATTGATATGTGTCTTGATGGTCCATTATTGTACCTGGATTATTTGCTCTACCCCTCTACTACCAGCATTACAGGGAAAATGCATCACTCAGACAGTGACAGAAGGACCAAGGCTCTTGTGCTGTTAATTAAACCTCTCATTAAGCAAGTAAAAGAAATTTAATCATATTGATTAGTTTAGGAGGTTGGTTGACTTCATGAGGATGTTCATACATCTGATGGAAACATACATTTCTCTAGCTAAAGCCCTAGCTTAGAGTGTGTGGGGGGGGGGGGGGGGGGGGGGGGGGGGGGGGGGGGGGGGGGGGTTTCACGCAATTTTGTGGCTGTGATTTGACATGTGCCAATTGCCTGGGCAATGGGGTCTCTAAGGTGCATGCTTATGAATAGGCAGACCCTCTGTTTTTAGGCACTTTTTGGTGCAGCTAGAAGGTCCTGCCTGAAATATTCTGTACAAAGCGAGGCAGAGAAAATTAAAACTAAAGTCCCTTCCATCTGTGCACTTGGTTTAACCACTCCTATTTCTAGTGATCACTTTTTTCTAATTTATAGTGGAGGGCACAGTTGCTCTGCAAAGCTTTAAAATTCCCCAAAGAAATTAGAGATGTACACATGATCATTTCAAAGGGTTCCCTGGACCCCACCCTTATATCTGTCTTAAGCTTAGCTAAATGGAAACCCCTCTCCATCACTTGTCGAACAGGATCTTGAAAGTCAAATGGTTGGCTGTTCTGAGCAGAGAACGTAATCTCAGCAACGCATAGAAACATAGAGGAGCAGAAGGAAAAGACCAAGTGATCTATCAAACCTGCCTTTTTATTATTATTTTTTATATATAAATCTAGATGATTTAGGATTGTCCATGGCATATGAAAATATCATCCCTGACCTCTACTGGATCTAATACTTGTGTTCTGAGTAATAAATATTTTTTCAGTAAAATAATTATCTTTATAGTCGGTCTTGAATGCAGACTTTCTGCATTAGGTATAATTGGCATACCCTTTTCAGGCAAACACATTCTCAGATTCAGGTCAATACCTCAGCATTTTGGTTCATTCTGCCATTATCTTCCTAAAACATATTTTCAGCTACTTGACCAAGTTGCACAGGGAAATATGTTTTTTCTGTACTGAACTAAACAAGTCACCA
Source organism: Ptychadena robeensis (assembly GCA_036250615.1). Taxonomy (NCBI): domain Eukaryota; kingdom Metazoa; phylum Chordata; class Amphibia; order Anura; family Ptychadenidae; genus Ptychadena; species Ptychadena robeensis. Next base: position 66,810,539 of record CM070032.1, on the reverse strand, counting down.
CAATGCATGCCTCACTTGAAGTCAACAGTTACATGTTCTAAACCAGTGGTTCCAAACCTTTTTTTCCTTAAGGCCCCCCTTGCCTATGTTCCCCAACCCCAAATCCTATCTGTGATGTCACAACACTCCTGCCCTGGGTTAACGCTCCCCTCCTTTCAAATTGCGCACACACAACCCTTCTTGATATCTCCAGCAATTATGGGGAAGAGGCTTAGGGCCTTTGCCATCAACTTGCAAGGTTAGATTTTTAGATCAAAATTCCACGATTTCTAGGATAAATTTGTAAAACATTCACAACATGGAGCAGCAGCTTGTTTGCATTTCACCACCCCAAGTCCAGCTCTACTTTCAGTGAGTTTTTTTTTTAAACCCAAACTGGACACAGCTTACAGAGAGAGGAGGGGAGCATGGAGCTGAGCATAGGGGGTCACCTATTCTCCGATGACATCGATGGTGGGCCCACCCCTGTGACCAAGGGGGGGGGGGGGTGGTACGGATCCCAGATTGGGTACCACTGTTCTAAACCATAAACCAATGTATTTTAGATAATTGCCTTTTTTTCATATACTCCTATACTAACATGGACCAACTATAAAAAATACTGACCATATTGCTTGTCATTATCATTCTGTAGCATAGTTAGGTTGTTTCCTTGTACTTCACCAACAACCAAAAAGTAGTCTTTAATATTTATAGGAAACAAATATTAATATTACTGCCCAAAGACTGAATAGAAGCAATGGGTAAAAAAATAAAGGAATATTTCACAATAAAAATGGATAATAAAACTTAAAAACATATGCAAGAATCACACAAGCGTTGTACGTGTGAAATCACAAAAATGTGGCTCATGCACTTGAATGATCTGAAGACTTTTACTTGGTCCCTTTCACCCCTGAGTTTGGTAGCAGCGGTGAGAGACATGATTCAAACTCTTAGCAGATCTTTAACCCTTTTCAAAGAGATCTGCAAAGTATAAGCACACCGTAGCACCACTTTATCGGTCTGAGGCTAAACTTCAAAAGTGTTGTTTCTCTCGGGGTGAAGGAGTTTCATGAGATTAGGATGGCCTTTAAAATATGGAAATACAGATAAAAAAATCTGTTTACAAAAATAAAATTGGAATGGATGAAAAAAAAAACGTAAATCTGAGATGAGGCCACACTGTAGAACCATCAAAAAGGTACCTGGAATGGCTGCTGCTGTGATGAAAAAGCAGCAGAAACATTAGGAGGAAGCTGGGTTGCTATAGCAACAGGAGTACCAGTCTGCCCATCTTTTCCTGTCACAATCTTTACCTGAGAGGAAATATGTCAAGAACAGGGAAAATCATTTGTGTTTGGAATTTATTTGCACCCATATTTAAATGGATTCATATAACTAAGCATACAATATTTGATTTTGTTGCAATGTGCAAAGTATGTTCTCAATTTAAGACTGAATAAAAATTTTGACGGTCTGGAAGAACTGGAATATGGGAATTTGAAACCAAGGTGGTTTGCCCTACATTGTACACAGAGCAATAATTGATACCAGGTTGTCTGTTCCCAATGGAGCTGGAATCAAGAGTCGCTGGTTAGTCATTGCTCCACCTCTAAAAGAGGGCAAAATGGCATGACAGACAGGTGTCACTGAGGAGAGCCCAAACACTTAGGAAGCAATGGAAGCTGGAGCAAATAGTTGGTTACACAACCCTTGGAGAAAGGGGGGACTTCTGGGGATGGTTGAGAAGCACTGCAATAGCAAGAAGTGGGTAACAATAAAAAAAGAAAGAACAAAAAGGAAGACAACAAAGAAAGAAAGCAGAATTATACTGGTTTGTTTTGTCCAATCTATTACTACACTTCAGCCATGGAGAAAGTATATGGTAATATGGCAACTTATTAATTATTTACAAGCATTAAACGATAACCATAGATAAAAAGGTACCTACTAGTTTTTTTAATGTATATTTTGGTGCCCACAGCATGAATATGTGGCAGGAAAATATTATTATGAATGTCATTTAAACATTAAACTCAGTCCATGCTAATTAGGGGATAGCCCCTCCATTAGCTACATGAGGCTGAGACTACACTATGTTTTTTTCCCTGAGGAAAACTGCGCAGTGTGGATGCCACCAGCTTTCCCCTATGGGAAATGACATGCCACTCTATACTGGAGTGCCATTACCTGTGGCTGGATGCGAGTCCCACCAGGCATTGTGGGTCTGTCGGCATCATGATGACATACGGCAGTCATGTAATGTTTTCGGACAAAGTTTGTTTAGTTAAATATAATAGATGGCAAAAACTGCACCCTTAACACTCCAAAACAGTGCCTGAACAGTGGGCAAACCATGGGTGGGCACTATGGACACATCACGCTGGCATGTCCATAACGCCAGTCCTAGTTTTAGTGTAGACTTAGCCTTACTTAAAACTGAAAAACTGAAAAGACAAACTCTGCTTGTTTGCTGAATGATAAAGAACATATGCTATACTGTGTTATTGCCAGCTGTATTCCCCGTAGTTGAACATTTACTTACTTCCTTTTCTGATAACTCAACAGGAATTGAAGGAAAATCTCTTCATTGGGGACAAAGACAGAAAAAAAACTGACCACATGCCCTAACCATCTCTTTTCCATGTGCGTCATGGCACAAAGTAATCACTCTGATCCAATCAAAAGTTAGAAAAGTGCATACAACCTACTTCTTCAACATCCTGCATATTTTAATTTATGTGATTAGTATCTACCTAAAAGATTCACTTACACCAACAACTTTTAACCAAGCCAATAAAACACTTCATACAATGTGTAAAGCTAGCCATACACCTTTAGATTCTCCCTTAATAGATGAGGGATATTGTGCTGCAGCCGGCCCCTCACATAATTGGAGGGCACTCTTTGTGCGCTGGACATTACTTTGGATGGGGACTGCCATCCCTATCCAAAGTAATGGGATCAGCCGGGAATCTACTAACATGACGGATGACCGTGCAATCCGATATGCGGCAGATTTCTGGTAGATCTCGCCAGGTGGGCTCACCAGATTTTCAGAATCGTGCCTGTGCCTATGTATGGCTAGCTTAACAATTTAAGAAATATATTTACACCTATTGTTCTTTTTTTTGTGAAATATGTTAAAGTCCCCACTGTGTTCACCAGGAAATGTTTTTTCCTGTTACGTTAATAATCATTAATTGTGCACTACGGTAGAATGACAGAAATTCAAATACTTGAAAACAGTTCCCAATGGACACAGTGGTATCACAGGAATAGTGAAAGCTCGCCATTTAGAAAGGTATGTAATTTATCAAAATGTGAGGTTTCCAAATATTCTTTCCAAATGACTTCTACAAAGAAATGTTGGGGAGTAAGGTACAAGGCACATTTATGAAGACAATTGGAATGTAAGATTAACAAATGGAAGAGTAATCCCCCTTACCTCATCGTTAATAACCTCAGACTGTTCTTCTTCCTCCTCCTCCTCCAGGTCCAAATCATTTTGCCTTAGGTAACCCTGAAGACCCAACGAGGGCTTCTTTTTAAATGCCAAGAAATCCATCATGTTTCCTTGAAAATGTTGCAGAAAGAATAGCTCGATCAGATAATCCTTAAAGTTTTCCTTCAGAAGTTTCATATGTTTATTGTGATGCTCCAGACACTGTTTTCTCATCTGTGCAACTTCGGCAGTTGCAGCGGGTTTCTCCTCGAGCTTCTTACTTTGCTTTTTGACTGTACTTACTGCTGGAGATGTAAGAGGAAGACTAGAAAGAGCCTGAGGACCTGTGCCTCGTGATGGACTTGTTGGGGTAGGAGGTGATGTTATACCAAAAGATGAAGCTGCAGCTACTCCAGCTATCATTCCTCCAGAAGTTCTATCAAAGCTGATGGTCCTGCCCAGCTGCTGCCCATGAAGGACCTGTTGTTGCTGAATTAGCTGACCTTGTATAATACTGCTGATTTGTGGGGGAAGATTGGTGGTTGTTATGTGGCTCGGTGTGGTCAATGTTTGCATGTTTGCTCCACTTGCCACAGGACTTTGGGGTCCAAGGTGATGAATAGTGCCTCCGGTCTGAGAGTGCGGTTGTGAAAGCCTCCGTTCTCTTATTGTGGCTTGTGCGGCCCCAGATGGGAGCTGAACCTGTGCTGTTGCTCCCTGTGCAATCTGTGCAAGTCCGGATCCTTCTTGAAACACAAAATGTCCACCATTTGAAGGGCTTAAGCTTATCTGTCTCACAAGGACACTGGCATCCACAAAACCACGCGTTGGACTCTGGCTACACATCCCCAAGCTAGCTCCCGCTGTTGCAGCTCTGACACCTTGTAAGGTTTGGATGGGCACAGCATTGGGCTGCGTGGGGCTCTGGGTTTGAACTTGCTGAGACATTGGAGAGGTGACCTGAATATAGGAAGGAGATCCATGTTCAAACCTCCTTTGCTGTGAGCTGAACTGGAACCCAGGAGAAGCTGGATTTGGAAGGGGCAGGGGCGTCAGTGTAATCTGTTGGTTTCCTGCAACTACTGGACCTACATTTTGAAGCGTAATATTCACATTCTGACCAGCGACTGGATTACGACTCATTATCAGTTGTTGGATCTGGTAACTGGGTGACTGGGGTCCGGGAGAACTGACTGCTGGTGCAAAAGATGGAGCCGGGGCCGGAGACTGCGGCAGGCTTGTCTGCATGGATGTTTCCTCTCCCTCGTTACCGGTGAAGGACCTGGACCTCTGAACCTGGCGTGGAGCATTTGATGGACCGTTCCCATGATGCATTGTTGTCCTTTTCTTTTTACTTTAAAGCAAATAAATCTGTTTGAGTAAAAAAAAAGATATTTTTATTTACATTTAAGGTATTTTTTTTATCAGTTTTGTAAGTAATAAGTAAGCAATAATAATACTTTGGCTGAAGTGATACAAGATTGCCTGAAACAAATAATAAAAGTGAAATGGACATGAAATATAGGCGCCCGAGCTCAGGGTCCCTCACTAACATGAATCCTGTGGCTGAGCCCTAGTGGAGACTTTCCCGGCACAAATAGTGTGATCACCACAACAGTATCTAAGTCCAAGGATTTATTGGAATAAATCGATTCTGAGCAATGGAGTACATCTGTTTGACCAGCCGTATGGCTGCCTGAGGTACTGGACGTGGGTGGTATCAACCAAGCCCATCCAACATACACTAAGCTGGCCATACATGTATAGATATGCTATTGATTCCCCATAGATCGATCTGCGTGCATCTTCCTTCATAACAATCATTAATCGATCTTTGGGGAATCGATAACTCCCCACCTTGAGGGACTGCAAAATCGTGCAAGGGACGGATTGAGCAGGGACCCGTCAAGATGGCAAATCCCTGTTCGGTACGAATATTTTGTATGGGGACCAGGATCCCCAGTGGGTGGTGTCATGGGTGCACATAACGATTCCCATTTGTTTTGCCGGTGACCACAAGCATCATGGTGACGTCACCACGCTGTGATGAATTGCCGGCAAAATGAACGGAGAGGTAAGTCTGTGTGCTACTTCGGGATCCCACCTACTACTATGCTTAGTGGAGGGGTCCCATTATATAATAGAAACAAGCCCTTAGTGTATGTTGGATGGGCTTGGTTAATACCACCTGCATCCAGTACCCCTGAGGGCAGCCATGAGCCTGGCTAAACACATATAATCAATTGCCCATAATCAATCAAATGTTGGTTATTGCTATAAACCCTTTGTACTTTTACATACTGTTGTGGTGATTACACTCTTTGTGCCCGAAAGTCTCCACTAGGGCTCAGCCACGGAAATTGTGTTACTGAGTTTGGGGCTCCGTGTTTCTGTATTACTAGGGATGTGGCACATGCAGGTTGTCATACATTGGGGGATCAGAGAATGACATCAGCAGCAGGGTGGATTTGATTTAAATCAGTAAGGCCCGATTTAAATCAATCATTCTTGCCGGTATAACTTTAAAATGCGAGTGAAGTGAAGATTTTTGGAACAACAACTTTTCATGTTAGTTTTTTTTATCCCCAGTTTAGGTTAATCAATCATATTTGGACAACTTTTCTGTTGTACTTAGTTTTGAGAACTGAGAAAGTAAACCAAGCATCTGTGATAATATCTTGTAGGCTGAGAAACTGCCCAATAATCTTACAGAACCAGACAGAAGTTGATGGCATAAGCACATCGCCTAAAATCTACCTTGAATAGACACGGTTGAGGGGGCACAAAAGCAGATTTGGCCGATGAAATGACAGATTGTACCCCCTGAAGGAGTCTTCAATGAAATGTGCGTTGGGGCGAAATTTGCGCCATTTGGACTATTTTAATTGTCTAAGCATGTGTACAGACGTGTTTCCTTCCGCAGCATTGTGCATTGTTTCTGATTGATATGATGGTCGTTACTTCATTGTTTGCTCTGTGTATGATACATGTATTGCTTTTACATATTGAGATGTCCCCTCGCCCTTGTCTATTCCAGGGGAAATTTTGGGCGATGTGTTTATGCCATCATCATCATCAACTTCTGTCTCATGTTTTTGGGATGTTTTTTATGGAATTTATTTACCAAAACATTTAAACATATACAGCCTTATTCTACATAAACTAATCTTTATTTCATCATGGAATAATCTTGGGATGGTAATGTTTTTTCCTCAAAAAGCATTTTATTTTTTAAACAAATCGATATAAATCAATTTTTTTAAACAAATCATCGATTTTTATCCACCCTGATCAGTAGTGACAGAGGCGAACCAATGAGTGATTCCCTAAATGCAATATGTTGGATTCCAGATGAGAATTCTAAATTTTTCAGTGGATTGACCGTGCGTGAGGACACCATCATGCACGGTCAACCGGCTGAAAAATTGGGTCAAAAATCGTCCGGGTATCTTCTGTGTGCCAGCACTTGGGGTATGTCTGTATGTATGTTGTAGCTGCAGCTAGGGGCACCCGGCGGACAGCATCTAGGGATCCCAGCCGGACGCTTGGCAGCTCTGTCAGACAGTGAGCCTCCATGTCACAGCCCTCACGCAGGGAGAGGGAGGTGGTGCTGCTACCGCTAGCACAGATCGATTTGCCGTCTGATTTCCGCCCTTTAAGCCGTAGATTTCCACCCGATATTTCAGCCAATCAACTGCCAAGAGCACGCATTCAAGGAGGACAGGCTATGCATTTCTACCAGTGAGGTGTCTAGGACTGTATTACATGCCGGGCAGAGCAGGACCAGTGAGGTGTATAGGACTGTATTACATGCCGGGCAGAGCAGGACCAGTGAGGTGTATAGGACTAGAATACATGCCGGACCAGTGAGGACCGGCTGGGTGAGGAAGTCTATGGCTTTGTTTAGTACACAGTAACGGGCCCGTCCATAGTGATTCGCCCGGCATACACTGCGCGGACATTTCCCTCACTGTAAACAATACGGGAGAGCGCGGAGAGCCGGGAGAGCACACACACGAGCCGGGATAGCGGAGCGGCAGTGCGGGCAGCCCCGGGGCAGGTATGCTGCTCTGATGCTGAGGAGAGGTGACAGCTCCGGAGATGACAGCACAGGAGAGCCAGGCCGGGAGGGGGCGGTACAGGCCCGGAGATTACTGACAGACAGGCCTCTATGAGGTGACAGGCCCAATACTCATTACAGCCGCCACATACAGGGACACATCCTCCGTAAGTGCGGCCCGGACAGTCATTACCCTCCCCGCGGTGTACACTTACCTGTCTCCCCCATCAGTACCCGGACCGCTGCTGTCTATCGTATTGTGCTGCCGGACATGCGCACTGAGTTCTCCCGCCCCTAGCACGCCCCCGGCAGTGTTCTGCGCATGCGTAGCCCTCCGCACTCCTTTTAAATTGGAGTGCTTAGGTACCATCGGATCCGCGGACTGTGTCGCTGGGATTTGGGGTGCGGGGGTGTAGGGGGGGCTCTCCCAATGTCACCGCTGGCTGCATTCAGTCTAATGGAAGGGGTTCTGGGGTGTTCTGTAATGAAGCTGATTATTATTCACTCCTTAGGTTCTCCCTGCAGGGAGCTGACAGGTCAGGATGGGTGCTGGATTTTGGGGTTATTCTGCTTTCACTTATACATGTATGGTGCACTAGTTGTAGAAAATCCACCCACACTGCTTTGTTCTTTCCCAGGAGGGGGAATCAGCACGTGTGGCATGTATACAAAACTTTGTCCGTGCTACAATATTCCTTTTCCGGGGACAAAAGCCCCCCATACACCTTACAATCTTTCCATACAATTTCTGTACACTCAACTTTTCTTCTACAAAAACCATGTAATATGAGGAGCTTTCTAAACATTCCAATCACTATGTATTCTATCAGGGA
>CM070032.1:66769558-66791374 GCA_036250615.1 Ptychadena robeensis | reverse complement strand
ATATATATATAGATATATATACACATACATATATTGCTAAAATCCATCATTTTCAAGTCAGTTGCACAATAATCAACAGTAGAGTGAACCATATGACAGCAAAGCCACTTACCTTCTGTTGACCGATGGTAGCCTGAGTTTGGAGAGCTTTTTGCTGCTGCTGTGGCTGTTGATGTTGCTTCAGCTTTAACAATGGTTGCATATGCAAAGGCTGAGCCATAACAGTCTGGCCACCTAAACAACATGAAAAAGTTATTTTTTTTTTTCTTCTCCTCTGCACCCCTTCTCTACAATCCACCCCCGCTGTCGACACTGTAGAGGTGGCTAAATGATTAGAAGTACAAAACAAAATAGATTCCTGTGTCTTTTATTACTCTGCTTTGTATAAATACATTATTATTTCACTAGAAACATGATTAATGACCGATACAAAATTCAACATTAGCAGGCATGCTGCAACATTTGTTTGGTTCACCTTTAGTCCACATGCAATTTTCATGGGAATGCCTGATTTAGCGTGTCACATTTTTATCTCTTGATCAGTCTGCTTTGCACACATGCTTTCTTTCTCCCTCTCCCTCTAGGCTCATATTGTGACGTTCTCTCGGTTTCAAAAAATCTAGGGCATATCACATGTGCTAAACTTAGGCATTTGTACTGCGTGCCCCCAACCCGCTTGCTTTTTTGTTGCTTTGCTTATTGTGGGAACCGCAATTTGTGTACATGATCCTCTACATGCCTGGGAAGTCCCAGTAATGTAAATGTCCTGGTCACCATTGACACTGACACAGAAAGTGGTGGAAATCTTCCAATGAGTAGGCTTGTTGCTATTGACTGCGTAAAACATTTATATTTTCCTCAAGTACTTTCTCAATTTCCTATGCATCTCCAGGATAGAGAGTGTGCATGCAAACATTTCAAATGGGAAAAAATGTCAGGTGTTTTGACCCTCCCCTGCTCTATCCAAAACAAAATGGGTTGGTTTACATATACAAAATACTCCGGAAATATAAACTATTACTGTTACGGTAGCAACAAAGTTTTCCATGAAATGTTCCTACCTGCAACTTTCTGGGGCTGGTTTATAGAAACACTGATTCCTGCCATGGTAACTGGAAGGGTGGTGACACCTCCAGAAACAACAGCCGATACCACAGGTGGTTTTGCTAGAGCAACTTGGGCCGTCTGTCCTGGCTGAGCTTGGATCTGCCCCTGAGCCTGCAACTTAATAGAAAGAAAAATGTTAAAAGATATTCTTCTAAACATATAGTAACATGATGAAAGTTCATCAGACAATGTCCCTTACCAGACGCGTCACTTGTAGATTTGCCACTGTGGTCCCAGTAAGGACAGCTCCTCCACGAGAAGTCACAGTTGCCAGCTGCTGTGCTTGCTGTGGCTGGACTTGCACTTGTGCCGTGGTACCTGCCAGGGTTCCTGTCTGCGCCACTTGCTGAGTAAGCTGGAGCTTCTGTTTCTGCAACTTCATTAACTGTTCCTACCAAAGAAAAAATGCAATTTTATCCAGATATTATTCTGAACATTTAAAGGACTATTTTTATACTAAAACTCCTAAGATGAAAATCAGATTGGCACAACTTGTTTTTTGTCTCTCTTAAGCCCCCCCATACACGCTCCGATTTTTCGTACGAATTTTGCCCGACCGACCAATGTGGTCGGGAGATTAATCGATCGGGAGATTAATCGGATACATAATTATGTACCCGACCGATCCCGAAAAATTGGTCGAAAAATCGGTCGGGACCACTTCGGACCTGTCTGTAAATTTTTGGTCGATCTGCTGTTAATAAATAGGGTCGGGCTGATGGATCGGTGATAATTCGAATTCCGATTTTTCGTGCCAGCCGACCGACCATAACATTTCAGGTGAAATCAGGTGACAGGATCGGACGAAAAATCGGTCGGGAGAATAATCGGAATGTGTATGGGGGCCTTTATACTTTTTAACTTACCGGGGATATTTTAGCAACAGCCTTGATTTGTCCTGGTGACTGTGCTTGGGCTTGTATTTGAGGGACCTGAACCTGGGCAGTAGCCTGCTGCCGAAGAAGCTGAAACTGAGCTTGGGCTATGGCTTTGCCAGCTATCTGAACGCCAGTAGCTGTGGTAGCTGTAAAAGATGAAGATAAAGATAAACAGGAAAGAAGGAAAACAGCCATTAATTATACAATATAAAAAATATTAAGCATACTACCTGTTGTTACTTGGGTCACAAGGGCCCTTGCCTGTGTTTGGACAGGAGTAAGGTTGGTAGATACTACAGTTCCTGCAGTCACCGCTCGAACTCCTTGACTAGTGGCAATAGTCACCATCTCAGTGGGTGCTGTGGTTGTTATTCCAGTCCTCTGCTGAACTAACTGACCAGTGGCTGCTCCAGACTAAGGACAAGAAATATATATACTGTTACCAACATTTCCCCCCAAAAAAGTACTAGTCATATAATGACTACAAAATACAAAAAGCCTATTAAACAAAACACAACAACAACAATTGTCTGGCATTTTACTTTCATAAAGAAATGTATACACAAAAACTATGTCAGGGAAATATACCTTTCCAAGGACACTAAACAATCATTAAATTGTATCTGCATGTCTGTGTAGCTTAACACACAGTAACAAATCAAAATTTGTTTACAGACAGATATGAAAAGAAGTGGTTGTACTAATAAATTTCACAAGCCGTTATTAGACACTTACTGACACCACTGGAGAAACCAGACGTTTGTTGATAGGCTGGAAGGTTGCAGATGGAACGCTGGCCACTCCTGACACTGTGTTTACAAGTACATTTGCAGTCACGGTTCCTAATTTGAGAAAGGGAAAAGATTAAAGTTTATTATTTAATGTTACAACTTCAACTTTAGCAGATAAACATGAACATGCATACAGCACAATATTACACACTGCCAATAGATATAGAATGGCAGAAACAGAAAGGCCCCTGCAGATAATACATCAGATTTAAAGATTAAACTGCACCAGCACACTTCTGTACTTTGTGTGTGTGTATATAATTTGGGTTTTACCAATACTACTATTGTTTATTGGTCATTAAGCAAGCTTCATTGCTTTTTGACCCACAATGGGGTTATTTGCCCTGCATGACTAATTTACTCCTTTTCTCCTTATTCATTGTGTGGTTTTGCCTAGTTTCTGCTCAATATGGTCTTGATTGTTCATATCCTGAAGATACCCAGATCCTATTTGGATATATTCCAGGAACCTGACTATGACTTAGGGTTTGCTTATTTTCCTGGCACACTTACTGTAGCGTGCCTCTCTGAAGCTTACCTTTACTTAGAATATCCATAGTGCTTGCTTGCCTCCCTCAAGAGAGGGCATCTTTCCTTTCTATGCACTGCACCTTAGGGAGGTCCAGAAGAATCATCAATTGGGCCAGGTAAAGTTGAGATCATTCCTTGACTCACAATACCCTTAAGCAGGGTACAGAACTGCAGATATGGGCCAGATCGATGGCCGCTTCGAGCGCCGTCCGGCCACCGCTGTTTTCGAGCGATGTCAAATCAATCCCGATCGAAAACAGCCATATCGGACATGACCGTTAATACGGCCGATGTCTGATGCTTTGCATAGAGAACGTGGGTCATCAGGCAAAGCATCGGCTGAGCTGGGGAGAGCAGAGCAGCCTCCCCAGCCCCACCGATATCGGACAGCAGCGTGATGACTTCAACACGCTGCTGCAGGGACCATCGGATGTCTCAAATATCGAGCGGTCTGTACCCTGCTTTACACTGATGGTTCAATGCTTCTTTTAATTGGCCTTTCTTTTAAGACTTATCTTGCCCTTATCAGTACTCACTTTTGTGGAGTTTGGCAGCTATAATCTTCTCTGTACATTTGTGTATGCTAAATGGACTCTTCTCCTCCCCTTAGCAGTTTACAACTTCTCTAGTACAGCCAGCGGCATTAACGTATTTTAACTTTGTTTTTAAGTCCGTGATATTCCTTTATTTTCACATGTACTGAATATATTTTTTTTCAAATGTGTAATCAGTAAAATATCTTTGACATACTATGTGGTCTCCTAAGTTTTCTTACGCTTTGCTTTTTTTTAATGAATTACTTTCAATTACATCTACATCATATATTCCCTTGATAAACCATTACCATCAACTTCTTATACAATGCATAGACAATACAGTATTTTTACAGCTATTTATATCAAATCTACATAATTAAGACAACACTAATTAAAATATATCATCCCTGGGATATATAGTCAGAATGTATCTATAATAGTGATTAGACATTATGTGATCCTGCAGATTGCATACATGCACATTATATTTGGAGTTCTTTGTTGCCATTTGTGAGGCCTGGTGAAAATACACAGAAACAATGAATTAAATTGGAGAAAACAGCGTAGTTGTGTATGTGTGCGCCTGTGTGTATATTTAACGCCAAAAATAAAAGAAGACAAAATGACTTTGACGTACACACACCAGCAATATATGGTTAATATGTCTATAAACTGACCTGTAGTTATGGTTGTTCCTGGTACTGCAGCCTTAATGGTGCCAGTCTGCAACAACATAAGGTATCCACTTATACAATGCCATCATCCAAATTAATCAAACCTGAACAGATTTCATTTATGATTAAATGAACAATTGTAATATTATGCAGCTGCAGTAAATATTGCTTAGTGAAAAAAGGAAGATTTAAATTACCGTATATACTCGAATATAAGCTGAGGTACCTAATTTTATCTACAAAAACTGGAAAAACCTATTGCCTCGCGTATAAGCCAAGGGTAGGTAATATAAAGTCAGATAGTGGAGTTTTCTAAATGAGAAACATATAGAGAAAGCACTATTTCCCCTAGGAATCAATCAAACGGGTGAATCTTAGTGCCACACCCTGAATAAAATTGAGAACACAGGTTTATTGTTATTACACGATGGGTTTTCAAGGCAATTTTTAGGATTCAAACATGAAAATAAGTTTCCATTTAAATAGTTATTATTATTATTATTGGGACCCATACATGGAGTGGAAACTTATTTTAATTTTTGAATCATAGGTTGAGGAGTGTTCTATTTAAACCAGTAACAGAAATCTGCCACCAGATGGCAGTGTGGAGTTTGTTTACATAAGATCAGCTGCTGTCGGAGAACAGAAAGCTGAAGCTAAAGAGGGAAGCTCTCTGTGCCTGAAATTAAGCCACCTGGGACCCGGGAAAGGTGAGTGGACACTAACTGACTCGAGTATAAGCAGAGGGGAGCTTTTTCAGCCAATTTTTGGGATTTCGACTTATATATGAGTATATATGGTAGGCTATATAATTTAAGTCCTGCACCCACAGGTTTAAAATATTTCTGTACAAAACATTATGACTGCATTTTGCAGTGTGTTGTGCTTAGGTCTTTTCTATAAGTGCATGGGAGAGGCTTGCGCTGCACTTGAAAAAGGACTGCACAGTGTTTTTATGGTAATGCACAGCATTGCGCTTTACCAGAAATGCTGGTCTAGTGTAAAAAGATATGCAGCTAGTGTTAACGAGCCCTCAGTGTTGCTTTACACAATAAACTTAAGATTAAATACCTGGTATGGATGCTTTGAAGAGGCAAAGCAAATAAAATAAAAAAATGACCACTTAGTTAAAAGTCCCCATACACAGCTTGATTTTGCGTTCGAATCCTGAACGATTGATAACTGTGTGCTCGATCCCCATCCAAATGGACGCTAATTCTTTCCAACTTGTTATACAAGACTGCATAAAATTTACTATAATGCAGCTATGCTGTTAACTTTTCAGGATTTTCACGAATTAGGGCCAGTGCAAAGAAGACCCATCACATTGCCTAATTCTGGAATATGCCGATCTTCTCTACATGATTTGTACATAGAGACTAGAAATACCACTATTTCCTGTTCAGTATAGCAATAGTAGAGTGTTGTACCGTGTTAGCCATCGATAAATAGAGAGAGTTTGGAGTTCAAGTGATACAGTTTATTGGCTAACTGAAGTCATTAGAGAAGCAAGCTTTCGGTATATCGCAGATCCCTTCTTCAGGCTAATACAATCCTGGTTCTTGAAACTTACATTTATACACAAAATAACTTGGTCATAAATATTTGAACAAAAGAAACAGTTTTGTCTTGACAAACATGACTGATGGAGGTGAGAGTGAAGGATTAGTTAGTGGAGATAGTGGTCAGAGTTAGGAAGAGTTATTGGGGGTAATAAAGATAAGGGGTAGAAGCAAAATATTCAACTGTCTTAACAATTAAAATGTCAATTGACTAAAGATGCCGTGAAATACTACTAATGCAGCTGTTAAAAAAAATTTAATTAAAAAAAAAAGCCAAATGCCAATGTGCATAGTTAATTATCAAAGTTGAAAGATAAGGAGTCCAGACATACTAGTTGTGAAGTGTTCTTTCAGTTTTGGGAATGAGAGAAAGGGTTATATTTATTCTGTTCAGTATAGGAAACATAATGAGGTCTATACCGCTTCTATTAAATCCTATATGTTGACAGTTTGGCACCAGAATAGATTCGGGTTTCCTGTTTTCATATTTACATTTGTAAACAGGGTATTTGTTTTACTTAACTGTCCATGCACATGTACAATGTTTTAATGGTAAATGCGTAATTATCAGCTTGACTTACAATTAGTGCAGGAGCAGTTATGGGTGTTGTACCAGTATTTGGATTTTTGGCTGCAGACTGCTGTTGAACCACAACTTGTGCTTGAGTAACTGCAGGAGTTGTTGTCTGAGCCTGTGCTGTCTGCACAGCTGCCGGTTGGGTAGGTTGCTGTCCATTTTGCTGTGGCAAAGGTCCAGATTGCTGCTGGGCTCGGACCTGTTCCAAAGCCTTTAAAACAGTATGGTAAAGTTGTATATAATTTAAGTTTTTATAGATCAGTTTAAAAGAAGTTGCAAAGCCATGAAAGAAATAAATAGTAATGCACCAACCTTCTTTTCTTTGGCTATGCGGTCTGCACGCAAGGAAGCCACCTGAATTGGTGGTAATGGCTTGTCATAGTTAATGCCACTAGAAGAAAAAAAACAAACCTATAATTTGTACTATTCTAAACCAATAATTTCCTATTGCCCAAAGTAATTATTATAAGCTACCTTTCAGCGAGGACAGATGCATGCTTGGGGTTTTTCTGAAAAGGATTCATGCCCAGTCTGAAGAAGAAAGTGAAGAAAATATTTCAAACAAATGGGAAGGTAAAGGGTTTGTTCACATTCATAAGGCTTGTCTGCCACATGCCAACATGGTATATAAAAGAAAGAAGAGGGTATGCCTCCTCGTACCAGTTTATGTGATAGGGGATTTAGGGACTTTCATGGTACTGCCTTTAAATTCCCTAAATCCCCTATCATATTTATTTCCAAAGCAGTGCAAAATCAAGAATTGTAGTAAAAAGTGTAAACCAGCACCTGTGTTTGTCAACCATAGATGTTAACATGAATGAGCAAATAAGGATACAGAATAAAGCAAATGTAATAAACTAGTGTTACCCTGCTGGGCAATCCTCTGCCGTGAATCCCTGCTAACCTCCAGGCTCTCTACACACAGCCAGTGTCAAACAGACGCCGGCGTTGTGTGTGTGGGGAAAATCGCCACCCCTCAATTAACATGGAAGTCTATGGCGTCGCCCCCAGCCCTCTGCGTCACCGATGACACCGAAGACTCGGGGCCAGAAAAGCTCTGTGAGCCTGCAGAGTTTCTGCAAAGCAATTGCGCCCGACCAAACTGCACCCATACTGGCTGCAGGCATAACACCCAGGAGGTTAATAAGGAAGAAATGAACTGTGCTCGTTATAGTAAAGCATAATTTTAACTCTATATATGCATACTTTATGGCACTGTCACACTTACAGGGGTTTGATAGGCGGACTCCTCTTCCCAGCTGTCATTTTCAATAGATCAAAGCGAGTGGTGTACAACTGCAAGTGTGATTGTCCCTCATCTTGTGCATATATTTGGCTTGTCCTTAGGGGTTTACTCTTAAGAAGAAAAAAGATAACAAAAAAAACAAAAAAAAGTCTTTCACCATTGTCAGCTACAAACTAGCAATGTTACAACTATTTTTATTTGTTAGCAGTGGGAAGCTTATGCAGCTCACCATTTCACTGTATGTTGCAATGTTAGAATTCAGATGGCTAGTATCTACACATACCTTAAACACATTTTCAGATTTTTTCTTTGGGCTTGCATCAAATAGCAACTGAAATATATAAATAAGAGCCCCGTTTTGTCACAGTAAAGAACAAATAAGGAATTATATGACAACATCTCTCTATGATCTATGATAAATCGCAGTTACCCTGTATTTATTATTTTTTCAATGGAAGATTAGGAAAAGTTATAGATTTAAATTCATCCATAAAATACATGCCTTCTCCAAAAAATTGGCATTGTTAGAAAATCTGCACATAGATTAGCTCACAAAATCACACAAAAAAACCTAAACATAGGTTTATGCCCATACACACAGCAATGCAGTGTCTGACGAAGTGGTTTGCCATAGAACTAAAAGACAATTAAAACAACATACTGAGATACTATTTATGTTTTTCAGATAAGATCAACATAGGTTTAAGGAACATATGGAAAAAAACCTAAAACAAATCATGAACATAAAAAGCCCCTACTGACCCCCATAAACAAACCCTTACAATTATCCATACTTTACAGCTGATCAAACAGAACAGAAGAACAGACTTCAACTCAATAACCAGAGATCCAAGATCTAAAAATGTGACACAGGTTTTTCAGTTCTAGAAAAAAAAAGTGATAGTAAAGCATCTTCTAGTGGTGGTTCTTAACCTTTTTAGATCCGTGACCATGGAAATAATGTCACAAAGTGTCACTTCCTGTATACCTGAAGCCACACTCCGATACAACACTTCTGTAACAATCAGGTAAGGGTAATGTTCCCTCCCATATATTTTTCCACCTAACTTATGGGCATCAGCGTGGTTGCTGTTAGAAGCAGCTCTGATGCTTCCAGAGAACTTGGCGACTCCTGTAAAATGGTCATTTGTCCCGACCCACAGATTGAGAACCACTGTTCAAAAGAATCTAAAATACAGACACTTACTTTTCCTTCCTCTCTTGGAATGATGACATTTTCATAGCGGGTGCGACACTGCTTGGATGAACGGTAGATGCGACTGCAGGAATTTACAACATCGCTTACCAGATCCCAATTCGGTGTATGAGCCGGAGACACAACAGAGAGGTTGAGAGGAAGCTCCAACAGCTGCTTTACCGCCTGCAAAATTTGTACATAGAGTTTATAAACAGAATGAAAATTATATTTAAACAAAACCACACAAGTGACACAAACCTGTCCCTAGAAATATTAGAGCACAACAGTCCTATAGCAATGCGGTATAATGATGAAGAGACAGCCACATTGCTTAAATCTTTCAGATGTTTATAAGTAGAGACTTTTTCCCCCTCAAATGTATTGTATTACCTTTTTTTTTTTATAAAATATATCGGCAAAAAAACAGTATACAGAAAAAAACGTAATCAAATAAAAATTTACATATTAGTCCTATTCTATACAAACTCAGAGAAAAAATGCAGTGAAAAGCAATAAGCAAATTCTAATGTTAAGATTGCATGCCTTCACAGTGAAACCTTGTAATTCCAAGCTATATACCCCATCATGTCCTGCTTATATATCAAGTTGAGACTCTTCTGACAAGTCTCCCAAAACAGTGCCCAGGATTCCTTTTCACAGTTTGAAAGCCTGGTGTCTGGCATGAGGATCTTTTTTAAAAGACAGGATATGAAAGCATTTAACAAACCCCAGAGTCCTAAGCAGCAAAGGCAAAGAGACCAGGGTACAGAATCAGTCTACACAAGGACAAATAACCCCTTTTGAGCCAAAACTAGAAGAAAATGTGGTTCCCAAAGCTTAGAGTGTTCCCTTTGATGAATGCGAAGGAAATGAAATATTACATTTGGAAGATATTGTTTGCAGTGTTTGCTAGTTAAATGGTATGATGAGTTAGGATGTCCTTTCCAAAGGGCTATTCGTCTAATAGATTTGCCTTATTAGTGTAAAGCAGCCTTACCTGCAGCAGTGCCCAGTCCTCACTAATCAGCCACTCAGGATTGTCTGGTCCAGTCTCCATAATTGGTTTAATAAGAGTTGGCAGAGGTTTAGCAAACTGGGTCTGTTGTTTCAGCAGAATGTTTTTCTTTTGCTCTTTTCCTTCTTTGCGTATCTTAAGTGGATTTGGAGCAGCTCTATCAAAGAGGGAGCGAGGAGGCACAACAGCTTCTCCATGTCGCATCTTCTTTTTTCTACCAGCAGCTGTGGTAAAGGAAACAAAAAAGTAAAATGGTGGATATGAAATGCAGTATAGTTTCATGATGTATAGGTCGCAATACAAGACATTTTCTATGAAGTATGAACAGAATTAATGACTGGCCACTGGATATTACCTGTTGGGTCAGTTTTGTGCCTCTTACGTTCCTTCCTTAAATAAACAGGGGGAAGTTTGGATTCTGGAATTGGATTGGTATCATACATCAAACACATCACAGAATCTATATAGATGTCATTTTCATCTTGAGGAGGAGTAGGTGGTGTCCATAGCTATGAAAACAAGAAAAAAACAATTAGGCATGGCACTTTATTCAGCTTTGATCAATAGAAAAGGTGGTAGAAAAAAAAAGAAACAACTCACTGGCATTATTTCTGTTTGTCCTTCTTGGTCATCATAAATGAAGTCCTAATAAAGGGCAAAAAGATAAATATAAAAATCCTACATATACACACTTTATTCACTTCTACCCAACCTCAAAATCTCTCAACATTACCATATTATAAGCATCTTCACGTGTGTAGGTCAGTAACAACTCATTTTCTTCAGTTTCCCATTCCATTCTTTCTTTCAGTTCCTTCAAATGCTGTGAATCCCACTCTTTTCTAGCTTCATTAAGTTGCTCCTAGACCAAAAAAAAACAAAACAGTTATCTGCCATAATGGACTTCTATTATTCCTAGCAGGACTGTCCTCGATAAAAAAAAGGACCGCAAATAACCATTTGCCTCCACGTCTTCAAATAGAGAAAGCAGTGCAATCTCATTGGTGCACTGAAACTAGCATACAGATAAATAAACAAAAGCCAGGAGGATAACCCCTATTCAAGTATGTAAAGCATATTGAAATATATGAGGGCAGGGTGTTAACCAACTAATGGTTGACCGACTAATTTGCATCATATATAAGATTCCTATTAGCATCCATCACTGTAGTGTACAAATTACATGCACTGGAAAGAAAAATCCATTTTAGGATTTATTAAAATCATTCAGCAACTATGGCATTATGAAGACAAATTATTTCTTCTCACATGAAACATGATGCATTTTGGAAAATTATGTTCACAGTATCCCCCAACATAGCGCAGGGCTAGTTTGTGGGGCAAGCACACTTACCCCGAGCTGGGTTCTGGCTAAACGCTCAGCAGGTTATTCTACTTTTATTTATTCTAAAGACACCCACATTATTCCTTAGGTTCTATAATTTTATATTATTGATCTAAAAGATTTCAATTATTTTAATGTGCCATTTTAGATAAGAAAAATACCTCAATGTATCCAGGGTGGTCACTGCTGCCACGAACATGGAACAATTCCAAGTAATGAAGCGCATATTTTTCTATGGGTGTTAACTAGAAATAAATCACAAAGGAAAGGTAATTAAAAAGAAATGCAAACCCCACAAATATATTACTAGCAACGAAACATTCAGCTTCATACTTGCTGCATGAGGTCAGACAATTCCTGGAGTTGTGAAGGTTCCTGGGTCTCCATAAGTTCGGAGTCACTGGAAATGAAGACTCCAGCATTGGGCTTTGGTCCATCATGTTCAACATATTCAGTGATGTAGTCCTCTTGTCCAAATTCAATCTGGCCTAATGCCTTTAAAAGGGATTAGGAAAAATTTAAACTAAATAAGAATTAGATACTTAAGAGAATATGCTTCTATTCCACTTGCCATACCTCTACAAATGGTTTTGCAACTTTGGCTGTAATGATGTCAGTAGGGGATGGTTCCTGAGAGAGTAGGACAAACTCTTCAGCTCTCACCCTGAAACCAGAATCATCCAGTGGAGAGCAATCTTCAAAAAGTTCCTGAATAGTTTGCTGAAACAGAAGAACACAAGTATAAAGGGTACACAGTCAAATATTCTTCCTAATGAAAGTGAACTCAAAGTATGTGAATACCATACATGAACATATTAAAGGTAAATTCCAGACATAAAACAAAAAAAAAGGGTCCGTATTTAACCTCCCTAGCGTTCGTGACAAGCCCAGCTCATCCAGAGTTTGTGTGAAGAACAATCTTAGGATGAGCAGGGCTCCTACAAAAGCCACATATCCCCGGAAAGCTAAGGCAATGCTCCTTTTCCAGCCGCAAAAATTTCCAGGGTTGTGCAGCGTCACCGATCACGTCACAGTGACGCGGAAGGGGGTGGCCGGCGCTATAGACCTCCATGTTAATTGAGAGGAGTCTGCCTTCCAGCCCTCACAGCTGGCGGGGTAGGGCGGGAATTGCATGCAGTGTACTTCGTACACTGCCGCGATTGCCTGTACGGTGCTGTTAAAAGCGTGGTACGGGCGGTGCGCTAGGGAGTTTAAACACTATTCTTTTGCAGATAACCCAGGGTTTCCCGATTTACCAAACAAATCTTGTTGCGGGACAGGATGAACAAATTAAAAATCATTCTAGTAAAATAGCATCCTTGTGTGCTTTTTGCCTGTGTAGTTATCTAATGGCCTGGAGTTTAGCTTTTTTATAGCGACTGATGTTATGTATATACTTACTTGTGTTAGGAATGCCAGGGAATAGTCACTGCCCTGAGCTGCCACCTCTCGAATTAGATCCTTGGTGCCATTCCTCAACAGCTTCTCTTCTATTGAATTGGCACTGACAAGCCTAAATAGAACGATTAGCAAAAGATATATGAAAAAAAATAAGAAAATGCTGAAGATATGGGAATAGCACACAATGGCAATAGCATTATTGTTAAGTATTTAATTGTTCTATGCTTGGTTTATTTCACTGTGAATATATCTGATAATAATAATGTCAAGAGACGCATTTGACAAATTAAAACTTGTATTTCAATTGTTCGAAACAAAAGTGCCAAGCCCTTGTCCCCATTGTGTGATTCAGGTGTACATAGGAAAAGAGTGTAGGACACTCTGTGTCAATCATTCCTGCACAGTTGGTGTGAAATTTTAAAAGACACAAATTACATGTTATAATTGTGTTTGCACTACACTATGTTAAAACAGCCAAATATACTCAATTAAAATATATCCTTTTAAACCACAAAAATTTTACAGAAATCTCAGTGTACTTTCTAAATTTCACACACATTGAGCAACACAACTGTAAAAGATACCTCCATAAATCACACAGTACCTGTACACATGAATATCTTTTGCTCTTCCAATAAGATCACACCATGACTGGGTCTTTCCATCCATCACAGGATTTAAATCACTGTCATAGAATACTACAGTGTCTGCTTCAATATGATGCACACCTAAAGAACGGATGTGAGTAGACAGAACCATACAGAAAACGCGAGGGTCTCTGTTGAAACTTTTCATGAGCTCCTAAGACAAAAACAAATGGTCAACCGTGAAGAAATATTCCTCATATTTACACACTAGTTTTAGGTATGACAATCAACTAAATTTTGACAGCAGGAGGGCAGATAACCATATGTACATGTATGCTCAGCTCTGCCATTCCTGTGAAAAAAGGGTTTCCATAGGTAGCAGAAGAACAAATTATTGTAT
Source organism: Ptychadena robeensis (assembly GCA_036250615.1). NCBI lineage: Eukaryota > Metazoa > Chordata > Amphibia > Anura > Ptychadenidae > Ptychadena > Ptychadena robeensis. Next base: position 66,777,526 of record CM070032.1, on the reverse strand, counting down.
CCTCAAATAATGCCAGGCAATGTATTGACAACAAACCCTGGAGTAAGGGATGAGGAATAGCACAAGCCACTCCTAAACATTTACAAAGAGCTATGAACAAATATGCAAAAAACAGACTTAAATAACAATAGAACTAAGGCAATATGCTTTGTGTCATATTGTTTCAGTTCATGCTGAATCATCTGCATAGCACAAACCACTGTAATATGCGTTATACTAATAAAAAATCTTGGTGCGATTAGTGACTTGAAATAGCGAAATAGCAATATTGAACCAACTTATTCATACCTGGCATTGATTAAAGTTGGCATTTTCATCAATCCTCAGAAAAGTGAATGAATTGTAATCCAGAAATATCTCCAAAATGTCCAGCATAAGTAACATCTGGGAGAAAATCAACACACGTCGACCCTCAGACTTCAGTTTCTGGAGGAGAATGGATAAAGCTTCCAATTTTCCTGTGGATGCCGAGCAGATATTACTATTTGATTAAGGACTACAAATCTAGCTATAGTCTTAGGATATAACATATTTTACATAATGCTACAGTTAGAGTAACAAGTCATTTTAGGCAAATCACCAATTCATGACCGATATTGAATTTGATTGGGTGTTGGGAGAACCAGAATTGTTTTTTATGAATTACTCTCATTAATGTTCTTGGTAGAGTTCTGATGTATCGATACTAAAGACTAAAGTTAGCCATACACATATTGACTTTTGATTTGTGCAATTTAAACATTGACCGCCCAGGAGGTTAATAAGAAAAATATATAAAAAGCACCATTGCCCCTAGGAATAATTCAGATGAATCTTAGTGCCACACCCTCAATAAAGAGAACACATGTTTATTGTTATTACAGTATGGGTTTTCAAGGCACTTCTTATGATTCAAACATCAAAATAAGTTTCCATTTAAAAAGTTTTTTGAGAGGGATTTTTCTGGTTTAATAGCATCCATAGCATTATTACAGTATGAGGCAATTTTGTTTATTGAGCACTGTTAGAGTTTTGTACTAGACACATCTGAAAGAAATGCATTCCTAAAAGACAATAGATCTCTTTTCATCCTACCTGAATCACGCTGGATGAGTCTAAGGTCTGGATCCTGTACACAGTGGGGTGATGTTCGCTCCCATAAGTCCTGAATGTAAGGCTCTGCATGCTGTCTGAGACAGTGTTTTAAAATCTTCATGTTGTGGGTGTACAGGGGAGGAGGATGCAGAACTGACATAATTGGAGAAGATGCAACAGCAGGAGGGACCACACACAGTGACCTAAAAAAACAAGCATAAAAACATAAAGATCACATGGGGACATCAATACAGGTTGAAACAAATACAAGTATACAGACAAGTACAAAGAGCAGGGACTCTATTTTTGAACCAGCAGTAGCATAAACAATAATGCATTAGAATACATCCACATATCATCAAAATGATCATGGCTGCTTAACACGTCACTTGTATTCACTTGTATGAATTTGTTCTAGTTTCAGTTTTAAAACTTAGGTGGGAGAGAATCAAAGAAGCAATGGCTATCTGGCTCTTACAATTAGAAATAACATCTAATTATTCATTTTACCTCTTAGCAACTGGTTCCAAAATGGCTCTCTGCTGTTTTTTGCTCTTAATAAGGTGTCGCAATGGATCATTAGAGTACTCAGGAAACTGAGATGAGACTGCACAGTATACTGATCCTGTCCAACTCCACTGTGTATCCAACATGAAAGGAAATGTATCATCAGGTTTCAATGTAAGGAGTGAAAGAAGGTCGGACCCATACACAGCAGCTCTCCCACATCGGCGTTCATTGCAGCTGAAAAGTCTATCTAGACGTTCTTTTAATACACGTTGCTTGTCTTCTGTCGATTCCTTTTAGTAAAACAAATTCACAAAATCAATAAACTGAAAAGCAACTGTAAGACGCAAAGCAGCGAAAAAGTACATGCACAGTCCAAGTTAATATACATGTTTGTCATCAAATGAACTCCATGACACTAAAAAGTGAAATGTACTGAAGTGCACATCACAGGCAGTTACAAGCATTGGGGTGAATATATTTCGCAAATTAAACATGTTGTAGTGTACATTGTAATAAATTTGGGCTTCAGCTTATTACATACAAACTGAAAAAAGAAACTTTACAGCACAAAGATGAGAGAATATGTAAAACAGAAATTTAAAATAACACGTAGGAAGAAGAAAATGCATGCAAAATAATAATTCCTAAATCGTATCAACACAACTAGAAATGTTTTCAATTTGAAATCCACTTTGTTTACAAATGGTAATTACACACCTGGGAATGTAGAGCTGAAGCAGACTTTGGAGCTGGATCCACTGCAGGGTGTGTGCTTTTGGCAGATAATATAGCTGTAAAAAATATAAATAAAAAACAAAATCAATGGACTACATTACCTATATATTTCTGTTTACAAGCCAAACAGACTCAACATGTTAACCTATATAGACTGGCATTTTTGGCACTAAAATTATCCAAGAAACAAAGTTTCTTCTTTTTTATTATTATTATCATTACATAGAATAATATAATTCTATAGTAACATCGTATAACAAAAGTCTCACCGGCTGATGGCACATTGGTAGATGGAGGAGCTCCAACTTGTGGCTGATTTCTTACAGTATTAGCAGCTGCACTCTGTGGCACTGATGGAAGAACAACGGACCCCTGAGTACGCAGATACTGGCCCGGAGCAGAAACAATCTGCAAAACGTTGCCTAGAATAAACATAGATATAGGTCATTGTTAACTTCAACATATGAGGCATCAGTGTCCTAGAACTCTTACATTAGCAGTCATTCAGGAAATTTGTTTTTTCCATATCGGATGTAAACCCCCCGTTTTCTGCTGCCGAAACCTCTTAAACCAAGACATATTCTGCCAATACATTAAAGATACATTTATTCTGAAATGTAAAGAGACTTGGTCCCAGTAATGCAAGAGCCATCATGGATACACATTGACTTTGCAAGAAAGTAACTAATTGCTGATTACTTTCTTAAAATAAAGAGAAATGTGAAACTCGCCAAAACACAGCAAATTCTAAACCAAAATTCCAAATCTCATGTAGTTTACCATCTTCTATTAGATAAATATAAGCTAGTATCCCTATATCACAATAGCCAGTGTTTTGAGTGTGACTATTCTACCTTGTAGCTGTAATGGCTGCCCAGCAGTAAGCTGACGCAATTGACTCTGTGACAGAGTGAATTTGTTTCCTTGGAACTGCAGTGTGACTGGAGTCTCTGGCTGAGCAATTCGCCCCTGGGCTGCTCCACCGGTAGCCAATTGTGCAATTTTTACGACTTCACCACCTGTAAAGATCAGAACAAACAGGACCAAGGTTTATGATCAGAAAATAAGTCCAGCAACAATTTGAAGAAAAGAAAAACATAAGGTTTATCTATGCTTAAAGGATATCTATAGTTTAGATGCACTTTACCTTAACAAATACTCTAGTAGAACGAATTGTTATTCATGTGGCAGAACAATATTATTCACATATTCATTGCTTGGCAGAACAAAAGATTGCTTAAAAATAACCTTTACATTTACATAACCCCCCCTAAAATATTGCCATGGCTAAAATGCAAATAGAAAAAAAGATCAAACAGCACATAAAATTCAATGAAAGAAGGAAAACTGACAATGTAATCAAATGCTGAAAACTAAGAAGTTTTTGTTTTGTTTTTTAAATAAATATTTATTTAGGGCTTGTTTCCATTATACGTCGGGACCCCTCCGGTAAGCGTCCGCCGAGCAGGTAAGTCTATCTGTTACGTTGGGACCTCCCGCTAAGCGTGTACGCTTAGCGGAGGGGTCCCAACGCAATGGAAACAAAGCCTTAGAATTTCAAGTGAGATTTATTTTGTGTCAGAGGCAACAGCCTAATTGGTAACATGTCGGTGTATAAAACAGCATCCTTGAAAGAGTGCATGGGAAATGCTGAACAGGATCAAACGCAACATGGTTTCACAGGAGCAAAATCAAGGAGGAGAAAAAAAAAGACTGACTGAAAGATATTTTTCCTTGATTTTCCATTCACAAACCATGATGAATCTTCTAAAGGCTGATTGAGAGCAAAAGCAAGTCTCAATATGACTCCAGTCAAAGGTTGGGCAGTTGTGTACCAGTATATTCACTGTATAGGACATATGCATGTTTTGCCTTCACTTTTTACTTTTAGTCTTATACAGTGAAAAATACAGTAACATTAAACTTTCAAACAAATTTCCAGTTTCAAATACCACTCCCCATCCCTACTTCTGTAAGGTACAGATTTCTGAGATGCTATTTTTATACCATTATGCTATTGGATTTTTTTCATAAGATATTCCACAATGTAGACTTTTTCTTTATTTTACACAGTGTTTCTACTCTGTTGTTGCCACTGTCCAAACATATTTAATCTCCTGGGCGTTACACACTCTTTTAAAAAGCATGCTACAGGAGATCTCAGCGAGGCATATAAAATTTTATAGCCCTTCTATTTACAGGGAGGTCTATGGCGTCGGGGGGGGGGGGGGGGGGGGGGGGGGGGGGGGGGGGCTGGACATGGAACCATCAGCATACACGCCCATACACAGAATCGCTGGGGGAATCCAGAAGATGGCGGTTTCTCCTCAGCCTCAGGTAACTCGGGTTAAGTTTCATGATGGTTAACTCGAGCCAAACAGAAGGTTAAACATGTTTCAGACATCAATTGGAAAAAGATTATGCATTTTTTTTATCTGTGGAACATAACATATAGTAACATATAGTTCAGTTTATGTACATCTGATTCTATTTAGAACAAAAAAAAAATTGTACACTTTATAAAATTGTAAATAGAACATTTTATGCAGATTTACATTTTATCAGAAAGAATTTGAGAGCTCTGGATATGCAACATATCAAGTAGAAATCAATTGAATATAGGGTCCTGACAAGGTATGCTGGTTTATGCATGCATTTGTGAAATAAAATTGCCATTGAAAAAATGAAGGAGGCTTCATGGGTTATAACTTACTTGGAAGCCTCGCCTGAGAACTTAGCACCAGCCTTGGAGACATAACATTCTGCTGGACAGCATGCTGAGAAGTCGGGGCCTGACTCAGTTGTCTTACAGAAGGGGAAGTTGCAAAGGTTGCTGGTGCCTGAGGCCTAGGAACTCCCACAGTGACATGTGTGGTTTGACCCTGGGTAATAGGTACTGAGAATGACATTGCTAATTAGATTAGGAAAACCTGCATACAACATATGGATAGTTATCAGTGCCAAGACTTGCAGGCACGGTTACATAAAAATGTACCTCGACCTTACAAACTTAGATATGAATGCATAAAAGGTCCAGCATGTAGTTAAAGTTACTTTTCAGAGTGCCTAGCAAACCCCCATAGCGATTATTTATACAAATCTCAAGTAAAACCCAACCAACCCTCTACACATCACTACTGTTTAGAGCCGTTAGCTGCAGCAGTCAGGCTACAGCTTGACTTTAAGGCTTTGTTCCCACATAGGCAATTAATCGCCTCGCCAATTTAATCGCGTGCGGAAATCGCCCTTGATCGCGTCCATTCAGTTGACCCCACTTAACTGATGGCAGTGGACCAGCGTTTAGAATTTTTTTGATAATGGGGCCAATTTAATTTTATTTTTTTAAATCGCAGGTGAAGAACGCCTGGTCAACCGCGCGCGATCATCCACCACGCGAGCGTGGGCGATTAATGGCTTATGTGGTAACATAGCCTTATATTCTGGCATTTAGATATGCACAGAGGAGGCTCTCTTCATATAATCTGAATAAATATATACATACACAACAGTGTTCTCCCCAGAATTTTTTTTCAGCCGGGCGGCGCGATGACGTCATCGCGCCGCCTGCACCGGTCCAGCGGCCTCTCTGATAGGCTGCCGGCCAGCGGCAGCACACAAGTCCTCTGACAGGCGGCGCCTCCCCATTCTTCAGGAGCGCGCCGCAGCCACTGAAAGACTCCGGCCCGCGGCTCCGGTAGTGTGCCGCGGGCCGGAGTCTTTCAGTGGCTGTGGCGCGCTCCTGAAGAATGGGAGGCGCCGCCTGTCAGGCTGCTCGTCGCGGAGGACTTGTGTGCCGGGCGGGGACTAAAATCTCCCGGGCGGGCCGCCCAGCCAATCTGCTCTGGGGAGAACACTGCACAAACACCTTCTATCTAATATATTATATATATATATATATATATATGTTTTTATTTACAAATTTACTATACACAAAAACTAATTATATCTTTTTTAATCTTTAAATCTACCGTATATACTCGAGAATAAGCTGACCTGAAAATCTGGAAAAACTGAATGACGAGTATAAGCCTAGGGGGTAAATGCAGCAACTAAGGTACAGAAACACACAACAATGTGCTTTTGTTGGGAGATGTTATTATTTAAGTCAGTAGACTTGTAAGTTGATCGCAAAAAGTCCCTAAACATGATATCACCACCAAAATTACTGGAGATGTAGAGGAGACTTGTGGGGATATTTTAAAAGAAAAAAGTATTGCTCTAGCTTATCAAGTTTTTGCACAAAATAAGTTTTTGACTTGACTTTGAACTTAATTTATGCAGAAACTACATATATTGGAGCAATAATATTTATTTCAAATGTTGCCACAGCCCTTATCTATGTCTCCAGATCTCCAAATTTGGTGATGATAGGATGTTCAGGGGCTTTGCAATTCCCTCATAAAGTCCACCTACAAAATGCCACCATTTTCATTTCTTGACCCAAATATATTTAGCTTATATTTGATTATATACAAATAAAGTAAATAAAATTTTAATAATTTCCTTAAAAACAATGTCACATAAAGGGTATTTATTCAAGGATAAATACAATTAAATTATAGTTCTTTCACATCACCAGTCCATCAGTTCTGATGGAGGAAACATACTCCTTTTCTTCTTGATTTTGTTGGGATGTGGCAAACCAAATTTCATAAATGTGAATAGATTCCTTTAAAACCTTGGCTATTAAACTCTCTAGCGTTTGAGATGAACCCAGTTCGTTCGGTGTTTGGGTTCGTCCCATATCCCCAGAAAGTACAATGTACACTGCTGGGATCGCCCGTACCGTTAAAAACATTGCAGTATGGGCAGAATGCTAGGGAGGTTAATCATGAAGCTAGAGACATAGAAGAGAGCCTACCTTTTGTCCCCTGAGGTAAAGCAGATGTGGTGACTGATCTTTTCACTTGTCCCTGTTGTGTGACTGTAGTTGTTGTTGTTGTCACTAGACGTGTTGAAGGTGCACTTGGTAAAGAAACTGTGCGTCCTTCAGGTTTTTGTCCATAGAGGACAGGCTCAAACAATCTGCAGATATTACAGGCAAAAAAAGTGTTAAAAACCAGAATAGAAAGATAAAATGAGAAGAGGACATTATAGTAGGGGATCATTAAACCCAATTACCTGGTTGGCTTTATTTTCTGTCTGTTGGGTCGAGGGGCAGGCTCTGGAGTGCTATAGATTTCCTGTATCAGTTTTCTAGTTATTTTCTGCTTAGAAAGCTGTTGGCCTTCATAACAGGTCATCTTATTTTCTAGTCCAAGTAAATCAAAAAAAGACAAATCTGCATTCTGGAAGAAACAGACAAAATGTAAACAAAGAATATAAGAATACCACATTTGTACTGACAAGTCTCTAGGGGTTACATTGCTTATCTGCCTATTCACATAAAGTGGACCTATACACAAAATACCTGCCTGTCATTTGGGAAATCCTGCTGCTTCCTTTTCATCAATAAAAACAAGCAGGAAGACGACTAGCATGTTTTCTCATATTAGCGCTCTGCTTTTAGTTATTATAGTGGCACCTAAATAAGAAAACATGCTAGTTTTTAAATCATCTTTAGAGTTGAGGAAAAATACTAAATAAGCGACTTAAGGTGGTTTTACACGTCAAGATTTTTTCGGCCGACAGATGGACGATGAACGATTT
>CM070032.1:66736577-66768392 GCA_036250615.1 Ptychadena robeensis | reverse complement strand
TGATTTCCTGGATTCAATCCCCCCCACCCCCGCCCGCCTTCTGTCTCTCATAGTTCTCATCTTTTTAAGTGGGAGAACTTGCACAATTGGTGGATGACTAAATACTTTTTTCCCCACTGTAGTATAAACCCTCTAAATGGGCTTAGCAAATAACTGAATATGTTCTCACCTTCCATGGGTCATATTCTAAAGCCTTTAATACTAAAGACGCGGTTTTATATTTTAGAACTTCACAAGCATAGGAGGAATGGCCAGGACGTGGATCCAGCAGATCTGGGTGGTTACAAATCCTCTGTAACTGTGTCAGCACATGAAGAACACTGACAAAATGTCCACCCTTTAAAGAATCCTGAGTTCTGTCCAAGAAAGAAAAATAACTCACAATAAGGATCAATGGGTCCAAAACAGAGAAACCAAGCTACTGCAAAAATAGATTTGTACTTTCTTCCCAAGCAGGTAAAAATGTTCTTACCCAGGCTGCATCATGACATCTTCATACATAAGCTTTTGTCGGTTTGATAATTGACACTTAAGGACATGCTCAAATTTCCTGTTAAGCTGCCTTTCCACATCTCTTTTGGTCCGTCGCAAAATAAATGGTTGAGTGGACTGCAAAAAGGAAAACACTTGAAATGAAGAACTACACAAAAATAACACACTCCAAGCATATTGCAATAATTCATATGAAAAAATAAAACTGATCATTGCTTTTAGCAAGCATTTAAAATGATTTCGTAAGTAAAAAGCTTTGTTTCAGCAACCAAATCCTTTGACATGCATTTCTTGACTCAAAGTATTATTCCCAAAAAAAGAAATCTGCACTCATGTCATGTTAATGTAGATAACTCTTGTCAGACACAATTACTTACTAACAGTACTAGATCGAGGTAAATAAAAGCCCTACGTTCTAAAAGACAGGGCACAGAATAATGTAGCAAAATGGCACATATACCAAGATCAGCTACATGGCTCAACTTCAGTCAGACAACCACACCATACAATAGTGATTACGTTTTTATCATTATGAACTGATTTGGTTATCTTTATTCTAAATTTAGGTTTAAGACATAAAAAAGCTTCAAATGCAGAACTAGAGTTTTATTTTTATTTTACCCGGTGCAATCGTATTGAAATGGTATGTCGATATTCTTGGTCCTGGTCAATACCATCCTTCACTGGGAAATCCAAATAGGATCTAGATAAGCCTGGAATAAGGAAGTGCACCATGGTCCAAAGATCTTTCCATGTGTGTGGTAATGGAGTGTCCCGGAGAAGGAGTCTGCGCTGACTAAACCAGAAAATATAAAAACACAAAAAATAGATTACTATTGATGGAAAGAACCCCATGACATGTACTTATCCCATTATATGTCTTACGTTTTACCTTCTCTGCCACTACTTTAACACAGATGTGGAACCAGTTTTCTATGTTATATATATCTATTAATGGACAAACCTTGGAAAATTCAAAACAGCATCCCAATGCTTCTCATTCATATTTCGAATCTGATGGACCTCATCTAGCACCAAATACTTCCATCTCATCTTCATGAAGGCCTGGAGTCCTTTAAACAATTGCTTGTAAGAGGTGATGCACACATGGAAGTTGTTGGGCTCATCCCAAGTCTAACAGTATAAAAAGAAAACAAATCATTGTTTTCCTTAAGTTAAAAGATAAAAGTAATTGTTTGCTTTTTTGTAACACTGTACCTGGCGTTTTCTCCTGAGCTCTCGCTGACTTCCAAAATACAGCAGAAGTTTAAGTGCCGGGCACCAGCGTTTCAACTCCAGCTCCCATTTAAGAACATTGCAGCTTCGAACAACAATTAGATGTGGACCCCATACACCTAAGAATAAATAAACTAATTAAAACATTTTGAAATAAGTATGTGCCACTTTTTTATATATCATATCAGAACTCAAAGTGGTCAGAATGTGTGTAGATTTTATTGCAATGTATCCTTAATTATTCAGCTAGGAATGAACTAACCCTTTACAGACCCCCTAGACGCCAATTACCTTCATTGCTGGCCAGGTGAGCTAAGAGAGCAATCACTTGAATGTTCTTGCCCAGTCCTGATTCATCTGCCAGGATCCCATTAAGATTCTTTCTGTACTGTTTAGCCAACCAATCTAGTCCAATCAATTGATAATCTCGAAGTTTGCCATGTAGAAGTGGGGAAGCAGGAGTTTTCACCTGTAAAATTTAAAAAATATTAAGAACCATGCTTAATGATGCAGCACAAAATTAATGTTTAAGTTAAAAAAAAATAGATGCAAGTCTAGATAGGTAGACTCATAAATGCATATCAGTCAAGCTATGCAATTAGAAACCCTCTGGGACTGACACTCTTCTTGCGCTAAAAAGCTGGATGTTTGGAGAAAGGGCCGGCTATGATGCTATATTTGTAGCCAAGATAAAAAAATGTTTCTTTTTAATTTTCTGGTTCTCCTTCATTCCCACAAATTTATATAGGTCATATGAAGTTGCTACAGTTGTTAGCAAACAAATAACCAAACCCTAAATCTTTAAATACTTACTGCCCCAGAGATGCGTGCACTACCACGAGGTAGTAACAGTTCTGCAGAAGCAGCCACTTCAGCAATGTCACGATTGTGCTTCCGTACACCTACATGGGAAACACTACTTCCTTCAACATTGAGCACAGAGTCTATGAGGACCACCTGCTTCTGACCACCATCTGAACCTGTACCATATTCTAAAAACACACAAACAGGAACATTATAAACTACAAAGACATTACCGATACAAACGCCTACTATGAACGCTGCATGATTTGTAAACATTGAGTAATTGATTATAATTTCCCCACTATTTTAACAAGTTTTTATTGTAAATAGATATTATACATTATAGAAATAAAACATAGGTTTTCACTTTGTTGCTAGACTCTTGATGGTCTTTCTGCTATCAATTTCTATTGCTCAACATAGTATACCTTAAAGTATTTTTAAAAACAAAAAGTAAAATAATAATTTTGGATGAAAGAAAACTGTATTGCAAAATTGCTAGATTCCCTGTTAAACATTTCTTTAATACTAAATTTACTAGATAAAAATAAAGATAAAACACAATGCAGATTTATTATTTATAGTGAAACACATTCAAATTTTTTTTGCCAAACAACTAAAAATACAGAAGAATAAACACATTTGGAAAAACAAAGTTAACATATAGAACATTAACTAGAACAGTTTGTAAAAAAAAAATTAAAGCCGACTATAGACGCACAGGCAATTTTGGGGTTGGTCATTCCGAGAAACGGAGTTTTGGCATATATTTTGGACGGGGACGCTGGTCCCTATCCAAAGTAATGCGTCCGACCAAAGAATCACGGACATGTCCATTCTTTGGCCGATTGATCTTTGGATCGCCCGCTCCAGGTGGGTGGCTTTGATCCGCAGGCAAAGTTCGTCTGATCTGCGAAATCGGCCACTTAAGAAAGGTAAAACACGTAGACAAACCTTTATTTTCAGTTGCTTTCAAAGTGTTCCCTGAGATTAATTTATCCTGCAAAAGAGATAATACTTATATAGATACAGCCTTAAAAAGGTCTCCAAACAAAAAGTAATTTGAACAACAAAAAAAGAGAAAACTGCCACCAAGCTAAAAAACAAAAAACATTAGTATACATTGTATGCAATACAATTATCAATTTAGAAAAAAGTAATTCGCATTTCAAAAGTAATACAATGTTAAGTGGGACCATGGTTAAAAGCAAAGCTGTATTTCTGTCCTCCTACTCCCCCTTTGGAAGAGTGCTAAAAATCAGCAAAATGCATTATGAGCTACACATGAAACACAGGTGAGGCGCAGAACGCACTGCAGCATGCATTATAATTGTGCTAGCATTTCAAAACAACATGTATGATAGCACAGTGCAACATGCAGCTTATAACACATGTGTTGCCAGCACAAAATGTAATGCAGATAGTGTGAAAAGCCTTTAAAGTATCTGTATCTGGTATCTGTGCTCCAGGCACACATACATGCTCCACATAGATTCAAGTCTCTTGAATTCATCGCTCTGGTATGTCCTCATCCTCAGCCATCTAAATATCAAAGTACATAAGCATTAACTGAGACTTACCAAACACCTTTCTGCTATCCGATGCTGGTCAGCCCTTTTAGTTTCTTGGTCTACAGTTAGTTGAAGAAAAAAAAACCACAAAATAACAGACATTTCACAACACAAATTGTTCAAGGCCTTTATGAGCACAGAAATACGAATGCAAAAAACAGTGATAGTGACAGACCCCCTTTAAGATGCAGAAGTCAGTTTTTATTTGATGAAATAACACATGCATCACATTAAGAAGTATGTATAAAAAATGGTATCATATGGTTTAGGCTCCAGCTGTTAAATAGGAAATCTAATACTCCAAATTACAATTCATGTCACTGCATGAAAAAACTAGTATTACACTAAAGGATAAGATTGTACCTATTAGATTAGGGAGTATGCATACCTTTTTCTTTTACATTTTTTGCACAGCAGACTTTCCTTCTCTTCTCTTGTAATTGCACCTGAAGCTTTATCTCCACAACCTATTAGAAAAACAAAGTATTGATGCAGATATACACAAATGCATACACATGTAATTCAAAAGTACTTATCAAGACGCATATATCCATGTCAATAATGGGATCTAATGATGTGTTGCTGAGCCACCAGGTATAGTGCTCTGGCAAAGAAATGTAACCACTATAATTTGTACCCAACAGCAATCCAAGGGTTACCTTCTTGTTTAGGAGCATTTATATGGGTGTCAGGACACCTGATAAGTGATACAGCCAGGAGGCCCAATATTAGGCATCTCCCGGTCAAATAGAATTGGGGCTTATTCAAACATTGTGTACAGACACCCAAACATGGGAGGGAGGCTGTGCGCTTTCCGGGCTACTGCCAACTGTCAGCACCCCAAAAAGCGCAAGTGTAGATTTGGTGAAGATTGTCAATTTATTGAGGGATTTGAATCACATAAAATCAGATTTTATTCCTGGAGTGTAAAAATTTTATATATTTATTACGGTGCATTACAAAAAAGCAAAATGCATGCAAAAATAAACCAGGGGATATTTGTATATAAGTACACTACAAATTCAAGCAACCCACAAAAACGACTATTTATCTAATGCTTGGCAGCCTTACCTGCTGAATATTAGCCCAAAAATGTTGAATTTCTTGGGCAGCTAACCATGCTATGCGTCGAAGACGGTCCTCTCCCTCCTTCTTGGCCCTTGCAACACTCTTCGCTTTCTCAGACAAGTGTCTGACAGCTGTCCTGGCCATCTGCAAAAAACAGTTAATGTAAAAGAAAAATAAGCATAATGTTTCTACTAAACCATAAATACGCAACTTCCAAATAGAAAAACTGCTGCAAATATGCAACTTTTTTAACATAGCAATTGTTAGTGTTTTTGTTAACACAATATGTTAACCCCCCTAGCATTCTCGCAGCAGTGTACAAAGTATACTGCGCTCATGCTTCCTCACACACACAGCTTAGAGGGGAGACATGAATGCAGACTCCCCCGCAGACCTTCCCTTTGTATGAGGAAGAGGAGTGTCCTAAGCTTACATGCCCCTTCCTCCACCCCCTTCAAATTCTATAAGGCCAGCAAGACAGCTTATTATAAAAGTTTGGGGCAGGAGAAAACTATTTAATACTAGCTGTAAGAATTCGACTTTTGCCTCTCCAACAAAAAAACAGGGCATGCGTTCACTCCTTTGGGCTTGTGCCTGTAGCATCAGCTTGAGTATCCATTTTCAATCAATTACCCAATGCACAAAAATATATTCATATGCACTGACAGGTGTGTCTGTTTTTTTTTTTTTTTTTAAAACACCCTGTAACCAGGTTTGTAAAGAGGTTTTGCATTTTGCAATATATTGTATGAAAATGCCAAATCCAGGATAGAGAACAAATGCTAGTTTAATAAGAAAACAACTTAAAATGTCATTACTTTCTTAGCACTGGAAATTTTCCACATCCTCTCTTGTGCAAAGTCAGCAGCCATCCACTCCATCTCTTCCAAAAGATAGTCCCAATGAGACTTTGGTCTACTGGGTTCCATAAGTTTAGGTAACCTCCTTAATGACCAAAGGCCTTCTTTACGAAGTTCTGTGATTCGTTGATGAATATGGTTTTCCTGCAAATTACATGCAAAAACTATATGAACAAGGAAGCATCTGAAATACATGCAGATATATATATTAAAAAAGAAAACGTATTGATACATTATTAAATCAAGGTTTAATATTACCAAATGAAACTACCGTGTTTCCCCAAAAATAAGACAGTGTCTTATATAACTTTTTTCTCCCAAAGATGCGCTATGTCTTACTTTCAGGGGACAGCTTATATTTCCTTGATTACCCTAGAATACGGTACACATTTATTGTTGAACAATTTTGACCCCCCTTGGATCCTCCGGTGTCATTTTAATTCCCCCCCCCCCCTCACTTTTTGTCTGCTTGCTCCGGTCACCTGTGCCCCCGATGGCCGGGTTGATTTTAAACACTGCCATTCATTTGCCAAGATAGGGAACATTCGGTGGCGCCTTATACTTCAGGGAAAGGCAGGGATGTATGGGTGCCTTATTTTCGGGGAAACACGGTTGCAAGACCATTGATTTTTTAACATTATATTAAACAGAAAAACTGTAAATTAATATACTTATTACATCCACAGAACATGCATTAAATTGAAGTGTACAGCTAGCATGACCATGCAATATGGGCAGAACCTATAATGGAGATTAAAAAAATACCTGTTCTGGTGGTTTTGACATTTCCTGCGGCAGGTCATCTGTAACGGCTAGTGAACTCTGCGAGTCCTGGGGTAAAGGTGACTTCGATGAAGAAGGGGACATAACCTTACTGCCCCCAGGGGACATCATTCTCTTCGGTGAGACACTTGCTGTCGGAAGGACAGGTTCTGGAATACAGGCTGGGGTGGAAGGTGAGGCAGGGGCTGAAGTTGAGGGTTTTGTAACATCAGAGCTTAACTTCGATGATGATCCCTGCTAGGAACATAAACCAAACTCAAATAAATGAAACAACCAAAAAAAGCTTTAAGGATTCATTCAAAAGTAAAGATGCTAAAGGCTTAAATATTACATTTGGAAGGTAAGTTAATTAAACTGGCTACTGCACAAAGAAAAAAAATCAATAGTTTAAGTATAGTAAAAGGATTTTTTCTTACGATCAACCGAAAGTACCGTATTTTTCGGACCATAAGACGCACTTTTTCACCACCAAAATTGGGGTGGAAAGTCCCTGCGTCTTATGGGCCATGCATCCGCCGGTGATCGCAACTTAGCTTCCAGACAGTTCTCCCGGCAGATAGATCAGCTGTGTGCAGAGGGATCGGAGATCACACAGCTGATGGGCTACTGTGTCAGCTGTGTAATCTCCATCAGCCGGGGGAGCTGAACTGTATTGGCTATATTTGCAGAGCCCCGCAATTATAGCCAATGCAGAAGGTGTGGAGCAAGCTGCACTGGCAAGCAGCTTCCTCACACATGCAGCAGAGAAGGTACAGGGAGACCAGAGTGCAGATTCCCCCTTCCTCCCCCCTCCCTCCCCTCTGAGCACTGTGTAAGGAAGAAGAGACGCTGAAGTCTGCTCTCTAGTGACACCATTTTAGTGGCTGAATAGGGGTACTGCATGAGATTTTTCACATTCATTTAAACAAAAGAAATCTTTTTTTTCTGATTTCCTGCTCTAACAACTGGGTGCATCTTTTGGTCAGGTACTTCTAATAGTCCGAAAAATATGGTAATTAAAATGTGCAAGTAAAGTAAATCGAACAAAAGTTTGATGCATGTTATGGCTCGCTTAAGTTTGACCTTATCAGATACTCATGATGTTTATCAAAGAACTGTTATTTAGTAGAACTGTAGATATTACGCTAAGTAAATGTTATTAAGTAAAATAAATTACAGGGAGTTTAATCATTTGTTAGAGCACATTTTGCCCCTTCACATATTTTTCATAGGCATGCGCCAACTAACATTTACAGAGCACAGATATATTATTTTAAGCAACACTTTTGTTTGTTCATTTTTTTACAATAAAAGCACATGTAGCTTAAAATTAAAGGAGCTCTCTAGTACAACTAGTACAAAACATCTGGAACCAGCCTGGGGAGTCAGTGTAAACAAAGCGCTTCGTATAGTAAAATGCATGTAGCGGTCGTTTGCAAACAGTGTGCAGGCACATGGGTGGCAGTAGTCAAATTATGAGAAAAGCCCCCGTTTTGTATTTTAATAATTTTAGAAACTGAAATTTCTAAGCTTGTATATTTGACATACCGGCAACATGGAAAATTTTAAGGACGCCGACTGATCTACCAACTTCCCTTGACTCTGCGGGGAGATTTGATTTTGTGTAGACTGTAGGGATGGAATGTTGAAAGCCTGGGGCTTTCCTTTTGAAAGCTGAGAATCAGTGGGGAGCTGTTGCTGCTGCTGTGGGTGATGTGTACTGGTGGAGATTGCGGAGACAGCAACTCTAGCCGTTTGAGTTTTGCCTGCCTGAAAGGCAGCAGTGTTTGGCAACAGAGAAGCCTTTGGTGTCTCAGATTGCTTGTTAACCAGGGAACCCGACTGTTGAGAAGGTGAAACTCCAACAGTGGCACCAAAGGAACCTAAAATAAATGAATGAATTGGTTACTCAAACTGTAGTTTTGTGATAAAAATCACTCAGTTGAATATAACAAACTTAAAATTTCATTTAATAGGGTTGAATTTCTTACCAAGTTTGCCAGTGGTTTGCTGCTGGGAAGCAAAATGTGTAACATTTTGTAACTTGGATCCAGCCTCTGAGAAGGTATCAAGAAATTGCATTTGTGTTGGGTCTAGTATCAAAACAGAAAAAAAAATCAACATATCAGTAAAAAAAATTATATATACCTTAAAATATAACCTTCAACTGTTGTGACAAATTCTGGATATCCCTAACCCATTCCACACAGAAACGAAATGATCAATTCAAGAAATAGAATTTTTCCTGTGGGAGGTTTAATGGGACTAGTGGTTTAAGTAACATTGCTACAAAACAATGAAACAGATCAGAACTGTCATGTTCTCTTACTGGCCTGCCTTCTTGCACCATCATGTACTTAAACTAGACAGTCTGATCATTAAATTAGATGTATGTATGTATGTATGTATGTATGTATGTGCAGTTTAATTTATTGTTAATTATTTAACCTCCCTAGCACACCGTGTCGTTTTTAATGGCGCAGTACAGGCAAAAGTACACTGCCTGCAATGCCCGCCAACCCCCTGCCCCTGTCCACACATTGCCGTAGCTTTCCGGGGATATGTGGCTTTCATGGGAGCGCAGCTCATCCAGAGTTTGTTCAAACATTCATTGAGATTAAATGTTAAGTCAACAAAAACAATTATATGTGGTGACAATACTTTTGATAATACTAGCTTTACAGTTAATAATGAGAGAAAACCTTGTAGCGAGGACAGCTGTTTCAGTGAAAGGGTGCCCGTACACGTATAGATGGGCTCTCTAGGATCGTTGGCCATATCGAGCGCTTAAAATGCTTCGATAATAGATGGATAAACATCATTAAAATACAGTGCTCAACTGAAATTATATAATCTAAAAGCCAACTATAAAATCTCAGCTAATCAAACCAAATGAAAAACCATAAGAGACTGTCTTTCTATTACGGCCAAGGAGGCTATCCTACACCTCCTACGGAACATCTATTTTGAACTAAAAAAAAAAAGACCCGTGGCACAAGGGGCTTCGCCGTCACTGTGGTAATAGAAAAATGATAATGGTGTCACCTAAAACCCTATAGGGAATGGGCCCTCATCCCACGGGAGGACAGGAGCATACCAAACGATCGCTATATCGCTGCACCGTCCATCTACCTATATTGACTCTACTAGAAAGATTTTTACCTTCAACTGACCACCTCCACAGAGGATCGCCCCCTGTTTCTCCGGTGGCCTGATGACGGTGGCCAAGTATTCATCCCCCCCCCCCCAGGTCCTACTAAAGAACTTCTTGACACCTCCAGAAAAAGATAGCCGAAACGTACGCCGAGGTGTTTGTAGTACTTTCTTTCTCCTTATGAATCCGGGAGTCTGAATATGATCGCTGCCTAATGGGACGACCCTACTACTCGGGTCTCATCCTTCAACTTTCTATACCGATGGAATAAAAAGATGAACTTGTTTTAAACTAACTGAATTCCTATCAAAACATTTGAACTTTATGAACTTTGATCATCTATGTTGAGCTCCTCATCTGTGTTGGGAGCCTCTTTATTATTTTTACCTACACAGATTTGGTTTTTGAATACCTCTTTATAAATCCTCTACAGGAGGTTTTTGTATTAAATATAGGGAGGCCCTGCCAAAGTCCCCTTGCCCTGTTTCAACAGGGAAAACTAGGTGGGAGGATAGGCCATTACTTTTGGCCTCTCTCCCCACCCATTTTGGTATTTTCACTGTGGTAATAGACTCAAAACAAGTGGGGGGGGGGGTTATGCCATTCTTTTTATACTATATTGTCAGCCCCACTTCACTCTGAATATTTGAATGGACACCAAAAACAAGTACATTACTGTCAAGTCATTCTATTAGAAAAAAAAATTCTTAAACTAATACCAAGTGAAGGCTGGGTCTCCATGGCAACTGGAATTTCCGACACTGGGCTGGCAGGAGAATCCAAAGGCTAAAAGAGAAAGAATAATCTAAATTTCAGAAAACATACTAACATCTATTTTTCATATGATAATCTATTTATATACACACGCACATACACCATGACCGGAAATCATAATGCATATGATCAGGTACATTAGAAAAGTTTACATAGTCTTTAACTTATTATGTGAATAAAGTTTATGACAGGGAAATCTATGACTAAAGAGAGAAGCTTTGTCTCCTAAAAAGTTAGGGGGGGGGGGGGAAGCATTGAACTGCATACCAAAGGACATCATGTCACAAATGTCATGCGGCACATATCATGAACAACGAACAATCTTTTTGCACATGCTACGTATTTATTTCTTGTTGACTTTTCTATGGAAACAAAAAGAGCTACAGTATGTAAAACTCAAGAGGTGCCTTAAGCTCTACATTCACAGGTCGATTTGTAAAACCCTGTTCACTTGGCATTACATTCGATGGGGACAGAGGGTGCCTATCTAAGGTATCAAATGGAAATCGATTGTGCAAAGTGGTGCACATCAATTTGCCGTTCAATCGGCGAACGCACGAGCACAGTATCCACTCAGTCGTTCATGGATGGAGCGGGTATTGACCCTTCTATTGGCACACTAAGTGCTTTCTTTCTCCTGAAAGATAAGAAAACCAAAATGGAGTAAGCACAGAACCTCATATCTAGAGCATGTTGCCTCTCCACCGAGTACTGTAGCAGCAATAAACTCCTGTAGTCTCTTCAACATTCTACGCTTCTGGGAGTAAGGATTGCTGTTTGCTTAAGTTGTTTGTATATACAGTTAGATCCATAAATATTTGGACAGAGACAAATACTTTTTGGTTCTATACATTACCACAACAAATTGTAATCAATTCAGATTCAGTTGAAATGCAGACTTTCAGCTAAAATGTAATTGGGTAGAACAATAAGATTGCATAGAAATGTGAGTAAATTAATCTTTTTTCTTACATAATCACTTTATTAAAAGGGGCTCAAAAGTAATTGGATTACAGAAATATATCTGTATACGCTTAGGCCATGTGTCCACTGCTGTTTCCATGCTGTCCAGTGCAGGGCAAAAAGACATGCACCAGCAGATTTGCCAGTGGATTCCCCGTGCCCTATTAATTTTGCAGACCAAAGATGTGGAAAAACAGCACCCTAACAGCATGGGGCGTTGCTTTTCCACGTTTTGGAGACAGGTCCATAGACCTTCAATGGACGTGTTTACGGCCAAACTCAGCTTTCTGCAGCTCCAAAACAGCACAGCGGGAGTGCCGCTCAGATAACGCAGCGTGGACACTGTCCCATTCATTAGAAGATGTAGTGGACACAAGCCCTTTAAGCGTTTGATTTAATGTACCTCCTGTTCAATTAATCTTAAGCACTGTGCACACAGCACACTTTTTTAAAATTGTAACACTGTAATCCATTACGATTTTCCGCCCACCCCTTACTTTCCCTGCACAATAGATAACTGCGGGAAAAAAACACAGCTGCCTCCTTGATATGTAGGTAGGCAGCGCAGCCCCTGCCTCTGGTGTCATTGATGATGCCTAAGAGGCGGACCTTGAGATGTTCAGCAGGTATTTGCCACAAAAGCAAGTATCACGCCGGGGATAGGCGAGTTTGCTTACCCCGCAAACGTATCCCAAGCTACATTCAGGAGGTTACCAGAGGCTAATATTACAGTTTGCATACACTTAAGTACAATGCCTACCAAGGATTAACAAACATACCGGAATTGCAATGGCTACAGAATTTCTTTGTATTTCCTCCTCGTCCACATCCAGATCCAAATCATTTTGTTTTAAAAAATGTTGCAGCGATACTGGAGGCTTTTTTTTGAAGGCCATGTAATCCATCATGTTTCCTTGAAACTGTTGCAGAAAGTATAACTCAATGAGATACTCCCTAAAGTTTTCCTTGAGGATGATCATGTTTTTGTAGTGATGGTCCAAACACTGTTTTCTCAACCGAGCAACTTCAGTATTTGAAGGCAGGATCTCTTCAAGCTTTTTTGTTTGCTTTTTTAAGGTACTGCTCATTGTAGGAGTAATGGGAAGACAAGAGAGTCCCTGAGGAGCAGCAGCACGTGATGGGCTAGTTGGAGTTTGTTGCGGTGATACAGCAAATGTCGATGTCCCTGCAACACCCGCTATCATTCCACCAGAAGTCCTATCAAAGCTTATAGTCCTTCCCAGCTGCTGACCATGGATAACCTGTGGCTGCTGAATGAACTGTCCTTGTATAATACTGCTAATTTGCGTTGGTATATTGGTGGCTGTTATGTGGCTTGGAGTTGCCAAAGTTTGTATACCGGTTCCTGCTGCAACAGTATTCTGGGAACTAAATGTATGAACAGTGCCAGCAGGCTGTGAATTGGAGTGCAACAAAGTGCGTGTTTGAACTGGGGTAGAGGTACTAGAAGGAAGATGCACTTGTGTTCCTGGTGTTATCTGGGTAATTCCAGAGCCCTCCTGAAAGACAAAGTGCCCAGCGCCAGAAGCACCAAGACTGAGTTGTCTGACAAACAAACTAGCATCTACATATCCATGAGTGGGACTCTGCCCACACATTCCCAAGCTAGCTCCAGCTGTTGTTGTTCGAACGTTTGGTATTGCTTTGATGGGCACAGCATTGGGCTGCGTGGGGCTCTGTGTTTGAACTTGCTGAGACATTGGAGAGGTGACCTGAATATAGGAAGGAGATCCATGTTCAAACCTCCTGGACTGTGAGCTGAACTGGAACCCAGGCGATGCTGGACTTGCTATCGGTAGTGGAGTCAGAGTTATCTGCTGGTTACCGGCCACCACTTGGCCCACATTCTGTAATGTAATGTTCACATTCTGACCAGCAACTGGATTACGGCTCATTATGAGTTGCTGTATTTGGTAGCTCGGCGATTGTGGTCCACCAGAACTAACTGATGGTGTAAAAGACTGTGCAGGAGACTGTGGTGTGGCTTTTTGAGGCCTTTGCTGCTCTCCATCATTTCCTGAGCTGTTTTTAGGTTGCTGTGGTGTAGATTGAGTATCCTGGGGACTGTTACCATGGGGCATTATAACCCCAGCCCCCAATCCCAGTGGAATCTATGTAATCCTGAAAAAAAACAAAAAGAACATTAAAAGCTTTATAAATGCAGGTAATGATGAACATATTTGCACTTTTATTATCAAATGCTAAAGCTAGGCATAGACTGTTAAGCTGGTTCGAGGTTCCCGGCAGCAGCGCGATGACATCATTGTGCTGCTGCCTGATATCGGAGACACGGCTCTCTCCAGTGCATTAAAATTCTTGTGCTTGATTTCCATCAAAAATATGAATTTTAACAGTGTGCCCAACGATATTAAATGGACGCGTACACCATCATCGCACCATCATTGTCAATGCAGCAATCACTGTGTACCAACTAATTATTTTGCTATAATCTGTTTTACATTTTTGTATCATTTTTGGCACTGAAAACTAGCTGGAATGAGACAACTAGGGGGTTAATAAGAGCATTAATTACAAGATGTCTGTGCGGATACATATGGAGATTCCCAACTAGTTATACATGCAAGCTTTAAAATGTATTTAAGGTGTAAGGTCTTATAAATGCTTTTGTAATACAAATATATATAACTCAACACACATCACGACAAGCCCATTGAAAAAAAAATAAAGTATAAAAAACAAGATAACTCCTACACAAACTAAAGTAAATCAGAGCAACTACTAGACCTGCATTGTTTTGTTCTATTTATATGTGTTTCAAAGATTTGCAGATACAAAATTAAGTTAACAGTAAACTAAAAAACAAAAAAAATCACAATATTTTCACAACCTTTTCCTACTGGATTCATTTCAACTTCAAACCAAAGACATAAAACTCAAAACTACAGCTGAAGTAGCTACTGCTGTGGATCGTATGAGAGATATCATCTAATGGTCCCCATGCACTGTATTACTTTTTATCAAAACAAAGTAGTTACATATTGTTACATTAACATTGGTTTCACCAGAGAGAAAGTGAGATCTGACAGCTACTATCCTTCCCAAAATGTAAAGTAACATTGCTTTCCACATTTTCCTCTTGTATCTTGTTTGGTGAAAATGTTGGTCAATAAATGATTCAGAATTTCTTCACAGCTAAATCCAGAATGTAGATTACAGGGTGACTGCCACTTGCTTTGTGCAGTGGGTGCCAATCACCCGCAAACCACCCCTCCCCATTTTATCCCTATGGAAAACAGCGGGGGGAGCAGCCAACAGAAGCTTACCAGAAATCTCGGTGGACTTAAGGCTGACCATGAACGGGTCTAACACCGTTCAATCGATGAACCCTCAAGCACAGCATGATAACATCACCACGCTGGGGTCGATCGTTTGTCTTTTGAACAGCTAATCATTGCGCACCACTTTGCGCAATCGATTCCTGTTTGATACATTCAAAGTAATGGCAATCGAACAATGATTTACCAACATGTTGGTTCCCTGTTTGATCGAGCTTTTTTTGGAGTGTGACAGATTGACACCGCACTAAGAAAGTGTGGCCGCATTCGATTCACAAACAATCAATCACCACAAACACGCATGGCGGTACATTGTTTGGGAATCGATGAAAAATCATCCTGTGTATGCCAAACCTAAGCCTACCAGAGCCCTAAATGGCAGTAAAAACTCTACAAGGGGTTTTAGTCTTTCCTCCCCCATGCCCCCCAAAAAAAGAAACAAAATTGGGATAACATGGTGCTCTATCACTATGCATGTTGCTGGTGAACAAAATCCAGCGTTACTACATTGTGCTGCACTACGTCTCCCATAAAAGTGAATGGGACATTTGCACTGTAGTAAAAAAATGCATGCTACATGGTGATATGCATTAAAACTTGCGCAAGTGTGAATGGTAAAAGAGGTTTCCTATGGAACCCTGTGCGTTCTGGAGTAATGCTAGAACACTCTGTTACCATAATGGCAACGTGGCTAGTGTAAAGCCTAGGTGCCCAACCTGCAGCCCTGTGGGCTTTCTTCCGCAGCCCCTCTCAGTCCTCCAATTGCGGCCCCCGAAACCTAACTGTTAATGCATAGGACATGTCTGCTGATCCTACGCTGACAGGTCCTCGTCCAGGGACTTCATAGAGTGGATAAAGGAGAAAAGGCGATAAACTTGGGTGATAGGAGTACATAGAAAGCAAATCAGCGACCCAGATGGCGCCTGAGCAAGTCCCTTGCCTCTCCTCCTCTAGGATCAGCAGACAGGGAGTGCCTATGCTTCCACTATTGTACTATTCCACTATTATACCATTGTATAATATATATTGCAAACATAACCTGAGAATAGGGGCATATAATCTTTGACTATGTACAGGACACAAAGCATTCCCTAATGCTTGAACTAGAATTTAAAACAAGGTTTATTTAAAAATAATGTCTTCTAGCTGTGCCTGCTGTCATTTTTATATTAGAAAATACTTCTACAAGATAGTATAGACTGAAAATGTTATGTGCGGCCCTTGTGGCCTTTCATATCTAGGCAGAGCCAAAAAAACCCAGACGACTACCGGAGGCTGGTAACATTAATTATTTATGGTTATATTTTGATACATTGTAGTGTTTATGTCCTTAGTGTAGGTAAGCTTTCATTGTCACTGCCTACAACACAAGTAAATTCGTCATGTTTGTTCCCTATAGTATAAAGATGTATAATATGACTTCTCCTCCCTGGATGGTCAGAAATAAAGTATACACACGGAAAAAGTGAAGAGCTTACAATGGGGCGTACATAGGTTTATAGAGGGAGGGGGGCAGTGCTGAGGATGCAGCATGTAATATTGTGTAAATACATCCAGCACCGTCCATGGAAGTGTATAAGGAGCACAGGCTCACCATGGAGGTGTATGGAGAGCACAGCCTCCTCAAAGTGCAACGTCCATGGAAGTGTAGGGCGAGCACAGCCTCCTCACAGTGCCCCGTCTATGGAGGTGTATGGAGAGCACAGCCTCCTCACAGTGCCCCGTCCATGGAAGTGTATGGAGAGCACAGCCTCCTCACAGTACCCCGTCCATGTAAGTCTATGGAGAGCACAGCCTCCTCAGTGCCCCGTCCATGGAAGAGCACATGCCATACTGTAATGTATGAGCCCGGGTCACAGGGCCGACCTCTTCACACGGCTCGGGCCGCCCGCTGGGAACACACAGAAACACACGTACAATGGAGGGAGATAGCTAGTTCCCTGTACAAGGCTCAGCGCCTCACCCCAGGCCTGTGTGTAGGCCTGCACCAGGCAGAGCAAGCCGCGGGCTCTCCACAGCCTCTACACCGGGTATGAGGTAACACCCCCGGACTGGGCGCTCCAGGCCCGCACAGCACTGGCTCGCTGGGAGGGGAAGCACACCATAAGGAAGCGCCTCTCACACGTTGTTTGTGTGCGGAAAGTTCTCCTCGTGCCTCCCCGCCTTAGGCCTCTCTCCTCCCTGGGCCCAGCCGGGCTTCCACTCATTGTCCCAACAACACTCTCCCATTAGCACTTACCCCAAGCACGCTCCGACGCCCCTTCACCGCCCGCCACACTCACAAAAGGCAGTCGGTATCTCCGGCGGAGAATCCCTCGCTGCGGTGCCTCACACAGGACACAGCAAAACAAAGCGTTCTCAAGTCTACCGCTAGAGGGAGCTGTTCGGTGTGTTCCGCGGCCCAGCCGATTCAGATACTATGGAGCATTCTGTACATATAATGTGGGTGTATGTGTGTATATATGTATGTATGTGTTATATATATATGTGTGTGTGTTATATATATATGTGTGTGTGTTATATATATATATATATATGTGTGTGTCTATGTATGTATGTGTTATATATATATGTGTGTGTTATATATATATATATATATATATATATATATATATATATATATATGTGTGTCTGTGTATGTATGTGCTATATATATATATATATATACACACACATACACGAATGTATGTTTGGCCCTGGGTCAATGTGTCTACAGAGCAGCTTGCAGCCTGGAGCCCCCATTGCTTAATGACATCTAAATCCCCTAACATTTTCATATAGGCAGACGTGGTTGAGTTGCCTACCAAGGCTAAGTCTATGTTCCCATTAAGGCGATAAATTGCCTGGCGCTCGCGTTTTTTAATCACCTGCGGAATTGCCGGCGGGCAATCCTCCATCCATGTCTATGGGCGTGATCAGGAAAAAAAATGCATGCGATCTTATCAATGGGGACAAGCCGATTCAAAATAGTGTAGGCGGTTGACAGCGATTCTGCTGACGATTGAAAGTCGCGAGCGCCAGGCGACTTATCGCCTAAGTGGGAACATAGCCTTAAGGTCCCCGCATGTATCGACCGACCAAAGGTCCAACAGCAGTGTGATGATGTCACCAACGCTCACAGCATCGGTGGGCACCCTTTGTGTGCCGGCCATTATTTTTAATGGGGACGCTGGTCTCTATTGAAACGAATGGCATTGGCCAGAGATTTACATGTCCGTTCTCTGGCCGAACGAGCTTTGGGGTGAAAGGGATCTGTCGCCCCATGTGGGCAACCCACGGCCGCTAGCGCGCATGCACATCGGCCACCACTCGTTGCATGTGTCTCGCTTTAGATGTATGAACAGTTGGGAGATGGGACTGTGTGGCATGTAAATGCCCATCTAAACCTAGCCTTATGGATCAAGATGCTTGTACAATTGTACTCGCACACTGACAGCACACCTCCGATGGCAAGGTAGGTTGCCATTTAAATGAAAATAAATGACACCACATTTGTACCATTATGCTATACAATGGTGAGATGATTTTACACTGTGTACAGCAGAGTACACTATAAGTACATTAGAGTGCCATCCACTCTTTTGAATAGCATTACTTCATCTTCATAACTAGAGATGGATTTTTTTTGTTCTAATTTGTGAATTGATTACAAAGCCCCTGAGCATGGTATCATCACCAACTTGCTGGAGATGTAGGGAAGGGTCTAGGCCAGGTATACTGCCAAAAAGAAAGTATCGCTCTAACACAAAGTTATTGCATACATTTGGTTAATTTAAGCTTAATTTATACATAAACTACATGTGCTAGAGCAGAACTTTTTATATAAAATGTTCCCACAACCCTTCTCTACATTTCCAGCAATTAGGGTGATGATACCATGTTTAGGGGCTTTGCAATCGACTCACAAAGTCAGCTTGTTGAAAATGTTGACTATCTAGATTTATAACCACATCAATTACACTGTGTGGTACTACCATCAACCAATATTTGATTGCCAGTCCATATTTAAATTGCAGAAACATGGCAGATTCATTCAAAAAGTCAATAAGCAAACAATGTGTATGGCTAGCTTTAGAGTGTGTAGCACAGGTAACCTACACGTTGCCATTCCCCTGCGATTGTTGTGCAATGGATCTCAACAAATGCGATTGTAAAAAAAATCGCTGAACGATGGCATGCACATCCCATTTGGGAACCAATTCCCTTCCGATACTTTGGATGGGGATCAAGGGTCCCCATCCAAAATAATGGTGATCAACCAGGAAAAAAACAACATGTTGGATCACTGTGTGATTGACGTTCGGTTAGATTCTGACCGCTCCAGGTGGGCTGCTTTCAATTCCTGAACGATCGATCACTGCGAATTGGCTTTTCCTAAATGCACATTAACATGCAGTAAAACGAAAAGGACTTAGAACCCCTGTCAGATTTGTACAACTATCAGATCTGTTAAGCCCCCCATACACCTTATACAATTACCATGCAATTTCTGTACAACCAACTTTTCCTGTACCAAAACCATGTAATATGAGGACCTTTATACCCCTTCCAATCACTATGTATTCTATCAGGGAGGACCCGGCACTACATAGTTGTTGGTAGGTCTCATGGAAATTGTATGGAGGAATCTAAAAGTGTATGGGGGGGCTTTATGGGGATTCTCTCTTACTCTCATGGTGGCAACTCTTCTACCAAATATTTACATCGTTTTTAGTTAATCTTTTTATTGCTGTCAGTAAAGCTGGGCATAGACGGGATGATTTCCCCTCGACTGCCGACCCAACTTAGCAGACGTGATGACATCATCACACACGACCGCTAGTGCCTGAGAATCGGCCGGAACCCTTTGAGTACCAGCCATCCGAACTAATGGGATGGGATCTAAATTATCCGTCATGTTGCATCACTGTGCGATCCGTCATGACGGCAGATTTTAGGTCAATATGGCAAGTTGGCACACCCGATTCCCTGCCGACCCGATCACATGTGGGAACGCGCAAGGCATCCGATCGGCAGTCGGGTAGAAATCGGCACGTCTATGCCCAGCTTAAGACCTCTTTTGTCTACAGGACTGAAATGATTGTACCAGCTCTATATGTTGTACAGATGGGAATAAGCCAATACATTTGTGTGTCTACCCTGTTTCCCCGAAACTAAGACCTACCCTGAAAGACCTTTCCCTTACCCCCCCCCCTGTGCTTCTAATATAAACCCTTCCTCGAAAATAAGACCTACCATGTCCAAGAGACAGCTTCCATATTTAGAAAAGACATGGCAGGAGGTTTTGTCACCTCTTCTAAACCCAGAAATAAGAAAAAGTAAATAAAACATTTTCGCACCTAAAAGACAGCGTCTTATATTCAGGGAAACAGGGTAGAGATCATGGTTTGACATGCAATTGGTATCAAACTGTTGCTTTGTTTCAGTAACGTTTTTTGGGTTACATATTATAAATAGTACAATATAGGGTATAGGAAAAATAAAAAGATTCTACATTTCCGTAGCTGCTGTGTTTGCATCATATTCATTCTCAAGTGTTAACAAAGAAAGAAAGAATAGTGTGCTGTGTTGCTTCTCTGTTCACTGTACAGGCCAGGACATCAGTAGTTCAATGATGCTGATCATCAGACTGAGGACGTCTGCAGAATAAAATCTGTCTTGAAGATTTATATAGCAGCAACAACTGGTAAAATGATATGGCCTGTTTGTTTTTATCCTATTATTGGCTGATGGTTCCGCTTAAAATTTTCACAGCTAGGTATTCTGAACAGAGCGAAGAAAGGGCAACTTTAAAGACAAGTGGGTTAAAGTGGACTTGCCACCGGACGTAGGTCACTCAGCAGGATTGGCTGCAGCGCAGAGATCCACAAAGGAAAATAAATAAAAACTTTTGTTCGGACAGCAGGAGGGGTGTTCTTTTATTTTACAGACCTCCTCTCTCACTGTCTGACATTTCACGTTGGCGATACATAACACAGGTGCAAGGGAATTAGGGATTTCTGTGATTGCACCCGCCTAGCCTTGCAGGATCTGCTAGACTGATGGGTGATGAGTGGAGAGAGAGGCTTCTATCCTCTAATATGCAGCACCTGCATGGATGCACACTCTCTGCAGCTCTGGCCCCACTCTGGCAGAGGAGAGGGGGGTGTTGGTATTGGCTGTGCATCAGGAAGCAGCTTCAGCATTCCAGTAATTAAGATTGCTGCCACCAAGAAGGAAAACCTGAGGAAGGTAAGTATGTTTTTCTTTTTTTGTGTAGCAGTCCTCCAGGATCTGAACTGCTGACAGGTAAATAATGTTTTAGTTTCATGTATGTGTGTTTTTTTTTCATTTTAAGTTGAAAATTGCTTTACGTGTATGGTAAAATGCCCAGTCATGAAGTTGTCCAAACAGGGCAATGTATATACTTGTTTGGTTAGTATTGTATGAATATAAAGATTAAGGGACCCTTCACATTATACATTGTGCTGTGTTACAGTTCACATTCGTACGCACTGCTGCACACACCAACATCAGGGTTTCCGATATTTTAGTATTGGAAACACCAACACAGCGCACACACATCTCATACTGTACACTTTGCCAGCAGTAGAATAAAATGTATAGAAGAGCCCTATGGAAATAGAAGTAGCATTAAAAAATAAATAAAAGTTTTTCCAAGCACTTTAACATTAGAAAACAAAACAAACAAGGCAAGTTGTCAAAATTTTTTATTAAAACAAAAATGTATACAGACTTTTATAAACACAAAAGAAACATTTCTGTAAAGTGTCTTTTTCCACAGTTATCAAGGTGTATAAATTAGCAGCAGAGTGAGGCACATACATTTACAATCAAATGGAAAGATGTTTGTATGCAATATACGATGTGGCAAGCCTAGGTATTTTGTTTATCCGGTAGGGTCTCGTAAACTTTCCATACTGCAACCATCAATTGATCAGCCTGAACATCAAAATCACTGACGGCAAATGAGCAGCATTACATTTCTTGCTACAACTGTACCTCTCATGGGCTGACATATAGTAGGATACAAGTGAACAGTCCATTCTGTTATGTGTTGAAAGAAGGAAAAATTGGCAAGCCTAAGGTTCTCAGTGACATGGGCCAAATTCTTTTGGTTAGATTAGTGGGTCAGAAGATGGTCAAAATGGCAAGTCTTCCCAGTATGCAGTTGCTAGTACCCACCAACAGACCTACGGCAGTATTTTGCCTTACAATACATTATGCTGTCCTATAACACAGAAGATGGTGGCTGTGTTGCCAAAAGCTAGTCAGAATGCTCATACTTACCTCCGATAACCCTCAAAAGAGTTTGCTGGAAAATGGTTTGTGATCCATGGAGGCCCCTTCTTGCTATATAAACCATATGAAGCCAATGGTTTGGTGCCAGATACTCATGTTTTATAGAGTCCATAACAGATCAGGACTGTTTTAGTAGAATAAGCTAAGCTTACCCACGAGCCCATAGATGTGAGGACAATTTTGCAGAAGATCGATGTGCTCTCCGCAAAACAAATGCACCGACCTGGTCGACCGCATTTACTTTGGATGGGGACTAGGGTCAATCGATCGGAGAATAACACACAAATGGTGTGCTTTAATGCTCTGAATGATCGGGCGTCATCACGCTGCAATCAGCCATTTATAGATTGCACTGGGTTCTATGCGTTTATTGGGGGCTTTAAACCTACAAAGTATAAGGTCAGGTGGTTTAAGTGTTGTAGGTGATCAACAAATAGTTCACAGCCAGTTGTTTTTTGTATTTTTTTCTTAAAAAGGCACAGCAAGGAAATCCACATACATTTATTGTTGCATTCATGATGCTCCAACATACTTCTCAAAGCATAGACTTTTAATGATTAAAAAAAACTGTAGCTATTGGTATGAAGTTCTTTTCTATTCATTATGACACCATATGGCACATCATGTATAAGACCATATGCAACATTCATTCAATGTACATGGAAATAAAATATACAGCCAATTCATCCTCTGGAGAAAGTAATTAAAAGCAAAACATGCTGGGAGCTTATTTCTTCAATGCAGTGGAAGTACAATTCTAGTGCAAGGAGCTGTAACCCAGACTTTTTTCATCAGCTACCCACACCAGAATAAAATTTATTTGCTCACTGCACTTTGCATTAACTTATTAAATAAACCAAGAACATAATAATAATATGGCATCAACCTGCCAGACAGTATTGAATCTCTTGGATCTGATAGCAGCGAAATGAGCTGGACTACTGTCAGTCTGAGTCCCCTCCATCATCACTCTGACCATCTGCTGTGTCGTTATCCACCTGCAAAATATAGGAGTAAAAATAGAAAAATAAAGGATTCTGACAAAATACACATTGCAAGATTGGTAGACTAAATGGCCAGGAAATTGTTTAAGACAAGCAACCTGTTAAATATGTTGATTGGTTCATTCAAACCAATTTTATCTTAAGAAAAATATATTTCACAGTCCTACAACTGTAATTTATAGATGTTTAAAAAGGGTAGAAGAAAAAAAAGATGTACTCTCCATTGTAGGTTCCAATCAATATACTGCATAAGTTGATATGTGAGGTTTTTAAAATGACCTTGACTTGTTTGATGGCCCTATGACTGTTATTTGGATCCTTTCT
The DNA here is from genome assembly GCA_036250615.1 of Ptychadena robeensis. Taxonomy (NCBI): domain Eukaryota; kingdom Metazoa; phylum Chordata; class Amphibia; order Anura; family Ptychadenidae; genus Ptychadena; species Ptychadena robeensis. Next base: position 66,744,761 of record CM070032.1, on the reverse strand, counting down.
ATAACAATAGTAACTAACCTGGAGTCAGAAACCTTCATATACTATGAACTCAGGGTGAAGAGAAGTTAATCTCCAATTAACCACTACAGTGCTGTACCCTGAAATGTATAAATGCTGTGGCTCCAGCAACTACAGGATACCCAACTACATAGAGATGCAAGACTCCATGTGTGTACTCATTAACCTGCACCACACTATAGTAACATTTTATCCAGTGTGGTTTTCACAATATGGAAAACTGATTTTGTTGGTCTCATTTAGTAGGTCCAGAGAATGGGGTACCGTGACGGTTCATATACGTGCTTAGAAGTCTCGCATCCAAGGCCATGGAACCAACAGTTTTAACTGCATAGATTTTCTTTCCAAAACACAGACACAAAACATTAAGAATGCCTATCTTTTGTCTCCAGATAAAAGAAATGTAGACACATAAGGAGCCACTCTGCTGTACTAGTAGGAAGAATCCCCCAATTACCTTTTGGTCATTACTGTTCTGTTGCGAGGTTGCCTCATAATCATGTATAGGTAATGTTGCAAGCCAGCTTGCCATTGACTTTTCTTCAATTTCTGTCTGGATGATAGTGGGGTAGATGTGCTCCTTCTTAAACACTTCAATTCCCTCTTCATTTTCCGCCCAGTCTAAAGACTCATGTAATCCATCACTGCCAAAGCGCCGGTTGTATTTTTCAAAGTGAACTCTCTCCAGAACAAGCCCTAGACCAGGAGCTTTGGGAATGTCAACCTTTTCTTCACCCCAGCTGCGTTCCATAATTGAAGGAGAAGCATATCCTTTTACCACAGCAATCACTAATCCAATCATCTTACGGATCTGATGCATCATGAAGCTTTGCCCCTTAACTTTAATTACAGCCAACTCCAGGCCTCCCTGCTCAAATGGAGGCTCGCAGTGCATTTCCATGATATATCGCTTTGCACTTGGGTCCCGGGGTCCTTTTTGGGATGTAAAGTTGTGAAAATTGTGGGTTCCCTTGTATAGGGAAAAAAGTTCATTTACTTTGTCTAACGTTTTACGACTAAGTCTGAAACTTTCATCCTGTGTTTCGTGGTCCTTGTGTGAGAATGCAAAAGTAGGCAACGTGTAGGAATAAGTCCGAGCATCACAAGAATTCTTGGAGTTAAAGCGTCCGGTCACCCTTTTTAAACCTATAAAGAGATAACTGAAATTAGAACAGCAATAAGAAAATGACCGCTTTCGTTTCAGTATAGTCTAGTACTGCAATATAGGGAAGAGAACATGTTCTAGTCTGTCTGTTAAAAGGGTGGAGGGGGGGGGGGGGGGGGGGGGGCGCATTACAGAGAGGAAGAGTATGAGAAAAGAGTTACATATAGTGCTAATTTTTTGCCACAGGATGTCCCCCCTCTCCCTATTCACACAATTTATGGTAGCAGTTTTGTTCCAGCTTATGTCAGTACTAAAAAGCTTCAAGTGGTGAAAGAAAGAAAGGGTAACACAAAATATAGGACACACGAGGAGCTGGAAAGCCAAGACATCTGGCGGAAAGATATTTCAGAAACACTGGAACACCATTGTTGGGATGAATGCTGCGACATCATATAGGGGAGGCACACCTTAAGGGGGTAGGAAGTGACAGAGGAGAGCACTGGAAAGCTGCAACTCTAAATGAGGCACAGGCGCTTTCAAACACCATAATTGAGTATAAAACCCTAGCAATTTCGCTCCTTGGTTGCGGACACAGTTAAATTCTAGATAACACCGGTCAATAAAAAATTTTTCACCATAGACAACATGATGTGGGGGTTTGCAATGTTTTTTTTGTGCAGAGTTCTTAAATTAAGCTCATCATAAAAGGTTTATGTGAAAAACTAAAAAGTTGACAACAGGTGCTATTAGCCTTATTGTATTATAATAGAACAAGACTTAAGGCCTCCATACACTCTTACCATACAATCAACTTGTTCTACCAAAACCATGTAATATGAGGAACTTTCTAAACCTTCCAATCACTATGTATTCTATCAGGGAGGATGCTATACTACATAGTTGTTGGTAGATCTAAAATAAATTCTATGGAGTGATCTAAAGGTGTGTGAGGGGCTTAACTCAATATTATGAGTTTAAATAATGTTTTTTTTTTTCGCATTTGGAACAAGGCAGCAGTAATTAATACGGTGTCAAATCATGCCTATAAGTGGAAAAACTATCCAGATATGTTGTAATGCGTAAGGATGGTTTACACCTAAATCACATTCTTGTAATGTAACTGAAAACCTGAAGAAAATTGTATTTCCACTGTACACTTTAGTCAATGTACAAAAGATATTAGTTCTGACTACATATCAGACTTGGCTTGATGAAGACCTTTGTGAAGTAGATTACGAAAGCAAACTCATAAAGTTATCAATACCTGGTTCAAACATCTCCACATCTCAGCTCTGAAAGACCGATCGCCCCAATAATAGGTCCTTGTTACACAATGAAAAGTTTCTTCTGAAGGCAAACCACTTTCCAGCACTCATCTAGATTTCTTTCCAGAAAACCTTGGTATGGTCAGTGAACAACTCTCCTAGAGACCAACCCATTGATAATGGCGGCGATGTGAACAGGGATGGGAAATACAACGTACTCTGCTGCGTTTGTCTGTACTGCCCCATTTTTAACGCTGATTTAATAAGGTGAGCGTTTCATCAAAACATTCAGGTAATTCAGGAGACTCATTACCAAGGTTTCTGTAATGAAAGTATGATGGGTGACTACTTTTAAATGCTATAGCGTGAGTTCCAACACAGTATAACAGAACATCATAGTGCTAATGCAGATAAGATCTCTTTTTGGCTTTTCTGGAGGGAATGGAACAAATTTCTGCCCCCTGGGGTGCATAGCTATGGCTTCCAGGATGGTTGGTAAAATGTTGTTTTACATATTCGGATAATAGGACAGAGGGACACTATCCCATTTATTGGTAAAAAAGTGGTAAGGTCCCACATTGTGTTCTTGAAACCTATCACCACCTGGATCTCTAAGTATTTACTTGATATAAAACAAACATACAGATCTGAAATCAGCTTGCAAAATTTATCTAGAAAATATCTATTTGCTTTCTGGTGATTAAATTTTTTTTAACCTGTTATTATAAAATAGAATTACACAAATTTGCACTCACAATGGTTTACCCAATATTAGCCTCAACTACATGAAAATATGGTTTCTTAAAAGTAATCAGATGCCTGGCTGTAGTAGAATAACGACTACAAAGATGCGTCACATTCCCAGTACTTAAGGGAAAAGTGCATTCATGTAAAAGTTAACAGAAGAGACTGCTCACCCAGCACTCTGATGTGTGAAGGGAGGTGAGTATTTATTTTCTCCACCGTGTTCTCAATCAGCCTAATCTTCAGTGACACGACTTGTCCTGCAGCAGACACTCCCTAACAAATAAAAAAAAAACAGAAGAAGAAAAAATTTTAACTGAACTCCCGGACCCACCTTACAATGCAACACCTATATCCACCTTAAGTACCTGTGATATCCGCAGAAATGGGTAAAATACTGTGTCCTGATTGGCACTGAAATTCATTCCAGACTTGGTTTAATGAAACAGAACTATGAATCGCTTATGATGCTTATTCAGATGCTGGATTTTAATATTAGTTTGCAAACTGCATACAGAATAAAACTCCGCTAGTAACACAGCTGTAGAGTTCAATTGGACCAGTTTCCGTCTGCATGTAATTTGAAATGATATTTAATCACCACCAACAATTAAGAATGAAGGGCGTTTGTTTAATTCAAGACGTGGTGTGGGGGCACAGGTAAAGTGTGCTCAGAGGATGAAAAGTTTGTTTTGCTCTGATTTAACGAGTTTATATGCTTGTTCATAGTCACCAAAAATATTAAAGCCTTGGCAGCAATACACACATCAACTTTTGCATCAATTGATTTTCAATTTTCACAACTGACCAAAACCTATATAAAACCGGTCAGATATTTGTACAATCTTTTGGAAATTTCTAGCTTGACAGATCACACCTATTTAATTTTTATGCCTAATTCTGATCACCTTTGGTCAATGCAAGAGAATGGATTTCTTGAGCTTAAGCTATTTGTTTAATAGCTTAGCACACAATCAAGCAACATGCGCATTCACACCATTCGATTCTGCTTAAAACTATAAGAAAGAAAAAAAAAATTCGAGCTGTCCAGTGTATGGCCAGCATTATGGATATACTTAAATTATCCCTTTTCTTTTCAATTAAATGGTAAAAGTGACCTGTGTATGGCAAGCTTGGGTAGACAACATGCCCATTCACACCTGTAATGTTAGGTTTCACAGATGCCAACACAAGAAACTGAAACATAATCTGTTAGATAGTTGTAATAGGTTTTTATTTTCTTAATCCGCAGATATTGACAGTAACATCCTTTTCTGCCAACTCACATTTAGAATCAGAGTTGAAAGTGTATGTTTTTCATCAGTTGGTCATTGTGTTAGTTAGATTAGTAGTTGGCCATTGAAAAAAGATAGGGAAGGTAAAATATACTCCAAGTGAGCAAGAAACCAACTTGATCAGATCTGTACTTCGAGCGTGGGACAATTATGCAATGACCAGGACTTCTGACCTAATTTAATGATCTGCATAATTGCCAGATCTAAGCAGCAAACAAGATATACATCCACCACCTGTCCTCTGCAATGGGAAATCACTGAGCAGTAGTTTTGGTTATATAAGCTTATTACACTCTTTACTTTGTGTCCCTAATTATCTATAAGATTAGAGGTTTCATAACAGAAAATGAACCTGAAAGTCACAAAAGAAGGAAAAGAGAGAACTTCCCTGATGCTCACCTTATCTGTACGTGCACAGCGCTGAAAAGACATTTTCTTCATGTGTTCTGCATGATTCTCAGGAATGCAGTCAGCTAGGACAAGTGCTTGCACAAGTTCATCCTCAATTGTTTTGTACTGTGACGACCCCACGTTTCGCTACATCAACACACAATAGGAGAGAAATATAGAAAATTGACTCAAAATGGTAAAAACCCCAATTTACACAATACATTTTAGATTTTCACCATCCGTTATGTCAGTGGTTCCCAAACTGGGGGGCGCGAACGAATTGCAGGCCCTCATTTTTAATTTCAATAATTAAATAAATAAATAGAAAACGGGGCCCTGCGAGGAAAGTTTGGGAACCACTGCGTTATGTACTGTATTTCTTGCTATACAAGATGAACTTATTTCCTCCTGAAATTGGGGGAAAAGCACTTGTGTGTCTTATACAGTTAAAACAGTGCAGAGCCAGCCTGTCCAATCAGAGAAAGCAGCCCGAGGCTCAGCTTTGCTCCTGTCAGCCACCCACCCTTCCTTTCATCGACAGCCAACCAGAAGGATGGAGGAGGAACAAGGATTCTCTGTAGCTGGATGCGCACTGGAATATACAATGGCAAAATACTAGACTGTATGTATGTGCCTGTCTGTTCTTCTGTGTGTTGTACGTGTCGGCATGTGGGGCAGAAATAAAGAGGCTTGAGGGTTGTAGTTATGTCTGGTACTCAAAATGCTATCTGTGCTGGGGGAGTCTCAACATTCCTTACTTTCCTGAAGCATGTATCACTGTACTCCCCACCAGCTGTGCTGGAGAACCACATGTCTCAGCATTTTTATTGTTCTCACAACTTAATGGTTAGTTCGCAGCTCAAATGAACACACTTGTTGGTACAACATACATATAGTATAATAGCATGTGCAATTCCCTGATGCTTAAACTTAAAGTGCTCTCATAAAATTAAAGGAGTTCTAATCAAGTTTGTCTTAGAAAGCAAAAGATACAGTACTGTGGCATCATACAAGCTCATAACATTTAAAATGCTTAATGAACTTTAACAATGTAACGTGTTTATGCATTTTGATTATATTGATACAAATGGTAATTACAAGTTCTATTATAAACCAAGGGCCTGTAAGGGCCGCCCAGCATAGGTCCTAAGCCCTCTCAACCAGGGTGAGAAATTAAAAAAAGAAAATAGATTTTAAAAATATTCATGAATTGAAATTTCTGCTAGAGAAGTTAAGTGTCGCTTCCTGTATTTGGACTGCTGAAGTGCCGATGCGGAGTTTTACTTCCCCATTCCAAATACAGGAAGTGACACTCTGTGACATCACTTCCAGCATGATCAGATATAAGTAATGTCCGCTCCATTAAATTTTCCCACCCTGCACATCATCAAGCATTAAGAGATAGGAGGGGACCTTATAACTTCCCACCCTGCTTGTGTGCATCAGCTCTGCTGCTTGTTCGAAGCTCCTCTGATGCTTTTAGTGAGTTGGGCTACCCCCGTGAAATGGTATTACAAAGGTGTTACGACCCACAGGTTGGAGAACCACTGCTCTAAGCATTGTCTCTACTTATTGCAGCGAAGGAGTAGAGGGGAGCCAGAGCATCCTGACACCAAGGTGAGAGAGGGACAAATTAAAAGACTAAACAAGCCGGTTTTGGACCCCGGGCCTTAGTTTGCCTTCACCACCTCATCTCACGGATTCAACATTTTAAAACAAAATAAATTGTATAAAATACAATTGCAGATAACAATGTTATTTGGAAGTTGTCTGCTCCAACTACCTGCATGCCATGGTAACCTTTGCCAGAATATGCCATAAGCAGCACCACTTTTCTCTTGGGATATTTCTTTGACTGTTCTTCTTCTGGATCAGGCTTAAACCTCTTGGTATCATGTCCATTTTCCTCCACAGCCTCTGGGTCCTCTTGCAGAGTTGATGCCTTCCTGGTCTCACCTCCCCCGCTAGATGGTTGTACATTTTCCTCTGTCTGAGAAGCCATGAGAAGGTCTTTCACAGATTGCTGCAACAAAAGGAGTATAGTTCACAGACATGTGAATTACAGAAATCACAGATGGGAGTCAAACATCAAAGGATCTTACAACACCCTACATATACTACACCTCTGACTGTACCTATGACATATTTCAAATACAAAGGGTCCATCATGCATGACGTCATCACGCACGGTCGATCTGCCAAAAAAATTTAAACATCTGTGGCCAGTGTAAGCAATCACAGATTGGGGAAGGGAGGTGATCCCGCTGTATTGCTTTAACATGACACCAAGCAGCTGTCCTCTTCTGCCCCAATTTCAGGGCAGCCTTCTCTATGTATAATGTAGGACTAGAAGTCCTGCATTGTAGATGATGACATCAGAGAGGTGAGATTTTCGGGACAGACGGAAGATAACTCAGCTACAGCTTAGACATTAAAATACATATATTTAGCAGACTGTCTGCAGTTGAGCTTTGGCCACATGAACACTTGCATCCTACTAGCAATCTCTTCCCTTATCACAATGGCAGCCTACCATGTGTCATACACCACACACTGACATGACACTACTGTTTAAGGAAAGAAATCACACACATGACTTCCCATTGCAGTGTGTCGGTGTGACCCACAGTGTTACACAAACCCTGCAATCTGACACACTTCTTATGACAAGCTGCTTATGAAGTGACAACATGAATGGGACATGCACCACCACCTCCTCCTCTACCCAGACACCAGAGTCCCCGCCATGACGGCACACACACGGACACGGGGCGGCATGGCACCACCACGGACCGTCAGAGGAAATACCTGCACGTGTATCACCACACAAGATGCCAAATGCTTGTGTGGGAGAGGACCTGCCCTGACGTCACCACCACGTGATCGGCCTCCCGAGCGGCACGCAGCACGTTCCCATGGATTGAAGGACCTGCGGTGATGCGCGCTCACGTGACTTGGCGGATGTGTAATGTAGGTTGTGTGTGGAAAGTAGTATCAGGTTTGTGTGAGCTGTGTACTCTCCTGTGGTAAGAGAAGCAGGAAGGGGGACATGGGCCGCAGAGGGTGGGCACAGAGTCTGTGGGATGGCATGAGCTTCTGAACTCGTTACAGTGTACGGGACAGTATACATAACATGAGAAGAGAGCGGTGCACCACATGGCACATGCCCGTGTCATCTATAATGGGCACGTCACACAGCGGTGGGGTTCTTGTGTTCTCTATGATAGGTTTTGGGCCCGGTTTTGCACGGTCGATCGGCTGAAACATCGGGTCCCAACCGTCCCGGGCACCCTTTGTGTGCCAGCACTGAGAGTTAAGCTAGGAACACACGGCTCGATTTAAGCATACAATCGATGTAAGATTAGAT
>CM070032.1:66713311-66735115 GCA_036250615.1 Ptychadena robeensis | reverse complement strand
GATTGGGAAACTCGAAATTTAAGTAGAATTGAATTTTATTAATTTCGACCATCTCTAGTAATAAACACTTCCAGCCACAGGGGGGCGCCTGCAGAGCATTAACCGCACAGACGCAATTGATCCTGTTTAAATCGATCGCATGTGGTGTTACAATCAATCAATGTTAAACTGGTCATTGATTTTTAAAGCTGTATAGTCATTTTAGGATTGTAAGCCAGATCGGACCAGGTACTCTTCTCCTCCTGTCATAACCTGTACCTGTGTGTTACATCTCAGCTCTTATTTAATGTTCATCACTTAATATGATGGTGCTATATAAATAAAAGTTAATAACATAAAAAATAATACTCTGCCCATTATATTCAATTGGCCAGTACACACAGGTGCCTGTGACGTCACTTCTATAGAAGACCAAAAACTGTCCGGTTGCTAGTAAAAATATTGGCAGATTAACCCCTGACAGCCATTGGCCATTAGCAATGCAGGTTATTATTTATCTAGTTTCTGATTCTTTGACATTACCAGAACATTTCCAGGTGGACCTTTCATGGTCTTCTTTATCTCTGCCACTTTTCTAACTTACATGAGAGATTTTATTTGGCCAAAAAAAAGTAAGCGCACTGGTAGGGGTGACCAGTGGGCCAAGCAGCCGAAGCTACCAGGCCCTCAAATTCCCGTTTCCAGTCCAGTTTCCCAAGTACTAGGCATGGATGGGAACCTATGAAAAGGATTCCCTCAAATAGGTTCCCTTTCTGTCTTAAGCTGGCCATACACCTTCAGATTTCTCTGTCAGATTTCCTTCAGATCAGATCTACCAAAAACCATGTAGTATAGTGTCCTCCCTGATATAATACATAGTGATTGGAAGGTGTAGAAAGGTCCTCATATTACATGGTTTTGGTAAAACAAAATCTGATCTGAAGGAAATCTGACAGAGAAATCTGAAGGTGTATGGCCAGCTTTAAAAAAAATTCCTCTGGTTGTGGCAAAAAGGCCGTCCCCCAGGAAGTAGGCTCTTAAAAAGGAGTGCTTCAGTCCTAGTGCTTAGGGCTTGTTTCCATTTACATCGTCCCAACGTAGCAGATAGACTTACCTGCTCGGCGGAGGATCTGTCTTCACGGCGCCGAGCCGCTCCGCCGATGAAAGGCTCAACATAGTCGAGTACTTTACGCCTCTGCCCTGCAGGGCAATATCAATGTGCTACGTCAGGACGTATACGCTTAGCGGAGGGGTAGCAACATATAATGGAAACAACCTTATTGTATTCCTGAAGAAGTCCGTATAACTAGGGTGAACGAGCAGAGAAAGTCTTTTGAGTGTTCACATAGATTGGCACTTTTTCTGGTTGGATATACTGTTTGTTCACCTGTATTCTGCAGGTATACATGTTTCCAAGTCTGTTCTCCAACACTATCATAGACAGTCATCATGGGTTACCATTATAATGAGTGGAGGTTCTGTACACACTCCTAAAACCTTCCTTATTTTCCAGTAGCACAACAATGCAACATAAAGACTCATGTCTCATTTGTAACCCCTGCAACCTATATTTTACAACTTCACTTTACATCCTACATTTGTAGAATTGAACACTAAAAAAATACACACGTTGATAACATTTTATTCGATTTTTTTTATTATTTACATTTTCTTGTTGAAGTTATACAAATAAATGAGAAAAATGCAACACACAAAAAACAAAATGGAAGAAAATCAAAAATGAACACACTCTTGTCTCAAAATCTATCCACTGCATTCATTTCAGATTCGTTCCAATCAGTTTCACTACTACTGACATTTTCAAACAAACACACGTTCATCCATAAAAGCTCAACATGAAAAGAAAATAAGCTGGGAATATTACTTGAAATTTTACATGCCTGTGCAACCAGCTCCTCATAGACTTTTGTCATTAAAAGGTTGGTGTACTTTCAGCATTTGGGGAAATTCCATACTTGTGTCATATACGGTACATCCTGCTGCATAGTCTCCTGTAGACACGATAATATAGTGGTTCTCAACCTGTGGGTCGGGACCCCCTTGGGGGTCAAACAACCATTTCACAGGGGTCACTGAGTTCACTGAAAGCAGCAGCACTGATTCCCACAAGTGAGGTGGAAAGTTAGGAGAGAAAGTAACGCTCCCCTCCCTACTAACTTAGCAGGGATGGGGTGTTACTCTCCCTCCTAACTTCCAACCCCACACATCATTTGCATGGGAGAATATAATGAAGGGGACATTATACTTACCTGGTCCTGCCGGAAGTGACATTGGGGAGTCTCACTTTCGGTAATTGGAACACCAAAGTGACACTCCGCACCAGACCTTTCACGTTCAAAATACAGGAAGTGACACTTCCCGACATCACCTCTGGAGTCGTGGATTTACAATGGTTGAGAACCACTGCTATAACTCACACCTGGACAGGGACATAGCTAATCAGCACCAACAGATTGGTATACGTTGGCTGGTTCATAGATGGGCAGCATAGTGAAATACTTGAATGTCAGCCTTTGGCATAAATGCTGTGTAACACATTATTCATGTCAATGAACCAAAACTGTCAGGTGTCAACTCCCAGCCCTTTTATACAGAACTGTAATTCTTGGCCCCTGCACACCCAGTAAGTAACCTTAATGTCGGATGAAAGTATATAACCCTTTAGATGAGACCTGCAATGCAATGGCCACATATAACCTAGACTCCATCCAGCAGAGTCCTCCTAGGGTCAGGACTGTAGTATGGAGAAGGGAATGGGCATCTGCTGATAGCCACAAACACTACCACAATGTCCTGCACTGAATCAATAAGGCTTCAAAAATAAAGCTGTTTACACACACACACACACAGAACACACAACAAAGCAGACCAATGAGCCTTTGATTATCCTTTATAACCCTCAAGGATTAGAGGCTTTATACAGAATATCGCTTTCCTGCATACGCAATACTCTGTTCCACTACCGTAGCAAGTATTTAAAAGGGCACTTTTTTTAACCTTTTTTTGGGCATTTACATTTTGGCTAACACACAATAAATAGCAAATCTAAAGAAACAGACAACATAAAAACTTGAGGAAATTGCAATCCAGGTAATGGCAAATAAAATAGCGCTACATAACCCTTGTGGCCTGAGAAGACCTGCTCTCCTCTCTTACAGCCAACCCTTTAGCAAATCTCTTTCGTCATGGAAGGGTTTGATGCTTATTGACCAAAACATTAAATAAAATTTCAAGTATTGAAAGACAAAAAGTTGTATATGCAGTGGTGCATGATCATGCTGTCCAAGTGGTTGAAAACAATGACTATGCTGGCCATAGCAGACTGCAGTTATGTTAACAATAGCATCCTTTGCCTATTGAAAGTATGTTTTACTTTCAAAAACTCTATGCACAAGCGTCTAAAATGTTTCAGCATTGTGAAGATCAAACGACAGATCATTTGTGAACTCCATACTTACTGAAATTATTGCACACAATGCTCAAATCTGCCCCCCACACAAAGTTTGTGGCCAGCATTCAGATCATGGCTGCAACACTTGTATGTTATGGGTCCTCCTGATGACCCAATGGCCTCCATCTGAGGTAACACCATGAAAATACTCTGGATGACAACACAAAGTGATATTACCTTAACTGAAAAACAGAAGCACTCTACTGCCTGAACAAGACAAGGCCTGTAAACCAGGAGCTATGGCGTAATACTTCTGGATAGTAGAAGTCCTTTTTACAATATAGCAGCTTCATGTAGATCCCACCAAAATATTGTCTGTGTCTGGATTTCCATTTGCTTCCTGATTCCTTGTAATGGGCAAAAAAACTGAATCTTAAGTCCTTACGTGAAAATATTCCTTTGAAATGTATATACTGCGTCCTCTGCGGTGGCAAATATCCCATAAGCCAGGAGTATAATCCTTCTAGGACAGATGCCAGACAGGTCCAAGTCCATAAAAAGAGGTGAGCTCTTCTTAAATGAATCCTTTTTCCATGGCATACAGAAATCTATGGTTGGAAGGAAGACAAATCGGCGACAAATGTGGGACAGCCACACTTACTGCTAGTTACAGTCCAAGAAAATCTACATTATATACATATATCTTTATGTACACTCTAGTATATACACTGGTAGTGTAGTAGAAAAGGAAACTATATGTGACCTTCTTTTCTCTGTCTGAAAGCACAGTCCACCATGAACGCACTGCTGCTACTGGGGTTGTCACATCTCCTTTGGTTTGCTTGATGTTCTCAAATCTTGGTTGGGAATAAAGTGCAAAGTATATATTTTCAGAATAACATGCAGCAACCAGAGATTTATCAACACTGCAGTATGCCAATAAACTCATCTGCTTGTGCCATCAGTATGTAGACAAGTTCATCCTTCAGCATAGAACATACCTCCTCATTAGCGTAGTAAGATGCTTGTAATAGCTTGGAGGGGATGGCAGAGTATTTGCAGCCAGGTAAAGACAACCGCTGTATTATTATGGGAGATATCCTAGAATCTAGTCCTTGCCAGCAGCTGGGATGATTGAACCCTCTCTCAGACTTTCTATCTGTGCAAATTCTTTGTAGCTCAAAGCCTTGGGGAACAATTACTGGGTAGTACAAATATTGTCCTCCTCACCCATATATTGTATTAGTGCTTAACATGGGAGAACAGAGACGTAGATCCAATGAACAGCTCTAGAAAGTAGTTTCACTAATCTGGAATTGTGCAAAATACATTTAAAGTGATGTCTGCAAGAAAGTATAATAAAAGCAAGGTGCAGGCTACTTCCATATAGATTTCTATATACCTCCTGCACCACAAGCGTTCAGTACCAGCTGACGTGAAGTAGAATATACAGTGATGCAGAAGATAAATAAATATACTCCTAGATGTCCAGAGGAAGGTCCATTTCAGTCTGTATATCAGACTACACTCCCATATGAATGAGGATGGAAAGTATTGCATATCCTTTGTAGTAGGGAAGTCGTCCTACTTTCATGGCATATTACCATGTGACAAAACTGCGACAAACTCATCCATCAGGATAGAAAGATCCAGAATGCCATGTAATGATTGATTCGATTCCTCCAGCAGTTTCAGATCCGGGACCTGATAGAGTCGCACTTATCAATCCGCAGCCTTGCCAGATGCAAGGAAGGAGCCTGAAGAATGGGATACGCCGGAATCTCTGGCACGGCGTTTGCAATGCTTTTGTGTGAAATAAGCCAAAGTTGTAAAGTGGAGGAAAGGGCTCTATGCGCAAATGCTGCCTTGAAGCGCATATAGTCGACGTTCTATGCAAAGTTTACCTGTAAGGAAAGAGAGAGAATATCAGTATCAGAACAAAACAACATATATATATATATATATATGCAGACCTACCACCTCCGTATCTACCTTCTATTGTGGTGCAGATCGGAGGTCAAATGTAAAAGTGGTTAAATCCATGTTACACCTCCCAGTGACATGCCACCGAAGAGTGGGCAAGGGAACATGGGAGGTTAGACGCCTACCCAATGCGTCCCAGCCAGTGTCTGATGACATGTATGGGCAGAGCATCACCAGATTCAGATCCACATTGATCCGGAAGATGGAGTGAGACCAAAAGAGTCTCACTACTCCATTTTGCAGCCTGGAGGATCGAACACTCCAGATATGGCGCTGCGGGTGCGAGCAGGCAGGAAAGGCGAGTATTTATTTTTAGGGGTCACTGTCCCTGGATAAGGACTGAATGTAGGTTAGTTGTGTATATATGTGTATTTGTTTATGGGTTTTTTAAGTTGACATCTGCTTTAATTTTTAAAAACTGAACATTTTGAAAAATAATTCTGACAGCAGTTTGGGCATTTTTTCCGATATCGCCCCTCCCAATGTGTGACTTAGCACCAAGTTGTGACTTTATGCAGCCACAAGGGCACCTGGGATCTATGCCAAGTGTCCTAGCGGCTGTATGAGGTCGCAGCTGCGCAGATATAGTCCCGCGGTATTGTGAGATTGATGGATGCAGTGCTGGGAGAGAGATGACGAGTATCTCTCTCCCAGCATCCGATGCACACCTCTCATCAACCGCAATGCCCCCACTAGGGGGTGTCGACTTGGTTGCAGTGATGAGCGGTGCACATCAGGTATGGGGAAAGAGATGCTCTTTTCTGACGGAAGTGGCTTCTGGTCACCACTAGTTAAGATGCTTTGTTTGTTTTCTAGTTTAAAATCGTTTTAAGCACATCAGTTCTGTAGACAAAGTTTATATACATGATTTTATGCACAGGGTTTGATAGAGATTTAGGTGCTTCCACAAAACTCATTTTAATCTGTTAGAAATGTCATATAATATTTGAGATTACATATTAATATATTATCCTATTTAATATAAAAACACCGTAGGAGGATGCCTAATCTATTCTTTTCCAGCAATGTAATTACACGTAGTCACCAGCAGAGGTCCTCCTTACCACGGAGAACTCCTGCTAACCACTTTGGACTGGTGGAAAAATCCCCTAATGTCAATATTTACTCCATTCCGTCCTCCCATGGAAAATGGCGTTTAGCGCTGCAATAAGCTGGTAATTCACACATCTTGCTGTGAAATCTAAGCCTTCCATAAACTGGCAAGTCACACACCACATCCTTCACTCGCCTGTATCATCTGAGCACTTCAGAAAGATCTGCTACCAAATGCCGTCATTATCTTTTCTAGGATTGCAGCTACATGATTCCTAGAAATTATAACACAAGAGCAGCCAAGAGAGTCTTTCCTAAGCTCTGCTGTCATATCACTTTCCTGGTCACCATGGAACTCTGCCAGTCTGTCTGGGGCCGGAGTACCCTCTCTATGCCATAGCAGGGCCGAGCTGTGGCTTCATAGTAAAGCTCTGATGTATAAATATTAAATCATACATACACTTACACTGGTATTGCTGTTGTGTGTTTCTTTGCCCTTACAGCATTTGTTCTTGTTTATATAGAAGCCTTAATGTAAACACCAGGCACTTCCTGTTTTGCAGTGGGTACCAGAGCTATTGGGGACTCTATTGAGAATCATATGTAGCATCCCCAAATCACTGCTTGGTGCGTGTAACCCATACACGTGTTCCTGGTACATGTAGTCCCAGGGAATGAGTCCTTGCATAGACTGGAGGTAGCACTCCCCAAGCAGGAAGTCTGGGGCAGCACTGGTACAGGTAGACCAGAAGGAATATAGAATAAAAGTAAAAAAGGAGTAAATAGCCCTTTATCCATAAAATCTGCGATGGAAATAAAAAACTTTTTCTGACAGCAGGAGGGGTGTTTTTTTTTTTTAGAGACCGCCCCTCCCACTGACTGTCATACAGCCGCAAGGGCATTTGGGATATCTCTCCCAGGTGCCCTTGTGGCTGTAGGAAATCGCGCCTGCCCAGTCCTGTGTGCTGTCAGCGTCACATCTGCAAGACTTTGTAATGAAATGTGAAGAGAGGTCTCTCCCCCCCTTATCACCCATGTAGTAAGTGTCAGCTGCTGTGAGATATATGCATGCAGAAGTGGCTTCGGCTTGCCAGTAGTTAAGATGCTGCTGCCAAGAATAAAAACGTGAGGAAGGTAAGTATGTCTTTGTTTTTTTGGTGTAGCAGTTTTCCAGGATCTGAAATGCTGACAGGTAAAGTAATGTGTCTATTTAATGTATGTGTGATTTTTATTCTTATTTACAAACTGCTTTAAGTATTGCTTGTAGGTTGAAACTGTTCTATGTTACATTGATTAACCATTCTAAGAAAGGCAAACTCACATTTGCTGATGTTGTCTATGTCTGTCTGATCTGCCATGAAGCTGAGCAATCCATCCATCAGAAGCAAAGCTTTATGATACCTCTGTACACAGTCTTCCCTGTGGTTAAACATTTCATCCAGAGCTGCAGACTGTACCTGTACAAATAATTCATCATTAGAGTTATGGAGGTCCAAGTACAGTGGAGGTAACATTGCCTAAAATGAGTTAAGCAGGGTACAGACATGGAGATATGGGTCAAATCGGTGGCTGTTTCGCACGCCGTGCGCCCTCACGGCCATCTATCTGACCCATATAATGTACGCCCATCGCTGTTTTCGAGCGGGATCAATCCCGCTTGACAACAGCCATATCCGACATGACTGTTAAAACGGCGATGTCCGATGCTTTGCCTGGCTCTCCAGGCAAACCTCGGCTGAGGAGGAGGAGCTGGAGAGAGACAATTCATGCTCTCCCCGGCTCTCTGATATCTGACAGCAGCGTGATGACATCATCACGCTACTGCAGGGTACATCGGAAGGCTAAAATATCAAGCCGTCTGTACCCTTTTTTAAGCTGGCCATACACCTTTAGACCTCTGTCAGATATCTTTTAGATCTACCAACAACTATGTAGTATAGGGTCCCCTGCGATTGAACACAGGTAGACTTGATTGTTTAGAAAGTCCCTCATATTACATGGTTTTGGTCAAAAGAAGATCTAAAGGAAATCTGACAGAAATCTAAAGGTGTATGGGGGCCCTTAGAATATTTTGTTTACGAATCAAGTCTGTGAGAATAGGGAACAATGAAATACACTGGTGGCACAATAATGGCTTCCTCAATTGCTTACTAAAGCCCCCCATACACGTCTAGATTTTCTGTTCAATCAACTTAAAAGATCAACTTTTTAGGGTCATGATTGAATTAAGTTGATTGGATGAAAAATCTAGACGTGTATGGGGGCCTTAAGGCAAAAAACATTGTGCAAATCACTGAACCCCATAACATGCCAATGATTAAAAACATTAAATTGTTCTACTTGCGTAAAATAAATGAATAGTGATATTGCTGCTTATGGCACATCATTTTGCACCAGTGTTTACACTGCGTCTTTTACATGTTTTCCTTTCATTTCATATCCAGTAAAAGTCGGGGGAGGTCGGTAATAACTAGAGTCTCTCACGGTTGGGTTACCCACCCGCTAAATAATAATAGAGAGGATCAAGGGTACCCTTGATGGGGACTTTAAGTTGGCAAAGCCCAACCTGAGGTTGGGCTTTGCCAATTTAAAGTCCCCATCGAGGGTACCCTTGATCCTCTCTAATATCCAGTAAAAGATCCATCTGTAGCAGAAGCACTGACTATATGCAGAAGAAGTTTAAGGCAGAGCTCAAGAATAGAATGCATCGATAACATGTCGTCAGTGTTTTACCATTTGGACAGTGTAGCTGAAGATAAGCTTCTCAGCGGTGATGCTATTGATCCGATCCATCAGCTTCTGTTTGTCAGCAAAGAACCTCTGAAGCCGTACATTCAGGCAGTGACAGGAGGACACGCAAGATTTATATAGCTCGTTCAACTTCTTAACCACTGGGGGAACAACAAAAATAAACATCATGCAATTGTTTTAACTTCACCTCTTATAAACCTTAAAGCCCTAACCTGTGTATTAAGGCCTCCATACACCTTACAATCTTACCATACAATTTCTGTACAATCTACTTTTCTTCTACCGAAACCATGTAATATGAGGAGATTTCTAATCCTTCCAATCACTATGTATTCTATCAGGGAGGACCCAGCACTACATAGCAGTGATATACACCTTCCAATCACTATGTATTCTATCAGGGAGGACCCGGCACTACATAGCAGTGATATATACCTTCCAATCACTATGTATTCTATCAGGGAGGACCCAGCACTACATAGCAGTGATATATACCTTCCAATCACTGAATTCTATCAGGGAGGACCAGCACTACATAGTTTTTGGTAGATCTAATGGAAATTGTATGAAGTGATCTAAAAGTGTATGGCGGGCTTTACACTTACTAATAATAAGCAAAGACAGCAGGACAATCATGACAATCATAGCTTGTGTTTAACACATTCTCTCCCACTACCTTCATGGCACGTGGCATCAAATGAATCCAATGTGTACTTATCAGGCTAGAACTATTTGGATGATTTTAATCTCCTTCTACTAAGAGATTTAACAAGCTGTCAGTCACCTCATTAGGCAGGAAGAGAGTTTTAGCAGCTCATTCATTCTAAAATCACAGCGATTAAGTACTGGGACAAGCCATAGAATGCTAAACATATGGAACAAACAGGTCCCTATAGATGAGATACTAGCATGTGGTATAGCATGTGGTAGCATCTTGTAGTGAAAACCAACACGATTGGGTCGTTGTGTGGTCATATGAGACTGACTATGCCTACCTATTGTATACTTTGTTACCCAGCCTATTAGATTGTAAACCTAATTGAGTCTTCCTGTGTCATAACCTGTACCTGTGTGTTATCAGCTCTAATTTAATGTACAGCGCTGGGTAATATATTGACGCTATATAAAATAAAAGTAAATAATAAAGTTAATCATAATGAAAAGCCGCTAACAGGTTGAAAATTTTCATGTTCTGAGTCTTTCACTTTGTGTACGCTGTAGATATTTTCTTCCCTTCTACTGAAACATCAACAAACAGGTAGAGTTAATTGCTTTGGGACTGTCATGGTTTCTGCACTGAAGGCTTACAGATGCTGCGCAATTGTCACCTGTGGCCACCCAACGTCATTGTCTCAGGGGTAATATCTAGCATCTGTACCACTGTCGGGGTCAATTGTTCAGCATTCTGGCTGAAGGGATCGTTGAACAAGCAATCTGCACGGCAATCGCCATTTCCTATGGGTAGGGACGGAGAGGGGTGCCACTAGCTCATCATAACCCAGCCCCTCTCTACAGAGAAGTAATCACTGGGAACAATGAAACGATCATTTTTAACAACTATAAGCTTAAAATGCAGTGCTGCACATCAGTTCTAAAGGAAATTATATAAATGTCAATCTTAAGAAAATATATTAAATTAATCCACCGGCTAAAGCAATCTAAAAACAAATATGCTCTTACATTTAAGTATCACTGGCTAGAATAAACATGCTCATAGTGTTGTCCAGCTCAGATGTTGTAATCCACTGGGAACAGTTGGTCATCTAAGGATAACTGGCACTTTGTTGGTATGCCAGGTATGTTTACATCATTGCAGATGGCATTCTAAACAGATTTATTCCATCTTAAATACTGCTAGGCATTCTAAAGTCACAATCCTTAGAAGAGTTGAACCTATGGTGAATGGTTAAATAAATGTGGACAACTCATACAAATCTGAAGTACTTGTACATGAGGTGATGATCAGGTAACTGGTCTCCTTTTATTTTTTTTCTTGATTCATTTAATTTATTTATTAAGGTGACTTTTGTTTTTGGATAAGAATACAGGATGTTGTTACTTTCATTACTGGCCGACACATATACAGTAGAAGAGACTTACCTTGTTTAACAGTAGAAGAGAGACACAGTTTACCAATCCTAACTTGTTCCATTGACGTCTGCAGCCCATTGGAGAGGAGTTCAGCTGCTTTTAGATAAAGAACTAGCTGTTCTGCATAACTAGAAAAGAAAATAATAGGTGAATTGAAGTATTGATTTTTTTGTCCATATAACCTTTATAATAGGCAAAATTTTAGCTACCAGCATGACTTTGGAGTGTGGGAAAATATAGTTACCTGACCAAAGTGTTAATTTGGGACCCTAACGGTGTGTGGCCACAGAGAGCCACTGTACCAGATCACAGTAGTTGACATTGTAGCTAGAAAATACAATGTGGTCATAGATGTAGACTAGTGTGTCCTTGCTGCTATGCTTGTCTTAATAGCAGGGTTGGTCCTAGGAAAATTGTCGCCCTGGGCGACCGCACCACCAACCACCTCCCCCACCCCCCGGAAAAGCATCTCTGATCACTCCTGGTGGAGAGCACTCGTGGGGTGGGGTGTGTGGTTGCTGGCGAGACTACGGACTGTCACTCCTCAAGACTCTCTCCCCCTGATCGGCCGAGCGGTTTATAGGCGAGCACGTTGGGGGAAGGCATCTGCCCAGATGATGCCCTCCCAGCATGATGCTGCCCATGGCAACACTGCCAATGTTGCCCATGACTAAAACTGCCTCTGACCTAAGGAGAATGGAAGGTGCCATTACTGACCTAACAATTGTTTCTGAGAATATAAAGGTAGCCATACACAGGTCGATTTGTTAGCGATCAATTTCTGATCAATTGCCGATCTGATCTTCCCAGACGATCAGGAATCGGCAATTGATCAGATCGGGATTCGATGCAACACCACCTTGGGAATCCGATTTGTGGTCGATTTGGACATGAGCCGATCTCCAAATTGGCCGATTCCACAAAACCCATTGATGGGAAAGGCTGCTGCAGAGGGCTATTTGGGTCCATCAATGTACTCCGAATGCCAAACAATCGACCAAAAACACCAACATGTCGGTTCATTGTCCGATCCAATTTTTATTCGATTACGATTTTTTGGGGTCGATCGGGCAGAGTGAGCAAAACCTGATTGTCGATCGAATTCGTGAACGTGCGCAGTGATCAATCGGTCAAAAATTTAGCGGAAAGTCGACCTGTGTATGGCTACCTTAAGAGGCTAAAGGCCCCCATACACGTTTCAATTTTCCTACAATCGATGTCAGATTCGATCATAATTTATGATCACCGTTGGTTCGATCGAACAAAGTATGATCAAACTACCTCCCATATGGAGAAACCAATATTTGATAGATGTTCGAACTAGGCCAAGCAAACCATGTGGACAGGCATCGATTTTTGATCGATCAACTTTAAAATCAATCGGTTTAGGTCGCTCGAACAGGAAAATCGATGTATGGGGGGGCCTAAGATAGAAATATGTTTAACGATATAAATAAGACCTGTGGCTACAAAATTAGATTTCATATAGCATCATGTTATTCTTCTCTGTACTAAAAGTATATCTCACCTCCATTCTCTGCTTAGAAGGCTTATCTGATCGGCGACAACACTCTCTTGCATCTGGTACTCAGATGTGACAGATGCACTGGTATCCACAGAGTTTCCCTTGAGGCCGGCAATCTCCATGACTGAATGAGCAAAGGCTAAAGTGAAGCGTAAGCTGCGCAGAGTGTCTGTGTGCTCTTGCTGCAATGATGAAGATAAAAGTACAGGAATTATTCCTATTGCAACCAAGACTTCACAAACTTATACATATATTAGAAATAGCTTTTAAATCATAACAATAAGAAAATGACCTGAGTTCTACTAAAAAACCTGTATAGCTTGGAGTTGGGTTCAGAGGACAGTTGAGTAGGAGTACATTTAACTAAACCCTTGTCTTATAACTTGAAGAAAAGCTACATCGTATGGTTCTGGTCATAGCGCGGAATGTGGAAAATACAGTTTCTATAGCAACTTTTATTTGTTTTTACAGATCGGAGACTATGCCGAATTTTACCATTCAGCAGTAGATTAACATGAGCTAATTAGCTACCTGCTTATGTGTATTTGCAGACACACACCAAATGAGCACTAATTGCATAACAGTCTGACAGCCTTTTACCCCAGACATCCAGCTGAACCTTGAAAGATTTTCCTGTGCCTTGTTACTGAACTCCTGTGGTTTGGTCCTGTGTATGCTTGCTATATTTGGCAAAATGTGCACAGGAAACATGAGTCTGTTTAATGATGTCTATTAATACAGACAGGAAGGGCTAGACTAGTGTTGCTGGATCCTGTGACCTCAAAATCATTTGCTATGTCAAACTTTACAGTTCACATGCTGAATATAAAGCAAAATACCTCCATAAGTGTCTCCTCTGGAAGTTCAGGAACCTCAAACATCACAACTCCGTCAATGTTTGCGCTGGCTTCTGGGAAGGTGTACCTGAGGCTAGAGGGAGCTTCAAAGGTCTCTCCTCCTGATCCAACCACAACATGTCTGCCAGTGTATGAGCCAGCTGAGCTCTGAGAGCTTGAAGATCCAACTAAGTAAGGAGGAAAGAAAACAAAAAAAGAGGATTACAACTTGAGGATAACCAACAGGTAAAAGACACATATACTGTATTTTCAGACTATAAGAAGCATTTATGCCCGCTAGTGCCTTCACTCTCCCAGCAACAAGATTAGCCAGGGAAGCGGAGGAGCTGTCAGATGGAAGATACGCTCCCCCTTCTGTAGTTCATTGTTTATATCAGTGGAGCCCTGTGGACATAAACAAGAGCAGAGCCAGATGAAAGAGCAGCCAGCTGGCATCTCTCTCATCTATCTGTGCCTGTGTATGAGAACCGGACTAACGCTGCCAGCTCAGCCAGTCTGTGGCTGGACAACTTGATCCCAACTCACACACACTGCAGAAGCACATGGGAGAGACCATCTGCACCTCTACCATCTGCACTGCATGTGAGTTGGGTTGACATACAGCTCTGCTGGTCAGGTCAGAGACCGCTTTCTTGCCTCCTTAATTACTGCTCTGCCGGTCAGAGCACATAGCTCCGGGGCCAGCAGAGGAGAAGAAAACCAAAATATTTTCCAGCAATCGGACGCTCGGAAATATAGGGTGCATCCTATTCATTGGCGTGTCTTTATAAGCACAAAAATATGGTAAGTACAGTGCATTTTGTTTAGAAAGGAAATATATGTCTCTGCTGTCCACAGCAACCAACCAGAATTTTCCCGTTTCATTTACCATACAGAAAGATCATTATAATGAATACAGGCGGAGATTTACCTGAGAAGAGCCGGGTTCGCCCTGAATGATGAGTAGCTGTGCCCTCAGGGGGGGAACCCACAGTGAAGATGACAGGAGCCGGACTAAGAGAGCCTTGTGCCCCAGTGGGAAAGTTTCCTCCATAGCTCATTAAAGGTGCTAAAAAAACAAAAACATAGCAGTTCATAAAAAATAAAAGCCAACCTATAAACATCAAAAACATTAAGCATTGTGTGTATCTGTTCTACAATCTATAGGACAGAGATTGTTGGCGAGACCTGTTCAACTTTTTTAAGAGATCTGCATGTAACAATGTACAACAATAGCTGTAGCTTAGGACAAACTCTTATGATGATTAGAATGTTGATTTAGCGCCATGAAACCTCAGACTGCAGAAGAGTTGCATAAAGATTATTATAACCTTTGATAATCAGACTACTAGTTAAAGAGAAATATTTGCATAACCTCAATGGAAAGATTATACTAAAACAGATGTTTTGGGCACATATGAGTACAGGTACAATTAACAGCACTATGGAGGAAGTACGTGTCATACCAATACAAGTTTATACCTTTTGTTATATACACCTATAGGAAAGCCACATGCCCACATGCAAAAAGCAGATCCAGAAGTCCTTCACTGGAAATAAGTGCCCTATTGGTTTAGGTCTACAACATATTACTAGAATTATGAAATATCTAACAAGATATGTTTATATAATTCATGTCTATTATTACAGAGAATATTAAGACATATCTATCAAATGAAACTTGAATATTGCATTTGCCTCTTTTTTTTAATGTAAAAATGTTTTTACTACAGAGATAAAGACAGTGTATGTTATCTTTACGGATCAGGTTAGGAAAAGCTTACAATGAGGGTGTAGGTGTTTCCAGCAGTCACAGAACACATTTCACAAGCTATATCACTCAGAATGACACCCTGCTTCCCTACCGGGTGATGGACCAAATATCTGTCAGGTCTGATTGTAAGCACTGGAGAGGAAAGCTGCCTGCTACGTGAGCACAAATAATGGTGCAGGAAGTGGTACAAAACACAAAGGATGACACAGAGAAATGCAGGAAACACAGGGTGGACCCATAGGCACTATCTATGTATGGTGCATAAAGTTTCCTCTAGAAGAGAAAGTCTTTAGACAGAGAGCACAGGGAAAGCACTGGAATACTTTTCAGTAATAACTCTTTGTTAAGCTGCTTCTTGTATTTAGATCAGCTCAGAGCCAGGAATGTCCAGCTTCCCCTAACAGTAAGGCTGTCCTTGTACTGGAATTAATAAATGCTCATTTCTGCCTAGCGTACCATTAGGGAGCAAAACTACTCACCTCATCCCTTCCTCCCACAGGTATTCCCATTTGAAAGTCACTTATCTTTAGGGCTCTACCATTTGCAGCCATCAATGTCCTCATGCAAAAAGCAGAACCAGAAGTCCTTCACTGGAAATAAATGCCCTATTTTTCACACTATAAAGCACACTTCCACCCTACAGAGGAGGAGTCACCGCGTGCGCCCTACAGTATGAATGTGTGACAGCCCACGGCAGATCATTCCTTTGGCTACACTACTGCTGTCAGCCAGGCTGAAGCTGCCCAACTGTCATATGCAAGCTTGGCTGAGCGGGACCAGCAGGTGGAGGTGGGGAAGCAGTCAGAGGGAGGCCACCGTCTAACGTCCAGGAGGGTAATGTTATTTTTTGGGGGGGGAAATCAGATACTATGATGTATAAGGTGCGTCTTATCCAACAGAGTGTCTAATTGTCTGAAAATGACAGACAGACAGACAGACAGACAGATGCATTGGTGAGGTTGTGAAGAAGCAATAGAAATGGAACATTTCCATGTGGACTTTAAAACAACAGCAATCTAAAGGTATAAATATTTTTATGTAATCACAATTATCATAAGCATTATAAAAAAAAACATACCGGTTATTTCCATGGGTTTTTCTGCATTGAGGCTATCTGTGCTACCAATCTCTGCAGCCTGTGTCCCAAATGCTGCTTTAAGCAGGAGGTCTGTGAGCCGGCCAGTGCTAAGAGATCTGTAGAAATAAAAACATTTTGTATTCAAATACTTAATAAATCATACATTAGAAATCTACACAGGTGACATTTGACAATCTACATGTGCTATACAAATGGCTTAAGTTTTATGCAGGCTTAAAAACATAATTATAGATTGTTGGTACTGTTAAAAAGTTTTATGTTCTTGCATTCTTAAGCCCCTGAAGAGATATATAGAGATAATATTGTATATAGAGGCTCGGCAAAGGTAAATGTCAGTTCTAAACAAATCATCAGTAGGAAAAACATGTTTTGTACAGATACCTGTACATATTATCAGCATGCGTCAACCTAATCCTGGCAGTGGAATTATTTCAGGTAACAGATAACAGTTGATATTAGCAGTTTAAACACCATGCTGAACAGCACTTGTAATAATAATCTGAGGTGTACATGGCCTCACTTCTAGAATGGCTATTATCACAACCTTATGGCTGTTAACTCTAAAACTATTGTCACTTTTTTTTAACATGCTGAGCTCATATAATCCTAAGGAACATTATTTTTTTTTTCAAATTTCAAGTTTTTATTGAAATTTTTTTCTAAGGAACATTATATATATTCATGAATACTTCTTGTTAGAAATATTGACAAGACCATCACATAAAGCATTCGGCCCTTATAACACATTGTACGTGGAGCGTAAAGCCTATTCTTCTATAGTTTTACCTGCCAAAAGGGCCTTTCTGCTCCTCCACAGGATGCAGCCCCAGACCAGGTTGCTGGTACTGATAACAAACTGCATTCTTCAGATCTGGGACGGTCTTGTTTCTGGTTGGAGGAACCATCATTCCTTGCTGGGTAATAAGAGTTAGCAAGTTTTGTGAGCTTCCAGCCTTGGGGAACTCAAATGGTGATGCACTCTGTAACAGGAAAAAAGAAAGAAGAATACATTCAGTTAACAATAACTGTTGACTAACATTCCTAATGGAATGACAGTAATACAAATCTAAAAGGTCTATTAACCTCCCTAGTGTTCTTGACGAGCCCAGCTCACCCAGCGGTTGTTTGAAAAACAAACTCTGAGTGACCTGGGCTCGCCTAAAGGCTGCATATCCCTGGAAAGCTGCAGCATTTTCGGGGTGCCCCATAGCCCTCCATGTTAAGGGAGAGGCGTCGGTCTCCCAGTCGTCGGCGTCATTGATGACACTGCCGACGTGTACAGGGGCGGGGGGAGGCCAGTAATTTCAAGCAGTGTACACTGCCGCGATCCCCATTTTTAACGGCATGGTACGGGCATAACCATAAGGGAGGTTAAATATTTATATAGGGCTTAGCAAACAAAATAAAAAGTTTATTAGCGCTTGACTTTTAAGTTGAGCACAGCTGTGTGAGTTAAGTTATTAGACAGTTTGTTTTTATTTTGTCGAATACAAACATACCGCGTTTGCCCAAAAGAAAGACACTGTCTTATAGTATGTGCAAAACATGCACTAGATCTTATTTTCGGGTAGGTCTTATTTTCACAAAGTCATTTTAAGTAATTTCATCTCCCTAGACTGAATTTCTTTTTTAAATCGGTACAGTGTGTGTCATGTTAAATCCATTTGATTTATTATATAAAATGGCCACACAATGTCACTCCCACCTTCCTGTTTTTGCAATCTCAGGGTCAGGATGTTTTTTTAGTTATTATTTTGCTGGGGGTGACATTGACCCAGCACTGCACACTGTGTGTACCTAAAAACACAAGGACTTTGGATGCTTTCTGGGATGCTGACAGTTGGCAACAGCCTAGAAAGCAGGTGAAATACTAAAAACTCTTGGGGGACACCTATAACTGTTCTAAACTTTCACCTAAGACTATCGATCCTGCAGCATTTGTCTGGAAATCTTATGTATGCACCAGGTGTTTAAGTCCAAAAACAATGTCTGCTTTACCTTACAATTTTAGTATTGCTATTTTCCTCACCTTTGTTGGTGAACCCAGTATAGTAGGAAGGGGGCTTCTCTGCATGAACTCAGACAACTTGGGAGAAGACCTGAGAGATCGAGTGGGCTGCAGATTGTAGATCTGTTGGGGGGAACATTGTGGTGTGTGGGCGTCTTTGGGCATCATGGGATCGGAAAGCTGTTTCTTCATTTTCTGACGACATGGTTGTAAATCTGTCAAGTTAGGAGCGCTGTGACGAGATCCCAAACCACAGGAGCTCTGTGCTGGAATGCCTGGAAAATAGATAATCTGCATTTTAATGCTCAATAATTGAATTCACTTTCTATATATTCTGAAATAAAAAAAAATGTAGTTTTTTCATAACCATGTTAATGTGGGAGGAAAAGGATAAATAAGCAGATTACGCTAAAGCTTTTACGTTTACTGCTTATTATGCAAAGTAATCTGGAAGAAACTTCACCTAAACTGTCCTTAGCTTGGTGCTGGAAAAGTACCAGTGCCTGCTGACATCAAATATGCCTGTGCATGCATGAATAAAGGGCTGACTCACTGGGTGACTCACAATGCCACTGACACAGCAATAAGTCGTGTTTAGGAAACAAGAAAACCTTGTGTTGTTTTCAGGTAGCAACTCGACTAAAGCCCTTAATGAGGTAATGTGCAATTCTCGAATGTTAGATAATTTATAACTCAGGTTTATATGAAGATAAACAGACACAGAAATGAAGGGAAATTAACTACTGTATATACTCGAGTATAAGCCAACTTAAAATAAAAGCTGAGGTACCTTAATTTATGAACAAAAGCTGGGAAAACGTTTTGACTCATGTCGAGGGTGGGAAATGCCTTTGTATTGTCGAGGGTGAGAAATGCAATATAGCCAGATAGTTTTTTAATTGAAATTCCACAATCTCCAGTAAAAATTACACAATTCCACACGATTGCACTGCCGGCGAAGTTTGTTTACATTTAGAATAGAAAAGAAGGTATGGCATACACCATACCTGTCAAATTTGCTGGCCGAGAATAAGGGATGTGGCGTCACTTCCAATATTTCGACCCAGCTCTTACACGTTCCAAATACCATGAGACGCTATTTACGTCACTTCCTGTATCGGGAGATCCCCGCCCTCCTATTTAGTACCTGCCTAACTTAGGAGGGAGAGGGCGTTACTCTCTCTAATGTCCCACCTCGCACATCATCTTCACAAGCGGTAGAGTAATGCCCCCTCCTTCCTAAATTAACATTTCCCGATTTCAAAATCCTGGAAAAAATTCCAGCGTCTGCAGGGAGACAAGCGAAAACTAGGATAGGTAAGTGGGACCCTGACTCGAGTATAAGCCGAGGAGGGCTTTTTCAGCACATTTGTGTGCTGGAAAAAACTTGCCTTATACTCGAGTATATACTGTAAGTGCTCATTTCACTTAGTTTGAACAATAGTAGCCATAAGTGAAATGTATTTAGTGTACACTGTGGCTCCATCTACTGTTAGGAACTGCATCACGTTTACTCACAAAGTACACAGGTATCCATAGGAAACTGTGCTGCATTGTGGTTTCGCCTTAACAAGCTAACGCAGCACATTAACGCAAACACCCATCTCCCATACGCTAGTATTGGAGGGTTTATTCACCTGCAAAGAATGTGTTTGCATTACTGCAAAAGGACCCTAAATTATGAAAGAACTAACTTCTTCACTTTTGCTTCTGTTTAAAAGCGGAACCTTTAAAGATACAAAAATACACTACTGCAGTAAAGAAATACAACAAAGTATTGTCCCACTTTTTGAAAGTGACTGGACAGTGAATTAGAAGTAGCGGGATGGTGTGCTCAGTCTCCCCGTTATCCGCTCTCTCTCCTCTCAGTATTCCCATGTGTGCACATGAACACAGCAACACAACTGACTGGCTCCTTGTGTTTATTCCTATTCTGAACTGATCAGAAACTGAAACCAGGTTCTTATACAACTTTTAAGTAAAAAAACATAGCTGCATTCATTATGTTTAACATCTGCCTGACTTTCAGCATTAAAATAGAAAATTTTATGTTTCTATAGCATACCAATAACAGGGCTCCGGTTTCTGAGTTCAGCTTCTGCTGGGCTACTACTAAATTCTTGAACAGGTTGCTCAGGTATAGTTCCCACTGCAAAAAAAAGTATGCATGTATTTAATATTTATATACCTACTTGAAGTACAAGCCCAATTAAGCCCCATTCTTGTGTAATGGGGTGTGTAAAGTTTATCAGGATCATTAGGCTACAGATTGCATTAACCAAGTTAAAGCTGAAGCCAAGAAGATTTTCTAAATTGTGGGATTAAACAAATCCCTGTAGAAAAGCTATAATAGGAAAGAAAACACATTATTAACATTATTAAAACCATGTGATTCCATTAATTGGCTTACCCTGTGGAGAGGGAATGTATGGTTTTGCCCCTCCAAATGAGAGCCGTCTTGTAGTTGGTGAAGAGTTGTACTCCACAGGGAAAGGAGGAGAATTTCCAGCTCTAATAAAATTAATAGGACTTGCACTGCTGGACTTTCTCACCATACCAGATCTGAAAAGAACCAACCTAATGGTTACTTAAATACATTTAGCAATAATTAAAAAAATACAAAATACTTAAAACACTTTAAATGTAGAAAAGTAGAAGAATTGACATAACATCATCAACTAATGTAACCTCCTGAGCAGTTAACCCGACTGAAATCGTGGTAGATTTGCTTACTCCGCAAACTTACAATCAGGGATACCGTAGCAATGTAGGGTAGCGGCGGACCCAACGTTCTCTTCAGGCTTTTCTCAGTACATCCTTGGTGTCATTGATGACACCGGGAATGTGAAGGGAGAGCAGAGAATCTTGGCGGATTAGGTTACGTTGCCCGGAATTCTCTTTTTAAAAAAGCGCGCCACTGGAATAACGCTCAGGAGGTTAAAAAAGAGCTTAATATACAAAAGATGTGTACAAGCAACTTTCAGCATATACCAGTCAAGGAACACTCACCTCTGGGGGGTGTACTGGTTGGGCGACTGCAGGTTCTGCTCGATCCTCCGATAATTGTCAACCTGGGTTGGGACTGGAATCGGCACCGATTGACCATATCTGCTTCCTGCTGTCTGAGGCAACCTAAGACAGGGCAATAAAGTCAATAAGACTTTGTTAATGTTTAAGCATAACAAAATTTAAGTAAAACTGAGGGATAAATATGTGTGTGTTTGTATATATATTGTGACAGACTGTCTGTCACGTTGTAAATGGACCATCAGGTGGGGTATCCTGGAAGGAAT
>CM070032.1:66660304-66705960 GCA_036250615.1 Ptychadena robeensis | reverse complement strand
TTAGCGTTCAAGTAGCTACAGGAGAGGCTACAAAGGTCTAAAGGTAAAGACTGGAAAATGAGTCAAAAAAAGCTCTGAAAAGTGCTCTCTGATCAACTCTCTGAATGTGACAGAAGACATTAAAAATTTACAGAAAACTTACTGTTTGATTAACTACAGTAAATTTCCTGTTCTTTAAATGACCTCGCAAACAGAAAACGACCTTGCAAACAAAGGTGTAAATTTTGCCTAAAAATCATCCATTCAACAGCCGGTATGGTCAGTATTGTTACAGAACTGTACCAAAACTCAAGCCCAAACGATTTGCATTCAGAAAGCATAGATAAAGTTATGAGCAAGTGTATTGGTTGTGGAGAGTTGGAACCTCTCTGTATGTCAATGTTGTGGTATTGCACTTAGTCTCCAGAAGAGGTCCTCTGCACTTTTTAATACACTGACCCATTGGGTCTGCTAGGAAAAAAACTTAAATGGAAAAAGGGGCAGGACCCTGTACTTGGCCCAAAGCCTAAAATGCACTGTTTAGCTCTGTACAGTAACGAAACTTGGGTTCCACCAAAGGTTACCAAGTCACAGGCAATATATTGGGCTTACACCCTCTATACATCTCGCTATAGGTAATCTTGTAGTTTTATGGTTTGAAGAAAAAGGCCTTTATACATTAAACCAGACTGGCAGAACTGGCAAAAAAATCTTCCATTTTTTTAAACCTATAGATGTGACTTCCATGTTTCGGAATGCTCACTGTCTGCAGAATATGTATTTGAGCACAGATGTTAAAAAACTGATTAGGTAAGATTTGTGATTATAGCAAGCACCTAAATAAAATGCTGGTAATTATGTGATTATATTTACAATAATTTTAACATAACATGTATTAAAATGGAGAGATTAGGACTTCTGTTTAAGCTATATCATTCACAAGCATAATATCATTTTTACCAAAATCCATTCGGTCCTTCTGGTTCCTCTGCAGAAGCCCCAATAGCAGCTGCTTTAAATGACATGAGGTTTCTCGTGGGATGCTGAAACATCAAGAAAGATACATTTGTGAGTTAAACAAACTGTACAAAGAAAGGACAGAGCAGTCCAGACGAGCACTAGGAGAAGTCACAGTATAGGAAAACTGCTGAGCACAAAGTTTGAGCAGTTTGTGTGCGAGAAAGGCGAGAGGGGAGTA
The DNA here is from genome assembly GCA_036250615.1 of Ptychadena robeensis. NCBI lineage: Eukaryota > Metazoa > Chordata > Amphibia > Anura > Ptychadenidae > Ptychadena > Ptychadena robeensis. The sequence continues at coordinate 66,704,783 of CM070032.1, read as the reverse complement.
GGTCTGCCAGGTTTAAATTTAACAGTTGCAGGCAGTCTGGGTATTATTCTTCATAACTCCTAAACTAGTGAAGACGTAGTACTTGTATTTTTAGGGGACACAGGAGAGATGATCAGTAACAAAACTAAGGTCCTGTGCAATACTTAACTGATGACTAAAAAAGATCAGTGTTGGCACTGTGTTATATTAGAATTTCAAATGAAGAAACAATCTACTGCAGTCTGGGTAGTCAGCAGTACTTAATCATGGTGAACAGGTATGACAAGTTTATTGCTGCTGTAAAAAACCGCATTACTAATACAACCGACAGAGTCAGGAAAACCAGAGCCATTTCAAACAAACTTCCCCAGTCAAGTTGAGGTGTGTCCAATAGAATAGGACTGTGGGCTTGATTTATTAAACAGCCTGAGGCAAGAACTGTAGCAGCTTATATAATCCCACAGAAACTTATTCAAATGTACAATCCCCGGATGTTATTTTTCAGGGGAGGATTCAATCAAATTGGTAAACTACAGAGATGGTCTAAAAAGGTTGCTGTTGCCTAGTAAATAACTGATCAGCCACAACATTAAAACCAGTGTCAGGTGAAGATTTATTATGGTGTCTTGTCTAATGACAACTGTCAATGGTGGGTATTATTAGGCTGCAAGTGAAGAGCCAGTTCTTGGGGGTGATGTTAGAAGCAGGGAGATGGTCATACATAAGGGCATGAGTACCATTGACTCGGTCAATTGTGATGACTAGAAGGGGTACATCATAGCACCTCCTCCAAAGCAGCAGGTCTTTGGGGGGTGTTGCTGTCGGTTAGTAACTACTAACAAATGAACTAACTACCCAGGATGGATAACTAGTAAACTGGTGGTCATGTCACCCAATACTTATTGATGATACAAGTGTTGCACAAATTACTATAAAAAGCATTTTACTGGCCATAGAGAAAAGTGTCTGTCAGTTTTTGTGTATGGGGTGCATGGCTACTGACAAGGAATGTTTATATTTACCCCTGTCCAGTGTCAATAGGCAATGGGAAATATTAAAACTGGACAATGGAACAATAGAAATAGCTGACCACACCTGATGAAAAACCTTTACTGCAGAAAGCTGAATGCATCCGCAAATTAGTGTTGCCAAAAAGTCTGATCCACAAAAGCCCAGCCTGAGAATAAATAGGGATTGCTGCTTATTATGACTGGGTTCATCATTGAGATCTATAAGGTCTACGGTTAAAACATTGTTGACACATAACTTGAGAAGCATTCAGAAGATTTGTTAAGGCCATGCCACGAGCTGCTTTTGTGGAATAAGGGTTATCAGCAGACTTTTAACCTACTGGTTTCAATAATGTGGTCTGATCAGTGAATATAGTTGATTCCCTTTATATTGCCCACAGCTAACTTTCTGAAATGAGAGAGAATATCTCCACTTTATGTAAAGGCCCCCATACACCTTACAATCTTTCCATACAATTTCTGTACAATCAACTTTCTTCTACTAAAACCATGTAATACGAGGACCTTTCTAAACCTTCCAATCACTATGTATTCTATCAGGGAGGACCCAGCACTACATAGTTGTTGGTAGATCTAATGGAAATTGTATGGAGTGATTTAAAGGTGTATGGGGGGCTTTATGTAGGCCCAGCAAGAAAAAGCTCATGATGAACTGACAACACCATTTGGTTTGGGATGCACGCGGTATGCTATTTAGCTCATCACTGGATGTTTGTAGTTAACCGGCTTATTTTTTGCATGATTAAGGGCTTGCCCCTGCTTAGGCGATCAGCCGCGATTACTAGCGATTCTAATCGCAGTGCGGCAATTGTGCCCATAAATTTCATGGGGCTCAACCCCACAGCTGCGTTTGAGATGTGATTTTTATACGCGCCCCCATTCATTCTCTAAGGGCGAGATCAGGGACGATCGGGCATGGTTGAGCAAGATTACCTGTCCCACCCCCCACTTCCTGCCTGCCCTAATCTCATCCAGAAAAACGAAGCCAAAAACGCACCTAATCACACCCAATCACAAACAAGAAAAATCGCTAGCGATCATCGCACAGCGATTAGAATAGTGAGTGATCGTCTAAGAGGGGACAAAGCTTAAGGCAGTGGCTCCCAAACTGGGGGGTTGGCCCCCCTGGGGAGGCGCAAAGGTATGTCAGGGGGGTGCGGGCCCTCTTTCTTAACCTGTGTTTGAATAGGGAGGAGGGCTCGATAATGTTCCTAAATAGAAAAGGGGGGCCCTGCAGGGAAAGTTTGGGAACCACTGGCCTTAGGGATGTTTTCCTGTACAGTTGTTTTTTTTACAGAAATATACTGAACATGTTTTTGTTTGGGGGTTTGATAAGACACTTAAAAAAAACACATCTTTTTTATTTTATAAAATGCATATCTTGGTGTGAGAAAGTAGATATTTATTTGATCACACTAGTGTATAGTTTATATACCTACTTTAATTCCTACTTTAAAAGCTGTAATTTCTGTGCACTATAAACCATTCCAGCATTAAAATGGTTTCCTCAAATAACCTAGCCCATTTGCTGAAAGGATTACAAGAACTTTCTGTCTGAGCTTGGCACTGCCAGCTATGCAGTGATAATTAAGGAATGCTAAACATAGTGCCAAGTGTCTAGTGCCCATCTCGCTGGCAGCCTGGAGGTTTAGCACAGAATCAACAGGTGTAAACAGAGAGCAAGTCAATGGAAAAAAGAAGTAATGCTGTAAGAATGATTACTTGGGTGTGAGGGTCTTGTTTTTCTCATAGAAGAGACGAAGGTCTTGAGGACTGCTGGCCTGCAGAAGAAGAAGGAAGCTTTAACCAAATGTGGACTCTTTATTTTTATCATAGTCACAAGATAAGTATGTCATCCTATTGGTTATGCGAGCACCACCTTAACCACACGTGTTCTGATTTAGAATTGGCACAAAATGGCCTAGTCTTTCCTGCTGAAATTGTGTGTAACCACCCTGAGCAAAGCAAAATATAGAATACAGCACTTTTTTTATTTTGTGACTCACAAAATGCCTTTACAGTTTTCTTGCAGTAACAGATATAGAAAAAAATCCCATCAAAGTAGACTACCACCCAACACTAGTGATGTACTTGGAATAAATGAGGACAGGGATGCTAAAATAAAACAAAGCAGTGTGAAGCAAACCACCGCAGATGATCTCCTCTCTTCCCAGCTTCCAATATTCCAGGATACCAGATTAGTCAAAGTAACCTCAGCAGAGAAATCAAGTGAGGGGAGGAGACTTCATCAAATGAAAACAAATGTTTTTGGTAATAAAATAGTTTGGTTTACAAAAGTTCAATAACTGAGGGTCGCATATTTACAGTGTTTTGCTAACAAACGGCAATAAGGCCATGTGTCCACTGCATTAGAATGGGAAGTATCCTCTCTGTGTCTTTTTCCCCGTGACAGACGCACGTCCACCGTGGGGAAAAAGAAGCAGTAGACACAAGCCCTAGAGACAAGTTTCAGCAGTCAGTTGGAAATATTATTGCCAAATGCAAAACTCACCTGCAGGTGCCTATAGCAATAGAATGGGGGCTGTCAGAGGTTATTGACAGCCGTCTGCCTATTGCTTGCACAAAATTGCCAACTGCTCTAATCCCCATGGCCCTGTAACCATCCATCAGAACTTTAATAAGTTAAATAAAACAAATAAAAAGTGAAATTATACTACATCCCAACCTGCAGACGGACCTTAAGGACTGGAGCTGGTTTAAAGGTAGCCATACAAGGCCCAATTTGCTGATCCCATTACTACAAAAAGGGTGCCCGAGGATCAGCTGAGAGGCCAGCTTCAGCATCATGGGGTCCCCATCAAAAGTAATGGAATCTTTCTAAGAATTACGGACATGTCTATAATGGATTAGATTGATTTGGCAGAAGATTTATGGCCAAAGTTTAGGCATTCAATTTGCTGATGATTTCACGCCACATCAGGCGTGAGAACGTGCAGCGGTCAATCACCCGAAAAAACAAGTGCAAGTTGAAGCTTGTATGGGGAGCTTAATTGTGCTTGTTTCTTGTTATGCGGTATATATCATGCATGCACTCCACTTCGTAGACCACACTTTTCTGGCTTACAATCTACTTCAACTGACTAAATGTTTATGTATAATGATCTACCCACAGTAAAAAAAAGGCTCCCTTAGCTATACAATGTGAATCCAGGCTTCAGCTTGGTGTAAATATATGCAAGCATTAATAAAGCCGCCCCCCAAAAAAATAAAATAAAAATTAGATGCCTTTGTGATTGACTGCGTGGTCACCCCTGTGTTTTTGAGATTGTAATGGACTCTAGGCTAGGGCTCCACTATGTGCTGGCATCCGCTGATATCAGCGCAAGCCTCCTTACGGCCCTGAAGACGCGGATAGGCTGTGTCAACATCAATGTGATGGAGACTCGGACCGACTGATCGGGAGCTATGCCGGGCTGTGGAGACAGCCCTGTGAAAGCCCTATTGCCATCAATGGGCAGCTCGAACACTCCATTCCACGCAGGGTTTTAACGGTTACTGGAGCCCTAGCCTTATCCACTGTGTCTGGATCATGGTAACCAAAAACAAAAATGAAACAATGAACACAGATAGAACTATTCGGAGTTGGATGATTTGTCAAGAAGATATCCTGAAAAGAGTTCAATAACATCAGACACTGATCTGACATGCTGCTGTGTATATCCTTGTAGGTAATATGTCCCATGACCACCTATAAAGGAACTTTTGCTTAACTGATCTTATACAGGGAGACCAGGCTTCCACTTTACAACATGTGGATTTCATAAAAATAAACACGTGGGAAAAATACAACAAATGAAGCATTCAAATTCCTTTTTAACTTGCTCACATAAAGTACAAAGAGTTCATGGTGGAGTTCGCAGTATTCCCAAAGCTCAATTCCTAGAAAGCTGTGTGGACTGTGTACACATTCATAGCGGTAGAGGGCCTAGACTAAGGGAGGTAACATTCCTTTGCTAGCCTTTCCTGACCCTGACCAAAAATGATTCAAATGCAGGGATTTTATAAGCCTAATTCTCAAATGAAAACTTTCAAAAGAAAATCAACGCAGCATTGTACAGATAAACATGTAAGCAAAAGCAACACTTCATGCAAGCAAAGTACATTTATATAAATATGTGTACATAAACATGACCCCCTAAAAGCGCTGAACCTGCAAAACTCAGGTGTCAAATGTTCTCCATGTAGCAGAAGCAGAGCTGGGCAGGAATGGAGTGAACTCAGCATACTGTGTTTCATGACACTGTATACCATTCCACTGGTCCTCTACATGTATAATGCTTAGCAAGTGAAATAAGAATGTAAATAAACAAGTAAAAGCCAAATGCTTGGCGGGGGTACCCTGGAGAGTAGTTTGCTGATGCTCCTTTTGCTAATTTTCTTGTATGTTTTTCGTTTGATTTATAGTGGGGGTATATCATATCTGTCATTTTCTCCGTCATTGGCGGTGATTTTGTGTGTGGAGAACAGTTTGGTTGTATTACTGTATGCTTATGCACATTCTGTATGATTCTTCTTGTTTTTTACAATAAACTTTATTGTTGAATCAAAAAAAATAACTAAATGCTTTTCTTAAAACTTACAAATGGGGAAAAAGGCAGGGATAAGGGTCAGGTAAGTGCACCCTAGCAGGGCCACCGTTAGTAGGGGGCACTCCTGTCCTGGGACCGACACTCTAGGGGGGCCTGGTACTGTGTTTCTTCTCATGCGCGCTGGCTGACATCAGCCTTCTCGCATCTCCATTCTAGCCAGAGAGGGGAGAGACCTGCAGCATGTGGATGGAGACAGCTAATCAGAGGATCAATCAAGAACAGGGAAGTCCATCTGCAGCAGAATCTACCATGCAGGAACCCTCAGCGGATGTGTGCGAGTGGTAGGGGGCCCCGAAAAATTACCCAATATGGGGCCCCGAAATTTCTGATGGCAGCCCTGCACCTTAGCACAACATGTTTAACATTTTCCTCATATTTCCTGAAAGTCATATAAAATCCATGTAACAATGCACTCTCAAGTCTTTATTGTAAACATGATGCTTTTAAAAGGCCTAGGTATTGTTTAGCAAGTTCATTTTGGAACAGGAGTTACTGGAAAAACCTGGTATGGTGAAATATTAGTAGAGAAAACTTCAGCTTTCATTTTAACTGGAAAAAAATATACATCAAAATATTTAAGTACTCATTAAAAAACACAAAATAATGAGAATCAACCAGCTTTTTACCATAAAAATATATTTGTTGGATAAGCAAGTAATAATCTAAACATAAACAAGCCTACTGGTTGGGAAACAGTTAAGCTGAAAAAAGGACCTTCATAGTGGTGCATGTGAGCTGCTTTTCAGGAAACATGTGGGGCCCTGTTTGAGGTTGTAAATTCCTGCTGCTATAGTATCTTACTGTATAGAAACATGGTCACTATACTTCCTTAATGATAAAAGGAAGAAAAAAAATATGGACCATCTTTTACATGTAATATTCATAGTGAACGAGTGACTAGACATTTTTCCATATATTTTACAGGTATCCTCTCTATTTAATTGTTGCACAATAACTAAAAGGTGGCCACACACGGGCCGATACCCATTAGATCAACCCATGATCTAATCTAAGCGTGGTGGCGTCACTTTTAGCCGAATCGGTGTGCACCACTTTGTGCAATGGATTCCTGTTACATACTTTTGGTGGGGACCAACGATCGATCGTGCATAGTGATCTATCATTCGGTACCTGAACTTTATAGTACGATCTATGTTTGTGGGGTTCTTATCAAAGACAAAAAAGGAAAAAGAAAAGGGGGTCTACAATAGAAGTCTACTTTTAATTATATTATCTGTTTATATACAGTGTATGTTAAAAATTAAGGTATGCTAGTTCTTCAAAGTATTTAAAAAACTTCTCACTGTCATTTTTCAGAACTGGTTTCCACCCCTTTGGCTTTGGTACGAGGAGTCGGGTACACCGCCCTGATTATCTTGGTTCATCTGCTGTTTAAGCTAATACAGTGGCCTGTGTATTTGCTAATTTGCTGCCTTTCTTTAATGATAAAAGCATATAAAGGTATAGCTGAAGTGGGTCTAAACAGGTTAAACAGTAATGACAGCACACAAAACACATACTTTTGAGAATTGCATACTATTGATGTTGCCTCATTTCTGAGAAATTTGGAGTAACCTTGTTGCTCAGTGTGCTGAAATCCAGCTTCTGTCTGTATACAAAAGGCAATGCAATAGGCTGAACAGGTTGCATCAGCGCCTTCAAGCAAAGATAATTCATTTTACAAGCTGCCAAGTGAATGAAAATGCTTCGAATTGTGTTTTTGAAAGGTTCCACCTAAAGTTTTGGGATTTGTGCTGGATTGGGCCGTGTAAATACCTTCTGTTGTAAGAAGGCTTGATTGTGCTATGCACTGCTCGAGTTGAGGGCTTTTTGATTCCTTTCATCCCTTCTCACCATAACCTTCATGGGTACTTCTCTTTGTCCGGCTTCCAAGCCCCACACCATAGAGCCATTGTTTCCATACACTGCACTGATGATGGCCAAGTAGCCTGAAACAGCTGTATGCAGTTTGGAATAAATGGCTCTGTACCAAAAAGGCTATATTTGCACTGTACACCAGCGGTTTCTGGATGTGCATTTGGCTGATGGGGCGAAAAGGAATAATTTGCATGGCTCCGCCCACTGTCCTAAAACAAGGGCTTCCACCTAAAGTTTTGGGATTTGTGCTGGATTGGGCTGTGTAAATACCTTCTGTTTTAAGAAGGCTTGATTGTGCTATGAAAGGTTGAAAGAAATGTAAGATTTGGCACAGTGTAGGCAGGTTTACTTCCATGTTATAGCATTACATAACCGGTGCCTAGCTAAATGACCATTGAAGAATTTTTAAGACTTTTGAAAAATAATAACGTGTTTCTGAAGTCCAATCTTAGGGCCTCCCTACACCTTTAGACCTCTGTCAGATTTCCTTTAGATCTCCTTTTGTTTTACCAAAACCATGTAATATGAGGGACTTTCTAAATCATCAAGTCTACCTGTGTTCAATCGCAGAAGACCCTATACTACATAGTTGTTGGTAGATCTAAAGGATATCTGACAGAGAAATCTAAAAGGTGTATGGTCAGATTTAAGTTAACGCACTTGGCTTGAATCTGACAATTTACATTCAGAGATAAGCGTTAAACCTGTCAGGAAAAGTACAGACAATGTGAGCTGGAATGTTCCGTGCTACAAAACAGGCCATAACCACATTTGCCTTTGCTGAATTGTAGGCAGGCCAATTCTAGGAACGACCAACACATAAATACAAATTGCTTCTGCGCATATTTTACTATTTACTAAATAAAATTTTTATTTTGTAATCCAGGTATGAAATATTGTGTAAGAATAAAAAATATTTACATACTTCCCATCCTCAAGTCACAACATCAGACCAGTCAAATTGACACAGGGCTAGCCTCACTGCAGGGGGAAATTTGTGCTGATCATGAAATTTAGCTTAAACAACCTTGTTGATCTGTTTACAGACCTGAAAACCAAAACAACTAGAACACAGGAGTAGTTGTCCCATTTGCCTTCTCAGATACTTTGCTATAATGTTAATGATTATTTCATCTGAAAACACGTACCCAAGTTTTCACAAGGTGATCCGTTTCCTTTTTATGTGTAACCGATCTCAATCCTTGAGTGCCATTGCTCAATAGAAACATGTGCATCACTCAATTAGCCTTCATGTTTGTCTCTAAGGGGGCTGATGGCATGAGCAAAAGCTATTTTTGATAAGGATTTGCTTGTGTACAACATGTCCTGTATTACCTCAGGTTTCTCAGTATAGGAGCACACCATGGGTGCCACAAAGACAAATGACAATGATTTCACATAACCAACTTTTCAGAGTCACCAGAAATCAGAGTTTAGTGTTCTATGCTGCTGCACAACACTTATGGTTATTTTGATGGTAATCGGTAAATTACCTCCGCTACACATGTGGAACATTTGTGCCTGACAAACAATGGGAACTAATCCTCTGCAGGCATGTCTAAACGTTATTTGTCTGGGACACAGATTAAGAGTTGAGTCAGTGTTAAGACTTGCATTTGGATTTAAGTTTAATGTTCTGGGTAAGAGCCATCGAAAAATGATTTTTAGAGTCACATTATCATAAATATAACACAAGGAAAGTCACGTTTTTATGTGGAACATAACTCAATTTCCTCTATATTTCTAAATGGTAAACATTTAGAAAAGATAATTGTGCCCTGCCTTGAAAGATGTAGCTTCTGTGCTGAGCTACAATGGAAAAAATAGTAACATTATCATAGCTGTATTATGTGTGAGCCTTATGCCACTGCAACAGGAGTTGGTTTACAATTTGTGATGTCACTACTGTGCTTGTTAAAGGCCAGAGTAAGTACCCGAGAGCCTGCATTGTATGCCCCTGACCTGGAAACACGGCTCCCCAATGGGTAATACAAACTAACACACTGGGGCTTCTGAGTGGGCCTCTGCTTTGTCATTGATGCATTACCTATCTTTCTACCTACCTGATGGTCTAAAGACTGGCAAGTCCTGGCTTTGATTGGCCACTGAGGCTTACCATCAGTGATCAGTTTTAAGACAAATTGATGTATGATTGAAGTGAACACATTATAATTGTATACAAAATGCTTTAATCTAACCGGGGCATATATGAGCATTTGGATTCTGGTGGATTGCTGGCAGTACCTGGCAATCCTTGGAAATTAGGTCATGAGTTATTGGCTGGTCTTTTTTTACTTTTGACCTTCTTGATCTGCATTTCCTAAACCTCTCCTGATGCTCCCTCCTTCTGTCACCAATCATCAAGTCGACACTAATAAGGGGGGGGGGGCATTGATGTGAGCAGACAATGTAACACATTCTACATTTTCAAAACACATGGTATTTACTTTTACATATGTTTGAATATACAACACATTCAGCATTTTAATTGGTCAAAATGTCCTCCCTTTCACCAACTGCTGCTAAATTTTTGCGCAAATCAATTAAGTCTTCATGCCAAACTAGTTTTTGGAGATGAGCCAAATTAGTCAAAATGAGCAATATATGAGATACAAGAGAGTAAAACCCAGTTATCCAGAACTGGCAGCCAAACCGTGAACCATAAAGAAAAAATGTCAGTTTAAATTTGTCAAGCTGTGCTATATTTCCAGTGCCACCTTACTGCATTCATGTGATATAGGGTTCAATAATGCATAATGGAAAAATAAAGTACTATAATATGACTTAAGCCAGACTTCTAGTACCAAAAGACTGGTATCCTAATAATGACCAGAAACGACATTTATCCATGCTTTATCAATTCCCAATGGTGCTGGATAATGGGAAAATGACTGTACAGGGAGTGCAGAATTATTAGGCAAATGAGTATTTTGACCACATCATCCTCTTTATGCATGTTGTCTTACTCCAAGCTGTATAGGCTCGAAAGCCTACTACCAATTAAGCATATTAGGTGATGTGCATCTAGAGATGTAAAATTTTCCGAAAATTTTGAAGCTCGAAAAAAACGCTCCATTCAACACTTCTTTTTCTTTTCCAGACTGAAAGTCATTCTGTTACTTTAGAAACATAAAGTATAACTATGGACAATGTTACTGGGCATAAAATGATCACAACTTGTATAATAGAAATATAGTGACTATCACAGATCACACAGAACTGACTTTTATAATGATATTTATTTGTATTGTAACAAATGGAGCAACAATCTCCTGAACTGTTTACTAGTTTCTGTGGAACAAAAAAAACTCCAGAAAACAATATTTAAAACCAGAAGTAACAATTTCTCATATTTCCTGCTGGCAGCTGGCCTGGGCATGAATGGGGATGAGGTTTAATCAGAATCATTTTGTGTGCTGTAATCATCAGTATCAGTTTCAGTCTCTGTTTCTGCATCTACTCTGCTGTGTCTGTCATCATCACAGTTATTATGGACGTCTGAAAAGTTATTATGGACGTCTGAAAAGTTATTATGGACCTCATTCATCATGCCATAATATATTTTTTCAATTTTTCGGAAAAAAAATAAAAATCTTCAGGGAAAAAAACGGAAAAAAAAAGTTTTTTTTTCAAATTTTCCCGGTTTTTTTCCGAGCTTCCCATCCCTATGTGCATCTCTGTAATGAGAAGGGGTGTGGTCTAATGACTTCAACACCCTATATTAGGTGTGCATAATTATTAGGCAACTTCCTTTCCTTTGGCAAAAACAATAATCATAATGAAGAAACAACACAAATCTTAGTAACTGAAATTTACGGAACTGTTCAACAGGGAGACTCTGCCGCTGACAACAGATTACTAAACCAATTCTAGCATAGTGTGTGTGTTTTTGTGTGTATGTATATTGAATTTTGACACCTACATTGTATACTGCAGTGGTTCCCAAACTTTGCCTGCAGGGCCCCCCTTTACTTAATAGGAACATTATTGAGCCCCTCACCCCTATTCAAACTACAGTTTCAGATTAAGGGCATTTTACACTAGTATGTTTGATTTGCAGTGTTGTGTACCAACACTAGTGTGAAATGGTTTTCAAACTTTATTTGAAATACAACTCATAACACTTAACAATTTGGTTTTCCCACCAATCATACAGAAATATTCATCACTCGCATAGAGACACACACATTACAAGCTCCCTCAGCCCCCTAGCTGTGCCCCCCCCCCTCTGGAATCCCTTCGCAACCCCCAGTTTGGGAACCACTGTTATAGTTCATGCTTGTGCTGTGCTATGATATCTCATATGACTACTGTTCTGTTTTTACAGCAAATACAAAGTTTATAATCAATCAGCGTTGTGTAAACAAATGTAATCAGATTTGACCCCCAAAAATGTATGTGCTCATTATTTGTATTTCTTAATTTTGATTGCTCACTAAGCGGCGCAATTAAGACACTTCCCATACAAGCACCAGTTAATATTTTATTCAGCTACTTGCTGTCTGAAATCTCACCCCTCCATGTTCAGGACACTGGTACCCATGCCAAATCTGATGAGGGCACGAGAAATGACCGTGTCGTGTTACACTGGCTGGAGTCAGATTTCCTCACTGATGAATACCACGTACAGGAGTTGACATACAAGACTTTTGTTAAACCGTTCATAAAATCGATTGAAAGTTTGAACTTATATGAACAGGGTTAACTAGAGGATGATGGCTTCTAAAGGTCAATATGTGGACAGTAACATTTCCCAACCAGAGCAGTGAAAATTACTGTAAGCTAGATAAAACTTACCTGGAAAGGAGCCTTGCCAGTCAGGCACTGATAGATGATGGTACCAATGCTCCACAAGTCAGCTTTGGCATCATAGTGTTGGGACATAATAACCTCCGGTGCCTTGTAAAAGAAATAAGAATATGTCACCATATTCAATGTTTATATCTCATCATTCTCTAAAGTTATTATTTGTAAGAAATATCTTTTTTTTTCAGGAGAAATGTGGCCAGATATAGAGTTTGTGATGTGTAGCTTTAGGATGAAATATGGTCTGATTCCAGGATTGAGGGCCCTTTCACACCGGTCACATTGCAGCGTGATAGTGTTACCACAGGAAAACCTATTGTACATTTCCCCCTTCCTGTGTGTTGTGTGTTAACCCGTTAATGCCCTTCAGCCCCCATTTGTATGCTGCAGCACAAGTGCACACACTAGTATGGGTGGCGCAACACAGAGCAATGCAGTGCCTTTTACTGGAAAAGCCCTGAGCCCTATAAAGTCAATGTTTTAAAAAAGGCCAGGCATACCAAGTCCCGTTTACGTAAAGACCAATTAGAGAAGAAAAACACAGAATAAAGGGCTAACTCACTGTTTTTGTAACCCTGTCTCTGAAATAAGAAAGCTGCTTATGATTCATCATGGGTACTGCGCAGATGTTTAGGCAATGTGGAAAGAGACACATTCTATGAATAAATACTCCATGAATATATTTGACTTTAGCTTAGAAGCTGGACAAGACATGACTAACAATGGCAGCTTCCAGGATATGAGAATTCTGACAACTATTGGGCACATGCCAACTGTTTGCTTACAGATAGGTGCCCAACTGCCAGACATCATGACAGATGTGACCATTTCCACCCCCTGGGCAGATGCAACGTAAAATGCTGAAAGCTGTTTCATTCACACATTAAAGTTTACATTTGGGTCAGATAAAACACAATGCTGACACTCTTAGCAAAAAGAAAACATATCCTTTCTATTAAACTAGTTCTTTTAATACTACTTGCTAAATCTTCTGCATTTTGTTAGCTGTTCTCTTTAAAAGCACAAAATCAATTTCCCCCCATAATAGTGTATGAATACCAGCAACATCATTATTATTACAGGAATAAAGAAAGTACATAAAAACCGGCAACTACATAAACGCATCTGTAACAGATCATCTCTTCTTCTAATGATTGTAGGAAGATCCCGGAGACATAATGTGTAGGCACACAATACATGTCCTAACATAACAATTACAGCTCCCCTTATAATTATATCACATTGAAGTAAAGGGAGAGAACAGAAAACTTCATAGATCTGACTTCACCACATCTCATTCACAGAAAATACTGTTGCATAGAGTAAATAGTTAAATAACTGTCTGCATCTCTTGTGCAAAAAGCACATCTGACTTATTTCTTATTATAATACAAGGAAAAAAACTGAATTTAAAAGAACGAATGTGTAATGCAGGAGAAAATGGCATTTTAACCGCCCTAGCGTTATGGACGGCAGCACCTCGTCCAGCGCTACAACAGCTACTATCGCACTGGACGAGGTGCTGCCGTCCAGTACACATCGGGGCTCCAGGCAGCGCATAGTCACAGTTCTGTGCTGTCCCCGATGTGACATGCTTGATTCTTCGGCTCTTCTTCATCATCACCCCCCCCCCCCCCCCCCCCCCGCCGAGTGACGTGATGACGTCACATCGGGGAGGCGGCGGGAAATTTGTATCAATTCACTACTCTGCTGGGTATAATCCCTCTGCTCTGCTGGATATCAGTCATCAACAAAGGGTGTCACACCATGGCACTGCTGGGTATCATTAGTCAGAGGTACATTAGCACTCCTGGGTGGGGGGTAAAGTTATCATTCTGCATACTCAATCATGACTGCTGCTGCATGAGCTTCACTTACATGGATCACATTACTGTAATCTGTGCAATCTCAATAATTTTGCACAACATGAAGTTTACAGAGTTTACTCAACACAAGCAGTGTGCCCTGCTAGTGCCCAGTGGGTACCATGGGGCACTGGTTAGTGTCATTCCTCTGCACTGCTTGGTATCATCATTCTGCATGGCATTGTGTTCTCCCTGTTACTGCTCCCATTGCTCCCATTACTGTGTGCTGTGGCTGTGCAATCCTCAATATTTGTATCAGATTCCAAACAATCCACACAGAAGCTTTTTGTTAGCGATAAAGATACACACTTCTCATCAAAGAGATGCCACACTGCCTCCTTATTAGGTTATCACTATCACGTAGGTTATCAGTCCCACTATTGCACTGGGCGGGAAATTTGAAAGTAAATTGTATGAAATCAGTTTTCTTTGTAGAATGCTGCTTTCAATATGCAGTATATGCAATCTGGTGCCCCAGATGTGCCTATTTGCAGTAACCATCTCTTCCCTGGTGTGATTTTACCACATCCATCACACCAGGTTAGAGAGGGTAAACTGCAAATGGGCACATCTGGGGCACCAGAGACTTTATTTTGGAGAGATTTAGTACATAGCAGCAAAGCTTTGTGCAAAGATTTTTGTGTTTTCTCATTATTTTATTTAAAAAAATTATTTTATTTTACATAATTATTTGTTTCAAACATTATTACATTCAGGATGTCTATTAGACCCTTGTACGGACATATTTTGGGAAGTTACAGGCCTACAACATAAAGAAAAATTTACCATTGAAGTCTATGGTGCACTTTTGGTACAGAAATCTGGACCTCAGCAGTGCGGTAGGGAGGTTAATCTTAGTATATGTTACAAATTGTACTTAAATTGTACACACAGCTCAACTTTTTCTATGCTGTATTATAGGTGTGTGACTATTATGATTCTTGTAATTGGTTATCATCATCTGGCCTTAATTTGTACCCTCTGTTTAGTCAACTTCACAACTTTGTCTCAATATGTAGCCAGTAAAAATGTATAAAAATGTTTTACCATGTACATGGGAGATCCACAAAGAGTTGCGGCCATCATGTTGTTCTGAAGGTATCTTGCAAATCCAAAATCAGCTGTGTACAAAAACAGAGTACATTATAAATACCCTATATCACATCCATTCAAATTTAGCATTGAAAGGATGACTGCATCAAAATTAAAGTTGGAACAAGGTAAATACTATAAATTTCTACACAATTAGAGCCTTTAAAGGCTTGCTTCCACCACGAAGACAGGACGCCTCTCATTCAAATGAATGGGTAGTGTCCACTTTGGTGTAAACAAAGCGGCCTGCCATGTTGTCATTGTGGCGATGTTGGTTTTTGTCATAGCGCAGATGCAGGCTTCTTCCACTGATATTCAATGGATGTATCAGAGGGACATGGGAAAGCTGTGTCTAAAAACCATTGGGCCCAGTTTCCCCAAAGTTATCCTATTCAAATTAATAGGGCGTGTTACCGCTAATGAGGCTAACAGTGGGATCACAAGTGATGACAAGTAACACATTTTAGGCAAGCTCATTCTCTCTATACTAAACCCCAAAGAAAGTGTAAAATAATGGTGTCAACCCACTTTTTTCAGTAGAAATAGTCCTATAAGGTCTGTGAGAAAACCTATCCTTTTGAGTATATGCTTCTCCTAAATTTCTAAAACCTCTACATGACCACATAGTACTGTAAATACATGGAGGTCAGCAAGAGGAACCAATGAAAGCTTTGAAGAATCCGGAAAATGACAGATCAAGAAGTGACAATTTCCCAGCTGACTTTGGGAGACAGGGAGAGATGTCTTGCTTTGGTGTGTTTAGTAAAATAACCAGGATAGGTTCATAAAGGGAAAATAGATCTTATCACAATCTAAAACCCTCTATTGTTTTGGACAGAGCAGGAAATGCCCAGTTTCTTATTGTGACCCAAAAGCATTTTCTTTGGAACAATTGTCCCATGTGAAGCTGTCCACCCAATTCCTGTCATTGGAATAGAAATTGTTTATTTGTTTCTAAATCTCAGTTTCAGTGCTGGTGACAGAGTCCAAAACTGTTCAATAGAGATTAAATCTTTTCTCAAGAGAAATGGAAAGCAATGAAAAAAAGAACACATTGATAAACGTAAAAACCAATGTCTGTAACATGACTGAAGATACAACTTAATTTCTCAGAGATAGTGATATGGTCACTAAATACAAAACAAATAATGGTAAATTAAATAGAATAATCTTTACTTCAAGTACTACATAACAGACTATTGTAGCAAGTGATTTGTTGCACTAATATTACATTACCAGTAGTTAATCTAATTCTTCCCCACATGTAAAGTAATAAGACCGTTTGATGCATTCACTATCCTAGGCAGAGGCTATGTCTGCACCATGTCTAATGATTCTTCAATGGTGACTCTGTGATGTGTCCCCGACTGAGCAGAACAAAATGCACAGCACACAGAACAGATTTGACACATGAAAAGGTAAAGACTGACAATAGAATCCTAATAATGAAAACCGCTAGACAAGGTAACAGCATGACCACTGCACAGTGTCAGCAGTGTCACAGGACAAAGATTAACCATGTAGCACTTATATTTTAGGTACAAAAATATATTGTAAAGAAAAAAGACACAAAAAGGTGGCGGTTTTCAAGTGTTCTACAAATCAATCACATAAATTAAAGTCTAGTCCAAAAATCATTCGGTAACAAAGACATCAACATAAACAAAATGACTTTATAGAAAAGAGAAGTGTGTCAGGTTGCTCAACCTGTTTACCAAACATCTGCAGAAAATTACACATTATAAAACACACACACTGATTACTTTACTGCTAACCTCCAGGCAGATTCAAAAACAAAATGTAGTAACTTAAAATGTGTAAAATACTAAAATGTGTAAAAATCAGACTCGTATTACTACCCATACATAACAGCATTACCATTGGGAGATCTTTAGTATGAACATGTGCTGACATGCTGAAAGGAGAAAGCAGTATGAGAAGAAAGATAAACTCAAATGTCTGCTGCTGTCCCATTATTACCTAACCTGCAGACTGGGAGAGTTTTGTTAAACAAGTTGTGTTGTTGTCACTAGTAGTGACGGTGGAGATTCAGAATGCCTGGATCACAAGGGTTATCTTAAAACAAATTCTTTGGAAAGTAAAGGCAAACAGTTTACCATATAAGAATTTTTTCTATAAGTATTTTTACATGTATGTACATATAGAAACAACCATGAAGGTTATGGTGAGAAGAGATTAAAGAAATCGAAATGACCTCAACGCAAGTAGTGCGTAGCACAGTCTAGCCTTCTCAAAACAGAACATATTTACATGCCTCAATCCGTCACCAATCCCAAAAGTTAAGGAAAAAAAATCTTACTTCAGGACAGTGGGGAGAGTGCATCAAAACAAATTTGCCTGTGACCTGAAGTCCTGAAATTAGAATTTTTTCCTTAACTTTTGTGAAGGATCAGCGAGCCTGCAGTAATGCAGAATCGCTGCAGGCCCACTCAGCACTGGCGTTATGCCCAAACCCAGTACGTTCACAGTTTGATCTTAAAACAAACAACTGTTGCAGTGCCGGGATCGGACAAAGTAATCGAGCTGCAGCGTTTCTGCATTGCTGCAGGCTCGCTGATCCCTCTCGGCACCATCGGTGATGGCATCTGTTATTTGTTATTACTCTATAATAGCAGGAAACATTCATTTGCTTGTTACCACTCAATATGGTTAGTAGGTACACGTCAGATCATTTGTTTTCTTGCACAAAACTCTGCAAACACAGGTCATCTGCTTTTAAAGCCAGTGGATGGTCTGATGGAATAGCCTATTGAACTAGCTCAAAGAAAAATGGCCAGGGGAGGTGAGAATAAGTAGAGGCATAAAAGGAAAGACTTTGCAGCTCCAGGATGCTTATATAAGCAAAGGTGGCCATACATAGTTCCATTTTAAAGTTCGCTTCGAATGACCAAAAGTGAACATAAAATTGATCAAGCATTGTTGGTAAATTCAATTTCATTGTAGAAGTATGTGATGGGTTTTCCATGTATTTCTATCGATTTGTATCTGATGGTACAATGGAGAATGCACAGGGAACTTGCAAGAATGGAGAATGTGCAGGGAACTTAGGAAAGGAATTGATAGGCCTTGAATCGATCACACTTTGTGCTGGTACTATCAATCAATGTTAGACTGACAGTCAATATTTAAATTGCACAAGACAAATCTAAGATCGATCAAGCAAAAGCTGATGTGTATATGGCCACCTTATGCATTGTCCATACAGAACAAGGGTATTGATTGTACCCAAATACAGCACCAAACAAAGCACAATCTAGGGCACACAACTAGACAAGAAAAATCTATGTGGCTGAACCCAGCACTCCAACTATAAATAGCTAGATAAAATGCTTGGCTACAAGGCGCCAGGAAAGGGAGTTGAAACAAAGGCAGGTTCATGGGAGTGAGGAACCTAAACAGCTTGTGATATATGCTCTACAGATTAAAGCATTAGAGCTGAGGAAAGAACTCAAAACATTTCACAGTGATACTATGCTATACATCATATCCAACTGGGAAAATAGCAGCAACTTCCATAGAAACCTTCATTCGGTATAAACACTGTTGGGGTCTCTATATAAATGTTTTCATATTTTATTCACTTAGCTTTCATCCATAATTTACACATTTACTGATGGATTGAACTAGTAAAGTTGTCAAATTCTGGGTAAAAGTCAATGAATCTTGTGTCAAAACATTTATTAATGGATTGATGATACAGACATCTTTGCTATGAGAATTAGAAGCCAAGTTCAGTCAAAGTTTTGCAGTAGGTTCTAAGAGTGGAGAAAAGTAGCACTTATGTTATGTCTCTAGTATCTAGTTACCCCACTGATACTAAAACAGAAAATGAAGGGGACAATGGTTTCCAGAGCAGGATAGCATGTATTAAATAAACAAAAGTTAAAATAGCATCCCACTCCTCCCCACTGTAGGTGCACCTTTAATAATGAGGACTAAAGCCGGCCATAGTTTGAGACATGAGGGCGATCATTCAGGAATCAAACGCAGCACACCTTGAGTGATCGATCCCACTACAAGGAAATATTGATCGAACAGGGAACCGACATGTCGCTGTTTCCCTGTTGGGTCGCCATTGATCCAAAGTATCGGCCAGGGATCAATTCCCACAGGTGGTGCGAATTGATCCCCCGAACAACCATTGCGCGATTCTTGTGTAAGCACGCTGCGATTGATCACACCAAGTCATAACCCTCAGTAAAGTCAGGTCAGAGTAGATAGAAGAGAGATCCTACAGTCTATGGCATCTCAATATGCTGGCACAAACAGGACAGGATTTGAAGCACTGAAGGTAGGCAAACAGTACAATCCTGACCATCTGTCCTTAGGGAAGATGAGTTAAGTACCAATATATTGTAATTACATACCTTATACTTCTGCAACTTTTTTGAAATAAGACTAATATTTTTATGAACGCAATTTATAGTGATTATAATTATCACAAATACAATTACTATTTTGGACCATATTTTATACAGAGGTTTGACAACATCATTCTCACCTATCTTAATGCGGATATTGTTGGGGTTGGACCTACGTCCTCCTGTACATGTAAGAAGGATGTTCTGAGGCTTTAGGTCTCGGTGAATAATTCCCTTGCTGTGCAGCATTTTCATGGCTCCTGCGATTTGCTGAAGAAATAACCGAATAGTATCTTCGCTCAAGGTCCTCATTGCTGAAAACGACAAAATAGTTTACAGCCTGGTACCATTGGCAAGTTACATGATAAATAGTGTTCTACAAACCTTACTGATGTAATAGTAATAAAAACCCCCATAACAGTTTCATTCTGAACAAACATTATTAGACAATACAAAACAAAATACTACTGACCACCTGCTAACCCAGTGATGACGAACCTTTTAGAGACCAAGTGCCCCAACTGAAGCCCCAACTGCTTGATCTCAAAGTGCCGGCATAGCAATTTAACCTGAATTACAAATACACAACTCATATACACACACTCTACTTTCTTATAAGATGGAATAGAAGAGGGTTTAGAGCACTGTGTGCAATCAGAAGAGAGGGGAAGAGAACAGAGCATTGAGAGCCAATAGGCTGCAGTTCTTTCCACTGTGCTGCCTGACAGCTCGCGTGCCCACAGAGAGGACTCAGAGTGCCACCTCTGGCACCCGTGCCATAGGTTCCCCCCCTTACTGGTATATACTATTTCTATATGAATTGGAGGGGCACTGGGGTTCAGTGGGCCTGATCCATGTATCTGGAAATTCAAGCTAGGAGGGACACTTTAGAGTTTGTATTCACATGCTGCAGTCCTCTCTTCTGTGTTGGCTGACAGCTTGCATGCCCACAGAGAGGGCTAAGAGTGCCACCTCTGGCACCTGTGCCATAGGTTCACCATCACTGGTATTTGCCATTTCTACATAAATTGGAGGGGCACTGGGGTTCAGTGGGCCTGATCCCTGTATCTAGAAATTCGAGCTAGGAGGGACACTTTAGAATTTGTATTCACTTTTAAAGCCAAATAGAGAACTGTAATTTTACAAAAGTACTGGTATTCTTCAAGGCAAAACGTTCTAGCTTAATGACAGGTCTGTATATGGTTACTGACACCAAGCCTCATTTATTAACTCCCTAAAATAAGAACAGATGATGCAGTTTGAAAACCTTGATCATCCAAAAAACAAGGCATGATCCTAGCACTCTGAAACACAACCCCTCTCCTAATGATTTTGGCAGTAATAAGCCAACAGCCACCCCAACCACTGACTGTGATTTAGGATGCAGCAGTAACAACAGCAGTAAAACCTGGGGAGAATACTTTTTTTTTCTTCTGGTAAAATTCTATATTATTAAGAAGGGGTTCTGACTAAATATTTTAGGCAATATAAAGTGGTTTAAAGAAGCAGCTCTATTTTTACCAAACATGCATGACATTGATGTGAACCTGATAGATTAAAAATAATTGATTTCAATGCGATCATGTGGCCTGCCTTGTGTAACTGCACCAAAATGCAGTAGTAAATACGCTCTTATAATATTTTCGGCTAGTACCCATGAGCCGAACTAGGTTTTTTGTTTCCCATCCGATTTGGTACATGTGCACATATATTTGGCAAGTTACAACAATAAAGTCCTCCCAGGCTATGAGGCATACTATGTGTATGAAATATATAAGTGCCAGGTGCCCAACCTGCGACCCTTTGGGTGTTCTTCGGCGGCCCCCCTCAGTCCTCCACATGTGGCCCTTGAAACCTGTTAATGCATAAGGCAAAGTAACTCACCTGTCCGCTGACCCTCCCTGTTAAGTCTTTGCTCGGAATCTTGTTAGAGAAGATGTGGGGAAGCGAGGGACTTGCTCCCACTATTAAACCAACAAACGAGGTATGATTTTATAATATATATTGTGGCACATAACTTCAGAATAGGGGCAAAGGCTTTGATGATATCTATGAAGCACATAACCTTTCATTATATATGCTTATGCAATAAAATCACCATTATATATATTATAAATGCTTATACAAGTCAGTATAGAATATTGAAAATGTCATGTGCGGCCCTTTAGTGATGCTGAGAGCCACACTTGTGGCCCTTTATATCAACTCAGTTGCCCACCACTGATATACGTTCTCTGTATATATTTAGCTCATATGTTACTGGCCCTTTAACAGACTACAAGGAGGGAAGGCTGCTTCAAAAAAAAAGTACACAAGTGGAAAATGCGTGTCATTGTTTTTTTAAAACCATTTAAACAATGAAGAACAGGAGCCACATACCGACATAACATAAAACACTAACTTTTTTCCATACAAAAATACACAATGACTTCAAACACTGCTATGTAATTCAGCTGCTCTGTTGCACTGCCAGTTCTACATGGCTGACAGTAGAAGCACATTACCCTGCCAATACACAGAACAGAAGGCTGTCGTTTTTATAAAATGCTTATGAAAATAAAGCCGGTGTTGTAACAACATTTCAGACCAACACAGGAAATCGAGGGTTAGACTCCCAAGCAAGCGTGGGAATGCTCGGAGCTTACTGAGGAGTCTGCGGGGGACTATGCAATATTAATGCACCAGTGATTAACATTTTATATAGGAGAGGAATATTAAAAATACAACAGACAATCTTTCATAACGCACACCACACCAGAACCTAATTGTACTAAGCTCTCATTGTTCTCTTAACCAGAATCAAACAGATCATACCCTCTGGCTCATGTTTATGATATTCAGAGGAATTAATGTAAACATATACAGTCATGTACATACATTTACATTGCATTTATTCTAGTTATAAGACAGAATTAATATGTGGACCTTCCTGATTTGTGGTGGCTATCTAAGCTTTTGGGACTCAATATCACACGGTTTTGTGGGTGCCTGTGATACAAGTATGTCACACAAAGGCTCCTGGGACATGTAGTTCAGAGAAGGAGCCTTTATATAGACAGGAGGGGACACTATACAAACAGGATGTTTCACACTGGCACAGGAAAATAGGAACAGGAGAGGAATATAGAATAAAAGCAATAAGAGGTTAAAGGGAGGACCCTTATTACATGGGGGTTTAATAAAGAGAAATGGGGTCCAAGGAACTAGTCATCCCGCAGCTTATCCTTTCCCAATACTGACCCATCATGTTTTATTCTGCTCTGTGGAAGAAGTCATCTTGGTTTAAGCACAGAGCATTGTTTTCTTTTATTAGAAATTCCAGCAAGAACAGATAGCAGCACAAAATGGACTAAATGTGACCATACATGGCTCAATTGTTGTGTGATTGCATTGCCAAACAATCGTACAAAGATCGCTCAAGGAATTGATACACAACATCTTGGGGAATTGATACACAACACCTTGGGGAATCGATACACAACACCTTGGCGAATCAATCCCTGGCCAATATTTTGAATGGGACCCTTGGTCCCCATCCAAATTAATGCCGTTTGAACAGGGAAATACCGGCATGTGGAATCCCTGTCTAAACAATGTTTCCTTCAAGGGTGATTGATTGCTCAGGGTGGGCTGTGCTCCTATCCCAGACATTTGCTGTGAACACGCACGATCATTTGGAAGTCGAACACAAAATAACCCCTTGTGTGGCCGACTTTACTGTATATACCCTCAGTAGCTACTTTACCTGGTACACATTACTAGGAGTGGGATGGTCCCACTTTTGCCTTAAGAACCATGGTTACTCTGTGTGGAATAGTTCCAGCAAGGGGCTAAAAACATTCTGCAGGGATTTTGATCTAAATGGATGGGATTGCATTATACAATTTATGTACATTCATTGCATGTTTAAGAAACCAGTTTGAGATGTGTTGAGCTTTGTGAAATTCTTGCAATATTCTGCCACATGTAGCCCTCAGAAGATATATATAAGCGTATACTTTGGGTATAAAGAGATGGATGTGGTCAGCAACAATACTCAGGTAGGCACATTTTAAAGATGCTCAGTTGGTGCCAAAGTATGGCATTACATTTGGCCCACAACTGCATAATCCTTTATCAATGTTCATTAATTTAAATGCACAAGCAATGAAATACATTTAATGAGCTTGTACACATGAACGTGGTTGGTGTGAATGGTGCCTGAGAAAATGAGTCAGTCAGTGTTGCAGGCACTATAAGCATTTTTATAAAGTGTTTGCAATAGCACCCTGGGAATGCCTTTACTGCAAGTTTTCTTTATTGTAGACCTATCACATAGATTGTGTAATAAATGTTATGATTTATTAGTAATTACTGTGTCCTAAAACATGGCACAAATGCTATATTCTGCCCATCTGTTTGTTTTAGATGATTCTTTCTTAGTACACATAATGTGGGCTCCTGATAGGATTTCCCTTAACACCTACAACTGTTATATTGCAACAATACAACTTATTTAATTTAACAACTAACTTAATTCTTATTTTGAAGTCTAAATCCTTGGCAATGTTATCCATTTTATTGGAAGGATGATTGGATCCGGAGTGAATATACTGTACACTAGGGCTGTAATGGAAGCATCGCTCTGAGTAATGAATAGAAAAGCCATCTCACCACATTAAGGCAAGATAATGCCTGTAATGTATACATTTAGTAGAAGGTACTTGGGGAATTAATAAGTCAAGTATACCTCATTGCTCTTCATGGCATACAGTAAAGTAATAAAGTAGATTTTTTGCTCCCGAGACACTGTTCTGCCAGCAGTGCTAGGAAGTAACTAAATCCCTTGTTTATATCTGTGAAGTGAGGCTAGGATCAAACCATTCTCCCAGGAAAGGCTGTTTGTTTAAACTTTTTTTTAAATCTCCATGCCAAAGGGTCTATTTCACAGGGTCAGCATTTGAGGACTAGCCAGGTCAACCCCAGGCCTGACATAGTGTAATATCCCAAGATTTAGACTTGGAAAGTATAACGCAAACATAATGTTTGTGTGACATGGCAAGTCATGAAAGCGCTCACCGAAACCACATTTCTGGAGCTACAGAGTTCAACACATTCCCAGAGATCCTGGAAAGGGACGGGTAAATACATTTTTAACTGCTTAACCCTCAGGCTCAATGCAACTGACATTCAGAGTTCATATCCTGGGACAGTGTTATAATTTAGTAAGAGCATATCTTTAACTACCTTAGTCGTCCGCCCCAAGGCTGATCGCCTAAGTGGCAACATAGCCTTAGACGGGGTTTGATACCATGTTGTTGTTTTTTTGTTTTTTTAACACACCATACAAGCATCCATTGTTGTATCGGACACCATGAAAATAGAGTCTTAGGCTAGGTCTACACTGCGTTTTTACATATGGCAAATGCTGGAAAAACCATGCAGTGCAGATGATATTGATATGATACTGGCATATCATTACCTGGGTAAGGTGCATTGAATGTGCCCCACCGCTGTGTTAGGTGCACCAAACGAGCCACGCCGATGTGTTAGGTGCACCATTGGCGGCATATAGAATATAGTCATAGATCTAAACTACAGTTAGTACCCTAAACTGACCCAAGCAGCGCCTGAAAAGTGGCCAAACCACTGGTGGGTGATATGGACACGTCATGCCGTCATGTCCATAGCGCCCATCCCATTTGTAATGTAGCCTAACTAGTTTGTTCATTGAGGCCTTTTAGAAAGCTTTCTGCTTGTGTATGGGGCAAGCAAGATTGGCAACAATTAATGCAAATCACTCCCACTCACCAACTGATATGGGAAAACTGGTTCCATGTAAAAAAAATTTAGACACTTTGCCCAAAAGTTAAACCATGGTGGATGGGAAGATTAATAATTTACAGAAAAGGGATAAGATTGTTTTATGCTTATAGAGAAATGTAAATAAAATGACACTTCATTAACAACATTTCTACAAAGTTCAATAGTTCTTGTCTGTACTTGCTAAATGGTCTTAAGCCCCCCATACACTTTTAGATCACTCCATACAATTTCCTTTAGATCTACCAACAACTATGTAGTATAGTGGACAAATAAGAACAAGGACAGAGGCGCACAACCTAGTACAACAAATAATTAAATCATGTGGAATAGGATAAGGTAAAACAAATGGAACAAAATGAGACAAAACAACAGACAAGATACTCACATTGAGAGAGGTTTACAAGCTGGCTCTCTCAGGGCCATGTGCTATCCAGGAGGACCTCACTTCCTGGTGGGGGAGAAGAGATCACTTCCTGCTTACAGATACTGGGGGGCTCAATAGGAACAATGGGACGCGTTGGTTGAAAAAGAGTTCTTCTCGAAACGCGTCCCATTGTTCCTATTGAGCCCCCCAGTATCTGTAAGCAGGAAGTGATCTCTTCTCCCCCACCAAGAAGTGAGGTCCTCCTGGATAGCACATGGCCCTGAGAGAGCCAGCCTTGTAAACCTCTCTCAATGTGAGTATCTTGTCTGTTACTTTGTCTCATTTTGTTCCATTTGTTTTACCTTATCCTTTTCCACATTTTTTAACCATCTGTTGTACGGTTGTGCGCCTCTGTCCTTGTTCTTATTTGTCTGTTATTGGGGCCCACACTCCTCCATTTTGAGAGCTGCACACCTACACACAACTTAAACATCCATCCCTCATACTGACTCCATTTTGCTCTGTGATCCTTGCTCAGGCCCCATATACCAACTGAGGGCCTTTCTGGCCACTGACATCACTATAGCTGTGTAATCACTGCTAAAGGTTGTGCGCAACTACCCATTATCTTTCTTAGCTATGTAGTATAGTGGCCTGTAATCTTTTGCAGCCAAATTTAAAGCTTTGTAAACCTCAATAACTTATATATTTTTTCTAGGTTCAGTCACTCTACACTATATTTGGCAACTAATTATATTACTTCTTGATGAAAAAAAGGGATTACACAATCACTGAATGTTGTGGACAAAGCCAAAATGCTCCTGCACTATTAATTGTTCTGTCAGGCTAAAACTGCTATGACATATTGTATTTTGTTCACACATAAATACAATGAATACATAAAACAATCATGAAAGAAACATAGCCACTTTCAAAGTCAAGTAAAAAAAAGACCTACCCACACAAACAGACAAAACTATAAAATGTCTGTGTAGGAAGAAAATGTCATCTATCCCACCCACTAAGCAAAGTATATCATTACCGGATCTAAGCCTGTGGTAGGCATGTTATTCATTTTATGGACTTTTATTACTTCTACCCAACATGCTGGAACAAGTCTGTAATGAATAATTGGTTCACACTTTTTTATTTCTTCACAAGCTGGCCTTCTGATGCTTAATGTCTTCTGTAGAAGTGCTTTGTACTTACTATGGAGGTAATCAGCCAGGTCTCCGCCATTGCAATACTGAAAAAAAATACAACACATTATGAATAAATGCATTGTACACCACAGCGCTCCTGCAGTCGTGGGAGAAATGCGAGCGACTGCAAAATAGTGTTTGACAGCTCATTCATTTGGATAAACTAGCAAAAGCACCATTAACCTCCCTAGCGGTTGAGACGAGCCTAGCTCATCCGAGCTTTAGGCTCGCCTCAACCGCCCGGGAAGCCGCCGATGGGGAGACTTTATGCCTCCCCGGAAAGCTGCGGCGATTGTTTACATCGCCGCAGCATTTCCGGGTTGGCGGCTCCGCCCCGATCGCGTCACGGTGAAAGGAAACGGCGGGCACCTGTACACTGCCTTGATCGGCGTTGTAAACGGCGCGATATGGGCGGTGCGCTAGGGAGGTTAATAATAAAAAATCAGTAGTGGGGTGCTCTAGTGCATTTATAAGGTGCATTTGTGCCATTAGGGTCCCCACACACTTAACGAGCCACTGCCAATTTTGCCGCCGACCAACGGCCGCAAGCGTGCACGAATATCGGCAAAATTAGCCACGGATCGCGGGTGCCCACATGGGGCAACAGGTCCCTCTTGCCCGAAAGCTCGGTTGGACAGAGAACAGACATGTCGTTAAATCTCTGGCCGATGCCATTAGTTTTCAATGGGGACTAGCGTCCCCATCCAAACTAGCGATCAGCACACAAAGGGTGCCCACCGATACTGTCAGTGATGGAGAGCAGCGTGATGATGCCATCACGTTGATCTCCACAGCTCATCTGTCGGTCCCCACTTCTTATGTGTGTGGGGACCTGAAGAGACAATAAAACTTCCCACACAAATTAAATGAAATGTGTTTCAGACACAACAATGTTACAATGTTCTAATGATGAATTATATGTTCTGTTTATATTGTGTTTTATTCTATCTAGGAACATGAAATATTCTTATATATTAAAAGCTTCGAAAAAAAGGGCCAACTAGCTGTATGTATATATGGTAAACAAATGTGTATTTCTGAATTTGCACTTTAGTTCATTCAAATGGACTGCCCAATCTACAACAACAACACAACAGTCGTTCAATGATCACAGTTCCTTATTGGGCTTGCTGAGGGTTGTGCAGCAATACAAGTCCTCAGTATGTTCCTCGCTATTCAAGCATATTTTCAACACTAGCTTTAGTCTACAAACTGTTTTTTATTATTAGATTTATGAAAGTGATTCATGAAAACAAAAAACTCACCTCCATGACCAGATACACCGAGCTAGCCAATTCCTGAAAAACAACATAAGGAAACAATGAGAAAACACAGGGCAATAAACTCTGGCAGTTTGGCAGTGTCAGCCATCCAACGGAGAACAGGAGACTGCACCTGCTGCTTGTATACAACACACACAAAGAACTTTTCTTCCCACATTTAGGAAATCAGACAAAGACTTACATTATACACATTCTCTGTGCAAATCAGATGCAAAAATGTGCAAGTTTACACCTGTCATTTTTTAATTAGCGCTGTCGCATGAGCTCAGTAAATCACACTGAAACAGGATTGACAAATGGCATTTTACAAACAATTCCGTAAGAAGTATTGCTAAAAGTAACGTTGCATAGAGCTTATGGAAAGACTTTGTATAGTGTGGGGTTTTGGGTTTACTTCATATACAACATGCCCAATGCTGAGACTCCAGGATTATAAGAATATCTGCATTTCCTTATGAGACTGAAGCAGTGATATCATGGTGACCTCACACAAACAATTGGTTTCAGAGACAACATTTGCTGTTGAATAAACTGTTGAGTTTTTATTTTCTTTTGCACATTGGTTGTGTTTAGGGGCATTAAAAAAGTTTCAATGTAATGTTTTTGATGATGAGACTATGATACGAAGGTGAGCAGTGACACTAAGGGCTTGTTTCCATTATACGTCGGGACCCCTCCGCTAAGCATATACAGGGGTCCCGATGCATCCCACAGACATTGCCTGCTGGCCGCATGGTCTGTTTATACATCTGCTGGTGCAGAGGCTGAATGTACTCAAATACTTACATCGGCGGAGCGGCTCGGCGCCGTGAAGACAGATCCTCCGCCGAGCAGGTAAGTCTATCTGCTACGTTGCTATGTAGGGGTCCCAACGTAATGGAAACATAGCCTAAGGCCTTGGCCCCACTGGCGAGGCTGGCCGCAGAGCACGAGCGGTCGTGGCCACAGCCGCAGCTAAAATACATTTCAATGGAAGCGGCGCAGAGCCGCCAAGTGGCCAGCCTCGCCGCACTGCTCAATATTCCGTTTGATTGACTTGCTTTGAAATGATCATTTTAAACCGATCGTTTTGGAACACATAATGTGATTGATTCACAACCAATCGATTTCTTTCCTTAGCCATGTATGCGTGCTCCACAATACAAATCAAATTACCAATAAAACAGATGCTTGAATGATCTACTGAAATGTATCACTTGTGGATCGATTTTATATCAATTTTAATCAATCGATTCAGCTAAAAAGAAATCTATTTTAAAACAATCTACTTAAATCGATTACTTTGAAAGTCGACCCAATGGAAAAATCTAACCGTGTATGGACACCTTTATACCAGCGCTCTTGGCTATTCTGCCCGGTAACAGGAAAGGTCTTGCTCCGCCCCCTTTCCCCAGCTGATATGCAGCCAGCTGCCTTGTACAAATAAGAGGACCGCAGGCCATCTGCTTATGTAAGGAACATGCTGGCCAGCTTTTCTTCCATTTAAACAGGAACAAAAAAGGAGGGGGGTGGTATTAGGACAAGTGTGGTCTGTCACGTTTCTTTATCTCATTTCCCTATCAATGTGATGAAAACAGAATGACACAAGTAGCAGCCAAATGCATTTTGGATGGACAAAAACAAAATACCCTCCATTGCTGCTTAAAATAATTATAAATAATTGTGATGAAATGGTAATTCTATGAGGAACTATGCACTGTGCATTGCCCAGTAAGGGCAGTATGTACATTTTAATTCGACGGTGATTGACCGTGTTATCAAGGATTTCCATGACTTCTTGTACTGCACACTCAACAAGTACCAAAGGGAAACTTCTTTAGGACCAAAATGCATTATAAGAAATTGATCATCGGTAAAATTACTTTAAAATATATATTATGAGTAAAAATAAAATCGCAAAACGGATCAGTAAATGATGAAGCAGGTCACGTGCTAGTTTATTAAGCAGTCATAGATAATCCTGTTCCTTTGAGATGTGGATTATTTACTACAAACCATTTAGCCTCCCCTCAGTAAGCACCACGAAGCCAATTAATTAACAAAGCTTAGCACAGACAGAAGACGAGGCGATGATGTCAGCGCCACCTGTGACCTCATATTACCTATATACTAAGCAGGACATCTGCTGGGCTACACAACACCGCTATTCACACTACTGCACATCACACAATTACAATGTGTGAATAGGGGATGACCATTTGACCTTTACAACCAGAGCCGAGACCCCTAGGTCACAATCCTATTGTTGCTCATAATCCTCCTTCCTAATAATATGAGAATAACTGAGACAAGCTCTCTGATCAGATTCCATATACCATCCAGTACAATAGTCATGTCTGTGTCAATAGAGTTTTTACATGTTAAAAATAAGTAAGTTTCAGAAAATTTTAACTATTAATATAATTAAAATATTATAACAAAATTGCTTATTTTGTTGTTAATATAAAACTGGCCATACGCAAATACATTTTCTGTTCCAACAAATTGTTTAAGTTTATCTTGAGAAAACGGATTTCCTTTTTAGTGAGCTGATTGACCAAAAGTGATGGAAATGGAGCATAAAATAATAAAAGAGCCCAGATCGGTCATATTGGAACATTTCGATCACACATGTGATGGGTTTTCTGGGTATTTCGATTGATCTGTATTATGGAGCATGCACACATGGCTTTAGACAGGAATCAGTTTTGCATAGTGTGTTATAGTACTATCAATCTGCTTGATCAATCGGCTTGATTTTCTGTTCGATCAATTTAAAAATGGAAAACATCGGTTTCCTTTCCTTAGACCTGTGCGCATGCTCCAGCGGATACAAATCCATCAAAATACCAAGAAAATCCATCAGCTACCTGAACGATCAACTGATCAACAACATGTCAGATCACTGACACGATTTTATGTTTTCATTTGGATCACTTTCGGTTGATCGAAAAATCTGCTAAAAAAGGAACCGATTTTGAAACGACTTTCGATTGGAAAAACGTGTTTGCCCAGAGTAAGATAGTCAATATCATATCAGAAAAGAAAGGAAAATGGGCAAAACAGGCGGGTGCCGATATATGAATTGGTATGTCTGTAAAGGCTGACACACACAGATAAATATAGGGGAGATGGATTCACAACGACAACATAATGAACATACATAAGTTGCACAAACACAGCTCTTACTTTTGGGGTGGGAGAGGATAAGTAGAAAGTGCCCCATGTATCCTCCACATTGTACACAGCAGTCATCAGACAGAGGCTATGTTTCCATGGCGCCATCGACAGAGTCAATAGCGCCATGAAAACATAGCTTCTGTCTGATGGCTGCTGTTTACAATGTGGAGGATACATGGGGCACTATCTACTTATCCTCTCCACATTGCCTGTCTGCAGCAGCGGCTGTTCTCATGGCGTCTGCCCAATTCCCTGGGCAGAAGGTCAATGTAGTGCGGATCGGCAGAACGCCAGGAGAACAGCCGCTGCTGCAGACAGGCAATATGGATCGACTCCAAAGGAATGTGCTTGGCGCAGGGGGACCTGACAGAGCCAATAGTGCCATGGAAACATAGCCTCTATTTTATGGCTGCTGTTAACAATGTGGAGGATATACACAGGGCCCGACACCATGGTCATTTAACAATCCTTGTAAGACCAAAGCTGACAGTTGTACACATGCCAATCATAATAATAATAGCTTTTTTACTTTATCCTAATATTCTTAAAGTTAAAGCGCGCATACAGAACTAAACGATCTATGGAAAAACAAGCTAACTTACATATTAATTGGGTGGCATTTAAATGTACGTATGTATTTATAAATTACAAAAGAAAGAAACGATAGTCAAACAAAAGTAGTTGCTTACAATAATATGTGGCTATGTATTGTATACACCCAAGTATTGCCACCAGCACTACACACCGAGCTGACATCATTTGAGACATAGTACAAAATATTGAAGGGTTTTGTAAGGAAAAGGCAGACCCAAACTGCAATGTGCAGGTAGTATTCTTCTAAATGCCTCATTTTTTACAGGAAATAACAAGGTGCATCAAACAGAAAATACTGGTATGGTAGTTTTCTAACATCTCAATACAAACAGGAAATATAAAACTGGTTACTCCCTTTAAAGCTTTTGTGACATTAGGCCATGTTTCTACATCCGTCAGGACCCCCCTCCAGATGGAGCACATAGACTTTACCTGCTAGGCGCATGCTGTGTTAAGACATCCGCCGATGTAGAGGCTCAACATACTGCACTACGTTCAGCCCTGCATCAGCGGAAAGGCTCGGCGCTGTGAAAACACAGCATCCGCCAAGCAGGTAAGTGAATGTGCTCCGTCTGGACCACCCGCCAAGCAATACACGGGGGTCCAGACAGATGTGGAAACCCCCCCCTTACTTGCCTTTGTGTTCACTAAGCTGACCATACACAGGCTGGTTTTTCTGTCCGATTGACCTAAGCTATGCTTCCTACTGTGTATGATGGATACGTTAAAATAAATGCATCAATAGGCACAGGATACATTTTCACGAGGTTCGCCTTCATTGAAATTCATGCAACATATGAGGCAATGAAGCACTGCTTCTGTGGGTACATGCTTACCGCAAGTAATGAGCCATACTTGCTCATTTGAGTTGAGTTTTGACGCAGTGAAGACATTGCCTTAGGGCCATTTCACACTACGTTGCAGTGCATTTTAAAAACGCACGTGTTTTTTTACTGCATGCGTTTTTACATAGACAACCGATGCCACCATTCACACTGTATGCGTTGCATTTTTAAAAACTCAGCGTTTCCGCATACGTTTTTGAAAACTCACTGCTGTGTGGATTTTTTATTCACTTTTCCTGCGTTTTTCATTCATTTGTTCAAAAACACAAAGGAAATGCAAAACACAAACGCATATGTAATGTCAAAAATGCATGCGTTTTTACATATATGCGGAAACGCATGCCTATAAAAAATGCATACCTTTAAAAAACGCATATAGTGTGAAATGGCCCTTAAAGCGATTGTTTAGGTCAAAGAGATAAATAGTTTTATATTTCCTATCAACTTTAAGGATTTTTTACTCTGATCAAACAGAACAATTGGCCAGTGTATGGCCAGCTTTAGGAAGATTCACCAGGAATACATTGAGGATTTAACCCAACATTGAAAATATATCTTAACTTTTAAGAATAATATATTTTCTATGCGACTTAACACTTTTACATTAAAAATTTTTTACATTGTGTGCAAAGTTTAGAATGACAAACTGTGCACTAAATTATTCTCCCAAGTATAAGGAAAGTGACTAATGGCAGGGTGGACTGAAGGCGATTTACTCATAGTACATGTTGTGCCTTTTTTTAGCTCAAACATAAATGTTTTGTAATGACTCTGAAGATTTGCCAGTTGGCCCTGAAGTTTATAAACAGACTAAGTAACCAGAAAGCCAAGTCTGACTGCACTAGATCATTCTATTAGTGACATCATGGTAGGGCAATGTAGGTCAGAGGAAAGCAGAGAGCTGCTTTCATAGCTTCATGGGAGACAGTCAGGTAATATATGACGGGATTAGACCTCTATAGACTGTGCAGTGATCCAGGCCTAACTGCTTGGAGAGATGGGTCCATGGTTCTGAAGTCTAAGTGTTGTATAATAAAGAGGCCCAATATATAATTTAGCTAGTTTGAAAGCACAATGTTGGTTGACAATCCTAGATTCCCAAGACAGCAAATTTAGAACCTAACATGGTTTGTAACTCTTCCTTATCCAAAACTACAAAAAAGTGTGTTAACACGATGGCATTCTTTATTTAGGAAAAAGCCATGATGTGAGTAAAGGTCCCCACACACATATTGAGTGGGGACTGACAGATGAGCTGTGGAGAGCAAGGTGATGACGTCATCATGCTGCTCTTCATCGCTCGCAGCATCGGCGGGCACCCTTTGTGTGCAGGCCGTTAGTTTGAATGGGGATGCCGGTTACGGACATGTCCGTTCTCTGGCCAACGGAGCTCTGGGTTATGGAGATGTGTGCACTCACGATCCGTGGCCGATTTTGCCGACGGCCACGAGCATGCACATCGGTCGGCGGCAAAATCGGCCGCCGCTCATTGCGTGTGTGGGGACCTTAAGAGGCAACAACAACAGTTTTTTCAGCACTATAAAGGCCCTCATACACAAACTTACAATCTTACCATACAATTTCTGTACTTAACCTTTCTTCTACCAAAACCATGTAATAGGAGGACCTTGCAAATCTTTCCAATCACTATGTATTCTATCAGGAAGGACCCAGCACTACATAGTTGTTGGTAGATCTAAAGGAAATTGTACAGAGTGATCTAAAAGGTGCTTAAGACACAATATTTCTCCCCCCAAATCGTCAGCTAAATACAGTGGAAGGTGGTCTCGCCTTCACATTCCCTTGTGGCTAAGCACTGAGCTGGAAGCGGTCAGAGCTGTGTATCTGAGTGGGCTGATGCTGCCTGCCCATATACATCAGCTCTGCAGATATCTGTATGTGAGTGGATGGCTTTAGCCCGCTCAGATACAGAAGCAGGGACGATGCCAGTGAGTGGATTTCCTGTGCAGAGAGTGTATGTGAGCTGGCTTAAGCTGCCCACTCACATACACAGCTCTGCAGATGGCACAATCCACCCATGGATGGATCGCCTGTCTGCCAAGCCAGTGTATCCAGGCAATCACAAACAAATATCTGCAAAGCGAGACCAAAAGGCAGGGTAGCCTTTGACAGCTTCCAGGCTTCCTTTACCTCTTGCTCAGAGCTCCAACCGGCAAAGCAGCAGTGCCTGGTATTTTAACCTGCTATTGTGGTGTATTCAATACAGTGGAGTGTCTTATGGTCTGCAGAATCCGAATTTTTTTTCTTCCAGTCTGCAATGGTCAGCTATGTCTATTGTGCCATGTAAGTCTAAAGAGTAGAGCTAGGCACACACGGGTAGATTCCCATGCAATTGACCCCCGATCAATCACAGCATGACGTCACCATGCTGTGATTGATCGGGGATCAATTGAATGGAAATCAATGTGCACCACATGGGCACATCGATTCCTGTTCAATGGAGACCCTGGGGACCTGTTCTCCCCAGGTCGTAGGACGTGTGAATCACAACAGCTTGCCTCTCACAGCTTCAGAGAGAGAGAAGGAGGCAGGAGCCACAGCTGCTCCAATACTTTGCATGAAGACTCACGTCTCCATGCAAAGTAATGGAGATTGAACGGGTTTTTACAACACGGAAGGCACACACGGGTAGATTTGTCAACAGATTAGAGTACAATCAAGCACCGTGACCGTGCACATTGATTGATTGTACTCTAATCTTTTTACAGATCTACTCGTGTGTGCCTAGCTTAAGTTCCCTTAAAGGGAAGCCAGCAAGCTGCAACAGACAAGCCAACAAGAGGCAGGTATCTGATATCGAGATACTGCTCTGTCTATGACTAAAGCCCGGCATAGACATCTTAATGAGATCGACCATGAGTGCTAAAAACTTCCACGCACCCTTTGTGTGCCGGCATTTACTTTGGATGGTAGTAATGAGACCAATCTAAAATTTATGGACATGTCCGTAATTTTGTTAGATTGATTTCCCGTCCAATTAATGGCCGAATTTACGGCTTGGGCATTCTATTTGTGGCAATTTCGCGGCAGATCGATCAGCCACAAATTGAACCGTCTATGGCCAGCTTAACCCATGGGAAATTGTTTGTACTTTTTCAAATGTTCAGTTGACAGAATAGCTGTAACATGTCTATCAATTTAAAGGCAATTACCAGAACATGCACATGCATTACCAATAATCCAACTTGTAGGCCCAATGACATGGGACACCGCTAAGCATTTATATTTTAAACATTGGATTGGATTTATTTTCCAAAATTTGCTGAGCACTATTTAAGTTTGAGGTAACCAAAGACTACACAATGGATTGGATTGTTAGGGCACAGGTTATGGTGGCTATGTGTCCTGATACAGTAAAGTGGTACCTGGTGTTAAATCTGCAATGCTAAGTCTTTAATAAATAGGATCTGCTCTACTCAAGCATTTGTTGTGTCTGCTCTGGTGTTTGATGTGATCACAGCTGACCTAAATCCTCCAGTCTGTCCTCATGCAAACCCGCTCTCTGGAAACACAATAAGGTCCCAGTGTGTCAATCAAGCCGTAAGGTAACACCAGGACACAGGTAGAAGGAGGGTGTACCCAAGCTCCATGTTGACAGGAAAGCGAGTAAATGCATTTATATTGTGTATAGAATAAGCTGTGCAGTATCCTTGCCTTGGCCTCTTACTGCTGGCTGCTCTAGGTGAACATTTGGTGACATTTTCTGCTCTCTTTATGACAACTATTTAAACTATGACACATCAATAGGTGTACAACAAAAGCCATTTGCAGTTCATAGTATTTTGTTTTGTTTACATATCAACACTTCCAATCTCCAAAGGAGATGAAACTGATGTCATTTCACCATACTCACTTTGTGTATATTAGCTAAAGATTATGGCACACCTCCTGACGTAAGTATTGCCAATGGCCATTTATACTGCATACAATCTGCAGTGGCAGCGTCTACATGCCCAAATTCAAGTTGTTACCGTACTGATAGAACATGTAACAACATCAGCCAATATCAAGTAACACAAGCTGCAAGACCTTATGTTCTGCTTCTAAAAACTCCCACACTGGGTATCCAGGAGCCTACAAACTTTACAGTAAGGTCCCATATAGCTATGTGGACAGTGGGAGGTGCACAAGGGACCTATTGGGAGAGAATCATTTGTACTAGCACCCAACTGTGCCTGCCTACTGATAGAAAGACATTATACAGTATAATCAGTCTCATAACCAGTTAGACAGGCCACATACTGGGGAATCTGAACTCTGGAATGGAACGTCTGGAACGGCGTCCCTGGTTATATACTGAGCCAGCAACATAGAACAGGTATCTGGTTTCTAGAAACTCTACAGACATACTCCCCACATTGTTGTCTATGACATTCTGGAATAAAGTACCCTAAAAGTTCTGTGCACTGTGCTTCTGGAAGTGTATATTTGATTCTCCCTTCATTCTATTCCATAGTAAGGGAATTACAATGCAAAAATGTACAGCCCCATACTGTTTATACTTTTTTACCTCAAGGTTAACTTAAATGACAGCTGTGACATCTTATACATTATACAGCGTTTTCTTAAAAGAACTCCTGGTGCAGTAATAAGAGGTGCAAACAAAAGTCCCAGATAAGCTACTAATTATAAACTCCTGGCCTACAGTATTGTATTCAGGGACAACAGTGCAGCCATCTGTATACTCTGGTGACAATGACTTCATGGGTGTAGCCCAAGTCATTCACCTGCAGCCAGTGAGATAACTTACTTAACAGATGTTAAAGGGGGTAATATAGCATCTGCTGTGCCTTCTATTTTTACTGACACCTACTGAAACAACATAGTTGCTATGTTTAGTAATTTTTGCTAAAAGACCAAATCACAATTCTGCTTTTAATATAGTGTGGTAAAGCTTGGGTTCATTAATGAATGTATACAAAAGAATGCCAAACAGTTAATAAAATACCCATTTTTACCCAATGGATACAAAAAGCTTCTAGAAAAATTAGACCACCAGAACAATACATACACAACAAATGGCATATATATATACATATATATATATATATATATATATATATATATACACACACATCATGAGCACGTAACATATCAATAGTAAGTGAAATATAAGTCAGTAATCTGTGCATGTGAATGTGATAAGATGAGTAAACACTTAAGTATCTTGTTTTCCTAGCACACAACTGACACTAAGCTGAGTCATTGCCTCAAAAAATAACACATCAAACAACACCCTTCTATACCCAACTGTTGTCAACAACACCACAGCCTTAAGCAGGGTACACACATGAAGATATGGGCCAGATCCCAGTTTTCGAGCGGGACAAATCAATGTCCTGTTGATTTGCATGGAAACTGCGGGTCTCTATGTAAAGCATTGGCTGAGCTCGAGAGACAGTAGAGCTCCGCCGATATCTGACAGTAGCGTGATGACGTCATCACGCTGCTGTAGGGAACATCGGACGGTTTGAATATCAAGCCGTCTGTTCCCTGCTTTACAGCAACTTTTCTGTGGTCTCCCTCATCCCTTCCTTTACAAAACATACTTGAGTATAAGCACACCCAAAAATAAACCAGGGTGCCTAATAAAAGAAAAAATTCTGGAAAAACTGAATGACTTGAGTATAAGCCTAGGGTGGGAAATGCAGCAGCTAAGGCTCAGAGACACACACAGCAAATGTGCTTTTGTTTCAGGATGTCATTATTACAACTAGCCGATTTTTGAGCCCCTGAACATGATATCATGTGTTGAATAAAATGGGTGAGAAAACATTTTAATATAAAAAAAATATTGCTCTAGCTCATGCAGTTTGCATAAACCAAGTTAAAAGTTAAGAGAATTTTTGCACCTAAATTTTAACCTAATTTATGCAAAAACGATGCGCTTGAGAAATATTTTTTTTTCAAATGTTCCTACAACCCTTCTATACATCTCAAACAGTTTTTGTCATAATATCATGTTCTGGGGCTTTGCCCAATCCATCCACAAAATGCAGCGAGTTTCATTTCTAGACTTGAGTATAAGCTGAATGTTTTCAGCACATATTGGTCCCCGTCCAAAGTAATGGCGATTGAACAGGAATTTATTGACATGTCGATCGACATTGCTTCAAGCGGAATTGATCACTAAAAGGTGGGCCACATTTAATTCCTGAACGCACATGCACACATGCGATCGATTGTTCAGGAATCAAATGAAAAATAGGCGCGTATGGTTAACTTTACACTATCTATTTGTTTTTCTAATATATCTAATATAAAGAATGCAAAAAAAAAAAGGGAGGACAACTGGGCCTGACACCCAGCGACTACAAAACATGTAAACATGTATTTCCTCCTATTAAAGCATAGGGCAGGGAAACAATTACTTGCCAGAAAGTCTTTCCGTAAATTGAATGAATCACTGTAAATTCATGAATAAAAAAAAGAGAATGAGTAATCTTATTCACATGTTCCTTGCTCATGTCCTGGCCATGATGTAACTCTTGTCATCTGTTGCATAATGAAATTGGATTTACATCACCTCTAATACAAAGAATAATAAAATTATCCAAACATTTTTGCCATACTCAGGGTGTAACATCACTTCCTGCGATGCAGGTGCCAGAATGCAAGATATGTAATATGAAAAGAAAGGAATATGAGAACAACAACAATTTCCCCTGCAGTGGGGCTAGACGTACACGTGGGTTACTATGAGGGGTCATACGCACTTATCTTAATCCCTTGTCCCCAGAGTATCCTTCACTGTAAGACCAGAAGCTCTATGCCATTGTCCGAGATGATGATGATGCCAGCAATACAATGCAGTGTCCATAGCACTAAACTGAAGGTTAGGACACCAAGGCACTACTCACTGCTCAGAGTGGTTGGAAGAGAGAAATATGATGGTGATCAGGGGAGTGATATGTAACATAAGTGCTTCTAATGGTCCCTCTAAAGCTGGCCATACACTTTTAGATCTACCAACAGCAATGTAGTATATTGTCCTCCCTGTTTAGAAAGGTCCTCATATTACATGGTTTTGGTAAAAGAAAGGTTGATTGTACAGAAATTGTATGGTAAGATCGTAAGGTGTATGGGGTATGGGGGCCTTTGGAAAGTCCGTCATATTATATGGTTTTGGTTAAACATAAAGAGATCTAATCTGACAGAGAAATCTAAAGGTGTATAGGGGCCCTTACAGGTTTATCTGAAATCCACCTAAAACATGAAACACCTAAAAACGACTAAAATTTTCTAATCTGACAGATCAAAGACGTTTCCATTTTATGCTAAATGTTTTATTACTTTTGGTGGACCAGTTCTCTAAAAAAAAAAGAACTGAACTGGATAGTGTGTATAGCTGTTGGTCTATGTTG
Source organism: Ptychadena robeensis (assembly GCA_036250615.1). Lineage (NCBI taxonomy): Eukaryota > Metazoa > Chordata > Amphibia > Anura > Ptychadenidae > Ptychadena > Ptychadena robeensis. Next base: position 66,664,503 of record CM070032.1, on the reverse strand, counting down.
CCATTAGAGAGATTATTTAAACATCCTGTGCCGAGAAACCTTTTGAACATGTAAGGGATCTAATCTTTTCACAGGACAGTACTGTATGACACAGACATATAGGATTTAAACATGCATTATAAAGAATATAACTACTTGTATGCACTTGTATGTTGGATTATTAACCACTTTAGAATCTGCACCATTACAAATATTATGGAACAGGATCTACTATAGAACTACTTTTTGGTTGATGAAAGCAGTGTTACTTTTAAACAAATAGATACTGCCTTAAGCGAACTAGACATACATATTAATGTTTCTAGACTGTATCCCTGCTATAACCTAATAGTTCAGGACAGTGGCAGAGCTATTTAGGTCCCTGATGCAAACTTTGGAATTGTGCCAGTCTAGCTAGAAGAAAGATAAGTACGGTAATCAGGTTTACTATGAATAACTTGTGCAATCACTTTTTTCCACAAGAAAGCGCAGAAAGAATGGCCCGAGGTGCCCAGCAGACATTTCAGCTGGATCAGGAAATTGTTTCTTTATCATCAGGAGTTGATGGGGCAATGTATGGTGACACTTTTTATATTTAAAAACAGCCACCCTACTTTTCTTGGGTTTAAGGTAGCCACACAATTTCAGATAACCTTGAATTGATCATTAAAAAATCAATTCCTTTTTTTGGATCAAAATCAAATTGGATCGAAATTAAACATAGAGTCGCCCAAACTGTGATTGGATGTTGGTTAATTTCATTTGATCTAGGTATGTAGAACAATTTGTATCTGATAGTACTAAGGAGAATGTGCGCAGGGCTTAGGAAAGAATCAATCTGTCAGTCTTAGGTCAGTGGTTCCCAAACTGGGGGGCGCAAAGGTATTCCAGGGGGGCGCGTTTCAATAGGGGTGAGGGGCTCGATAATGTTCCTAAATAGAAAAGGGAGGCCCTGCAAGGAAAGTTTGGGAACCACTGCATTAAGTGGTAGTGAAAATTGTCAAAATATAATACGATCAACTTTAATAAGATCATATATTAAGTCAATTGAACTATAAAACAAATAGAACCTTGTGTGCACCATTCTTACTCAACAACATACTGGAATCATATACAGTTAAATGCCCATTTCAAGTTATGTACCCAACCCGATAAAAAAAAGCTTTACATCTCCCCAAAAATTATTTGTTGGACCAATTCCAAAAGCAATGCACCTACAAATAACAATGCATATTCTAAGGCTCAAGTTCCTCATTTGTTAGTGACCTGTAACAGCCATATCAGATGCAATCTGACATGCACATGAATATTCTGGTCCAACGACTTGGTAGGAAGAAAGTACTGAAGTAAATCCCTAGAGCACACACATTCATAAATCCCTAGAGAACATCAGCAGATTATAAAAAGTACAATATAAAAATAGAAAGAAAGCCCTCCATACACCTAAAGCTGGGCATAAACGGGTAGATTCCTGTGCAATCGACCCCTGATCAATCACAGCGTGGTGACGTCACCACGCTGTGATTGATCAGGGATCAATTGAACAGAAATCAACGTGCACCACATTAGCACATTGATTTCCGTTCAATGGGGGCCCGTTCTCCCCAGCTCGCAGCTGTGTTGTGAGAGATTTACTCACTCACAAGACAACACTGCAGGGGCTGGAGAAAAGCAGCCAACTAGAACACAGCCGAACACAGACATGCTGGCCCTGCCCCTTCACACTGAACACCGGTGTCAAAGCTGTGCAGCAGCACATCCAATATTTGAATGGAGATTCTTGTCTCCATTCAAAGAAATGGAGATTGAACAGGGTTTTCCAACATGTTGGAACCCTGTTCAATTTAGTTTCTTCAAGCGGGATCTATTGAGCAAGGCACACACGGGTAGATTTGTAAATAGATTAGAGCACAATCAAGCTCCGTGAGCGAACATGATACTCGATTGTACTCAACCCTATTTACAGATCAACCTGTGCTTTACAATCTTACCATAAAATTTCTGTACAAAAATTTTTCTTCTACAAAAAACATGTAATATGAGGACTTTCTAAACCTTCCAATCACTGTATTCTATCAGGGAGGACCCAGCACTACATAGTTGTTGGTAGATCTAAAGGAAATTGTATGGAGGGCTTTAATGTAAAAGTAGCTACAAGTGACACACAATGCTTGGAGCCAACCAGTTGCATTTACTCAATTTCAGTTTAGAAGTTCAGTTGTGCCTGTTGTTGCCCTAATAACACATGTTTGCGTTTCCTGCTAATCATCTTATGTAAACAGTACAAAGTACATCTGCTATACTGAAATAATATAATGTACGTTAGGAGGCAAAGATCCAGACCAGTGGAAAAAGTACCTAAGATAAGGTCCCAATCACAAATGGTTACTTAACTGCTTCAAACTTTTGTGACACCAGTGGTTTATTAATAGCTTTTACAAGTACATGTATACATGCCTAGGATGAACTCAATCACCTCTACTAGTAACTAGAAAACTAGTCTTTAAACCTTGCATATCTCTTCACTGCTTCTACACTTTTAGATTCCTGTCACATTGGCCAAGAACTCCTGAAACGGATGTCTCTTGTTATTACAGTTGAATATTTTTAGCTGTCAAAAAATAGTATTTGTCTAATATATAAATGTTATAAAACAGCTATAGTGAACACTGTAGTGAACACTTGTCTGTCAAAAACATCAGGATCATATCACATGCTATTTTATTATTGTTGTTGGAGTACTTATAGAAATATTTTATAGTTTAGCAGATGCTGCTTAGCAAACATTTTCTGTATTTTGATTAACAGTGCCCAACTGTTTGTGAGAGCAAGTTTACATGACCAGTCACAATGTGAGCAATTTAACACGTCAGGACACATCATGTCTCATTATCTTATTGTTCTCCATATACTCTCAGCATCTCCCTGGCAGAGTGCCCAATCTGCTCATCCCATGTGCTTACCATACCCCAGGCAAACTGTCCGATGTGCTCAGTATTTCCATGAAAATGCTCACAAACCTGAGGCTCTGTATTTACAATTATATTAGGGTTTATTCTCTAATATAAAGGGTGGCACAGTCAATTTAAGATAAAAACTTGTTTTCACAAATGAAAAGGTTGGCGTGACAGGTCAACATTAGATTAATCTAAATGAAGTCTTCACATTGGGGAGGAAAAGTGACATTGTCAATGGCGCCCCTGCCTTCTCTGCATCACCCATTCTGAGAGGTGGGCCTGGAACAATCAGCGAGTTCAAAATCAACAGGGATAGGCAAGCATCCCCAAGTGTAGCTCGGGAGAGTTTGTATTGTAAGCAAACCCACCCCCAGATACACTTTGGCCAAACATCCAGGAGGTTACATTTTTCCAGACTATAGTAAAAACATTAATGGGGCTAATAATCCTTTACCACTCTTTCCGAAAAAACAAGACACTGACTTCAGATACATTTAACCTTCCTCTCTATTTCTCTCTTTTAGGCTTTTACATATATATATATATATATACACACCCCATACCAACATATATTCGATCTATAATAGGAGACATGAATGATTATTTAGAACAGGGGTGCGCAAAAAGTGGATCACAATCTACTGGAAGTGGAACGCAGAGCCCTGCCTTGTTTTTTAATTAACACACAGCATGGTAATGGCCAAAATGTACAGAATTCTATTATACCGAAAATTTTATGTAAGGTAAGCAAAATCTATCTTAAATATAAAGTATACTATAAATAGATAAATATATGTTCACCATTGTTATTGTTGGTAGATCATTGTAATAGTACTTTACATGCCAAATACATGTGGGCACCTCTGGAGTAGAAGGTGGGAGGGCCGTTTCTCCCGCTATGAGAAGAATGTGTCGGTGCATAGGGCACCGGTGCCACCCCACACGCGCATAATTGCGTATACCTTGTGACTAATACCCCCCAACAACTTTTCTGCTAGCACTGCGCACAACAACTATATTTGCTACTTCCCCTTTGGAATTGGTAGTCCCGGGTCGGCCTTGTGTTAATGCCAGTATGGAGGATGGCACTACGACTCCCATGAACGCCGGCCCCCATGGATTATATACAATAGGTGTTTAGTAAATTTATGTCAGGGGTAATATGAGAAGCGCTGAGCTGTTCTGTGAAGAGTTTAGTGGATCGCTTAAGCCCCCCATACACCTTAAGATCAATCCATACAATCTCCATTAGATCTACCAACA
>CM070032.1:66612861-66643456 GCA_036250615.1 Ptychadena robeensis | reverse complement strand
TTTGTCCTTTTGTTTGATTGTCTCACCTTAAATGTATGGCCAATCACGATTCCTATAAAAAAAATTATAATTAATAACCGTTTATAACACAATTTTTTTGTAGAAAACTTTTTCTTTTTCTCACTTTTTCCTATTTGTAATTTCTACTTTCTTTAAGCTAGCTGAATGAGATGTGTGATGATACTTCTACTACAGTTTAAATACTTAAGGTGCTTTTTACTAACCAATAATTGAAACCCACGGGAGTTGTATTCTCTGTTGCTGCATCACAACCCATGTAATGTTCCCTTAGGGCCACAAATTATGCCTTTGTGGCTTTGTTAGATTCTAAAAAGTCTGTGCTTTACCATGACTCAAACAATATCCCTGTTCCTCTGAGAGATAGATGGTTTCTTGAAAGGTTCAGCTTGGCTGCCAATTAGTTAGAGGACAGAGATCCACATGTAATATATGGAATCATATTTTTAGCATCACCTGATGTCATGAATAACATGGTAGGAAAGAAAGGTTTATACAGAATGTAGAGTTAAAATTTAATTACTGACAAGCTACTCGCCACAAATCTTACTTGGACTCCAGTGGCAAGACCTTGCCAATGCTGCTTTTGTCTGCCTCCCTAATCTTTTTTCTGCATTTTTCTGAACATAAAAATGAAAACTTCAGTAGAAATAGTTGAATTTTTTTTTATTTCATCTAGCTGAATTTGTGAGTTAATTGCCACTAAACATAGTATCATCACCAAAATTGTTGTAGATGTTGTAAGGAAAGGTTGTGGAACACTACAGAAAAGGTATTGCTCTAGGACATGTATTTAAAGTACAAAGTCAAGTGTATGCAGTTAATTCACAAGTTGAAAATTTTTTACTTCTCTAATCTCTAAATTCAGCCACAAGAAATAAAACAATGAGTGATAAAACAATCCTTTATACAACATCCCAATTAAATATTTGAAAAAGAAAAAACAGCATTTTCTCTAGGATTCTATCTTAAGACAATGGGGACTTTAATGGGTCCAAACACGCAAGATAGGTATATATCCCTTTTTCAAAGATATAAGTGGTGGGCATCCAATGGGTCCATCCATTGGCACAGCTGTTTAACCAATCACAATAAAAAATGTTTAATTAAACACTACTCCACCTCTAATAAATGTACCACCAAACTGCGTTGGGTATGTGCTATACCTGACAATCATGTGATACAATGTAAAGTAATATGAATGTACACTGGTTTACTGTATATACTGTGAAAGGGTATAAAATGATGTGTTGAAATGTCATACATTGTGAATATCAGCCCTAAAACACTTTACAGCACAGGCAGAGAACAAAAAAAAGAAAAATAACTATAGAAAAATATATAAACCATGCATTTTTTGCACCGTGTTTCAAATTTTGCAAATTGTGTCATAAAGATTAAATATTTTTACCAATGAAACTGATGGATGGTATTTTGTCGCTGCCACAGCTGCGGGCGAAATGAAAACCGACCAGAGGACGCCTAAAGTGGGGTCCGCCAGTTGGTTAGGTTAAAGGGTTGTTTAAAACCACCAGTGTAAATGGACCCTTAAGAAGTATGTTCCACATTGTTAAACAGACACTAATTTCAAGCAATATGGGAAAAGACAGATCTTTCTAGTGCCATAAAGTGTAAAATGCTGAATGCCTTGGACAAGGAAAAGCTTCACAATGTATTTAATAAAAAATAAAGTGTGATCATCGTACATTTATAGATTTGTGGCTGACTCAGAGCACACACGGGTTGTGTAGATAAAGGAAAATGAGAATGTGTCTGCCAGAGAAATGCATTGGATTAGGAGAGCAGCTGCTAAAATGCCATTAACCTCCTAGGCGTTTGGCAATCATGAAACTCAACCCGAGTTAACTAAGGGCAAACTGAACAGTCCGCTGGATTCCCCCGGCGATTCTGTGTATCAGCTTGTAGGTGGCGCTATAGACCTCCATGTAAATGGAGACGTGTCAAGAATCGCTGGGCACCTTCGAATGTTGGGCTGTAGATCGCGGCGCAATTTTTTATGCACGCTTTTTTTAAGACCATGCCAAGGGCAATATTGGCGAGGCATATAAAATGCTGCCGTGATTGCCTGTGGGATGGTTTTAGAAAAGCACACCACATGCGTAACGCCAAGGGGGTTAAGAGTGAGCAAACAGTTATTTGAAGCTGCTGATGCCTCTGGAGTCCAGCGAACATCAAAGTGCAGGAACCCTTTCAGAGGATCGCAGTTAAGCATAAAACTTCTATTTGCTCAATCCTAACCAATGCTCACAAGCAGAAACGTCTGCAGTGGGCCTAGAACTACATGAAGACTCATTTTCAAACAGTACTGTTTACTGATAAGTTCCGCGCAACCTGGGTGGTCCAGATGGATGGAGTGGTGGATGGTTGATGGAAATCATGTTTTGCTCAGGAATCATAAGGACAGAGACGGTCAGCCCCTTTAGGGTTCCTGAAGGAAAGTTCAATGAATTGTGAAACTGCTATGAAATAAGGGTTGCTGACTGTCACATGCATCTACTATTTAGCAAAATCAGAGAACAAAAATGTTTTTTTCCATAATCATTTGAACTTAGGGGGGTATGTGTTCAATGTCTTACAAGACATGTGAACACATAGCATAACCCGAGCTAACATGTATGTATAAGCTCAATACATACTATATGAATGAAAGCATCTGTAATACAGTATTTTGGTAAAAACATCAGTCATGAGCAGGGGCATAGCTAGAAATGACTGGGCCCCATAGCAAAAATGTGTATGCCCCCCCCCACCCCATCCAAATCTGTCATTCTAACCCCTGCCCTTCCAGGAGTGGTGGGCCCCCTTCTGAATATGGGTTTTTTCCTTGACATTGGCAAGAGGTCAGTCTCTATAAATGTTTTCTGAGCCCCCCAGCCTTCATCCTTATTTTTTTTTTTTTTGCTACTTCCCTTCACAGAGCCGTCATTTTCACTTGATGGTTGATCGCTGTGCTCCTTCATGGTAAATGTTGGTAAATCCCTGTTCGATTAGCATTACTTTGAATGGGGACTGGGAATCGATCGTGCATCAATTAGTTACATAACATAATCACGCTGCAATTGCTTGTTTGCCTATTGAACAGGTATCAACCCGTGTATGGGCACCTTTAGCTGGTGAATCTCCAGCAGATAATTGGGCCTTAGGAAATTCAAACTAAACATGTCGTGTAATGGCCGATCCGCCATAGGGGTGCCAATTCCATGCATCGCCGGCATCAATTATGATGTGTAATGGGTGACGTGTGACAGGGACGTTATACTTTTATTTTTTCTACACTTACAAAGAAATGCTCATTCATTGCATTGAGCAAAGACAATTCCTAAAAACTGCCTGTTGTCGCCATGAGGATGTGCCCACAGTGTCATGATCCTGCCACTGCTTCGTCCCTAAGGCAAATTTTGGACACCTCTAGGCATTATGTGCAATCATTGCAGAGAACGTGTGGAGGGGAGCATCTTTTCAACATGGTGATAAAGGACTGGAAAAGAAAGCTAAATGCACTGCCCACCCCTGACCTGGACTGTACTGTGTACATCCATATAGTCTGTGGGGATGCAGTTTTGGTAGTAGTTCAACCAGAAATGATCCCTTCACCAGAGCAGGGGTCTGTGCTGTGTTGAACAGCCATTTGGTTTTTGGGATGCCGTTTGGCCAAAAAGTAGTCTGGGCTGAACATAAACCTCTGGCACTAACTGTGTTTACCAATGCAGGATCGCCGGCCAGGTAAGTACCTTACAATTTCCTTCTCTGCATTGATTTCATCCCCTCTTTTGGCAGTACTGCCCTCCAGCTGGTCAGAAGCATCCCCCTCACTCCCTGGGTTACAATACTTCCCTCACCTATAGTCAGCCCCAGCTTTGCCCTCTCACTCCCAATGAGCACTAAAGACATCCAGAACACTCTAATCACTTTCTACCACCTTCTTACCCACAACCAATCACAGCCATTTTTTTTTACCTGAACAGCAGGACTGAGCATTTTTGTTCTTCCACTAATGCCAGACAATTGGTTTTCTTGTCAGAGACCAAAGAAAACAGTGTCTTGACCCACAGTTATTCTAATTAACACCGTCCTAAGCACTTGAAGTATTTTTTACAACAGTGTATTATATTGTGCAAGCCTTTGACCCTAACAAATCAATTATTCCAGCCTCCAAGTCCAAGTAATATATTTTGTGATAGTTTCAGATCCTAATAAAACATTTGCCATTATAAAGTATTTTATGCTCCAAATGGTAATACTGATGTAACATTTTATATTTTAAACATTTACTTTAATGCTGGAATAATATTATCTAACAAAAAGCAATAGGATATTTGGACCTGGTAAAATTAAAGCGGTCCTACCCCGTTAGGTCACTCTGCAGTATTGGCTGCAGCTCAGCCGATACTGCAGAGATCCCCAACTTAAAAAAAAATATATTTTTAATAATAATATATTTCTGACAGCAGGAGGGGTGTCTTTTTAGAGACAGCCCCTCCCACTGTGTTACATCTTGCCTAGGCAGAATGTAACAAGCTGCAGGGGTTACTGGGAATTCTTTTTGTGAAGAGGGGAGAGAGAAGCCTCTTTTCACTCAGCCAACAGCTAGATGGATGCAGCCGAGTCCCCCCCCTCCCCCCCACTCCTACACAGACAGTGAGTCTCTGTCTGTATAGGAGTGCGGGGCAGAGGTGGGGGGGGCAGGTTACTGCTGGCTTCTCTTGCCCTTAATTAACATGCTGCGATCATCAGTAAAAAGGTAAGTAAGTTTTATTTGTTTTTGTGTAGCAGTTTTCCAGGACCTGAACTGCTGACAGGTAAGAAATGTGTTAATTTCATGTATCTGTGTTTTTTTTGTTTACAACCGCTTTAAGGTAGCCATATAGGAGGGGATTCTGCCTTGACAGATAAGGGATCGACTTTGGCAGGATGACATCATCCTGCTGCAGCTGGCCTCTCAGCTGATCAGAGGGCACCCTTTGTGTGCTGGCCATTACTTTTTTACTGCTGGCCCTATTCAAAGTAATGGGATCGGCCGGGAATTACTCGCATGTTAGATCACCTTGCGATCTGACATGCGGCAGATTCCTGGCCTATCTCACCAGGTGGGGCCACCCGATTTTCAGTTAATATCAGCCCTAACACACTGTACAGCACAGGCAGGGAACAAGACTATAGAAAAATATATAAATGCATTTTTTTTACACTGCGTTTTATTATGCCAACTGTGTAATTAAGATTACATTTTTTTTTTCAATTAAACTTATGGATGGTGTCGCTAAGCTTTTTTGATCAATCTGGGACATCTGTGAGAATTAGTTTGCCAGGTGAGCCCAACTAAGGCTAAGTTTAGACTGTCGGTTCCCAAGCTGCTTTCAACTCCCTGTGATCGTCTGCAAAATAGTGCAGGCGATTACAGGGCGTCTAATTTCGGTCGAGCAACCGACCGGCCGGTTGGTGGCAGCACGCACACTGGTCGATGGGCTGGAAAATCGGGTGCAAATCGGGCCGTGTATGGCTAAATTTAGAGATGGTCGAAATTTTTAGGTGCTTTTTCGTTTTTTTCAACGAAAAGTCGACATCCCTAGTAAAGATATTATTATTAAAGGAAATGTAAACTCATCTCAAAATGCATTAAGCATTCTGCCTGTTTTGTTGTTGGACAGCTCCATTTACTTCATGTACGGTAAAATGTTGTCAGCTGTAGGGATGGTCAAAAAATTTGTAATGTAAATATATAATGTAATATAATTGGCAGTGGAAAATACGTGATGGGAAATTTGCAATGGAATCAAATTTAGATCACGATATTGGAGGAGCTGGAGAGACAACCCCGCCTCCCCGTCTCCACTCAAAACAACGGACATCAACCATGAGTGGGATTGATTGGTGTGGCTTGAAAACAGGGATGGCCACATTTTATATGGGCCAGATAGATGGCTGTGAGGGCCGCAGAAAGATGTAATCACCCCTCGAACCTTTCTCTAGGTTTTTTAGCTGGATGTATGCTTGGACCCCATTGTTTAAACCTCTTCATATAAATATTTTTATTTCTTCTTAAAATGTATATTTTAGCAAACAGTGAAGAATATTCTTAAACTTTTAAAATGTTTAGGTTGGCAGGAGAGCTGTAGCGGAAATGTTTTCCTATGTGTTTACTTAATTCGGTGTGTTTATTTCATCATTCTTTTCCACTCATCAATAAAAGTCTACCCATCCTAGCTAGCCAAGCATGAAAAGTTTTCCTTATCCCCAAAGCTGAATAAAATGTCTGATTAATGCAAAATAAATCAGTGTGGTGCATTACAATAATGTGAAATATCGTGAACAAGGAGGAACATCCGTTTTAATTTGTATCTCTATCCAAATTAATTAGCAGGAAATTATCATTACGGAATATGTCTGTTTATTTCTTCATAATGTTCGTGTAGTTTGCCATGCATCAGCGGTGGATTAATTGAACCTGTGGCCCCAGGCTATATTCATTTCATGGGCTCTCTTCCAATTTAATAGGTTAATGCATAACAGTCAGTTGTACACAGCCATATACGGTTTTCAGAGATGGTGCATATGTATAGTGTATCATCTTTTGAAAGTTAACTTATTCCAATAGGAACATGAAGGCCATGTGACCACCTTCACAAAATAAAGACTTGTAAAGCTTTAAATATGCGAATGGGCACGGGGGTAGATTTCTTGGGAACCAACTGGAAAATCGATCCGTGTATGGGGACCCTAACATATAGACATACCTCAGTCTGGCACGTCCATTGACTTGCAATGGATGCTTCCCACATCAAGCCCCCATTGCGGTTATAACATGAATGCGACGAAGGCTCAGACTGACGAATCGGGGCTATGATGGAATGTGAGGACAGTCTTGTCGTAGCCTAAGCATTAACCACAAATGCACTAACTGTACCCTCTGCAGAACAGTAAGGGCTTGCTAATACCTAAACTGTTTTGAGAAAAATATCAATATATAAAATGTACCCCTAAAGCTGGCCATAGATGTCTCAATTTTTCATGCGATTTCTCAGACATCGATCGTTCACAAATCGATGCATGCAAGGGAAATAAATTGAAAAATTGATCGTGCAGGGATTGGACATGTCTTTAAGTCGATCGATTGTGATTCAAATTCGTTATTGGAGACTTGCGTTTGTCTCTATCGATCTACCCATGGAGGCCATATCCCACTTCTACCATTTCCGCTCAAGATTTTTTGTGTAGCTGATCTTTAGTTACGTCACCAATCAGAGATTGACTGGCGATTAATCAAAAATTGTGCACTTTTTGGTCGTTGTATGACTTATGATCAAAGACTCAATCGCATGCCACGGATAAATCAAGACATCTATGGCCAGCTTTAGACTGGTGGTAGACAGTATTAATAAATCCCCTCTTACATTGGTGGTCAGTAAAAAGAACTCTCTACAACAGTGGAAAGTAGGAAGACGGTGTAATGCACTTGGTGTGACTGTAAGGGCCCCCATACACATTTAGATTTCGCTGTCAGATTTACTTTACCAAAACCATGTAATATGAGGGACTTTCTAAACCATCAAGTCTATCTGTGTTCAATCGCAGAGGACCCGACACTACATAGTTGTTGGTAGATCTAAAGGATATCTGATATTGAGATCTAAAGGTGTATTGCCAGCTTTAGGACTTCCATTCCAGGACATTCTGTGTCTGATGAATCACAATTTTCTTTACAAAAAGGCCCTGAAAAACCTTATAACTCAGTGGTTCCCAAACTTTCCTTGCAGGGCCCCCCTTTTCTATTTAGGAACATTATCCAGCCCCCCCTCCCCATTCAGGTTAAGACTGAGGTCCTGCCCCCCCCCCCCGAATACCTTCGTGCCCTCCCGGGGTGGCCGGCCCCCAAGTTTGGGAACCACTGCTGTAACTAAAGGTGGGTTTACACATGTAGATTTTTTCTTAAATCAACTGCCAATTAAATTTTTTGTCCGATGACGTTGTCGAACATCGTTTTTCCATTAATCGAATTTAACATTAGATTTTTTGTTCGTCCATCCTGTTATTGAATGAAAATACATTTGAAATTACGACAGATAAAAATTTACCAACATGTTCAATGATCCTCGAACTATTTTTTGTTCAAAGGTCGAACAAAATGTATCCATCGAAAAATTGGCAATTCTAGATCTTTGTTCAATCAACCAAAAAATCTTTCGTTCTTCGTTGATTAAACGAAAAAATCAACACGTGTAAACCCACCTTTACATGTTTCCTTAATCTCTCCTGTAGTTTGCCACTCACTCCTTGATTAAGGAGTGTTCTTTCTGGCTTTTCCAGTAATGTTCATCTATGGCTTAAGCTGGGCATAGAAGTCTGATTTCCGTACGATTTCCGTGAGATCGATCACCAGAATCAATCGCCCGATTGATCACAAATCGATGCGTGCACATTTCCGTACGATTTCCGTGAAATCGATCACCAGAATCGATCGCCCGATCGATCACAAATCGATGCATGCACAAAGTGATCAATCGATCAATTTTAAGTGTGATTTAGGGTAAAAATGACAGACCTGCCTGTAAAATATAGTCGATCGCTTGAGAATTGCGAAACGTTAATGGAGATCATGATCATTTCTATCGATCCACCTGTTGGCGTCCAACCCACATTACATAATTTCCGATTAGAACAACTGCGAGCTGGAGATCACACGATCTGTGATGGATCAATCGCTGGAAGGAATCGACCAGGAATCGAAGACGTCATATGGTGCAGTGTGCGATCGATTCTGTAAATAGACACCTAGGGCACCAAGGACCTAGATGCTTGTACAATCAACTCAAATTTTCCAATATGGCTGATTACTGTCTCTTTTTCATTTTGTGCTTCATTTCTATCAGTATTTGATTGTTGATTCAGTTTTTAGTTGATTTCAATCAATCCCGCTCAATCCTTTTTTTTTTTTTTTTCCGCTGAATACTTTTACTATTAAAAAGATGTTAGATGTTTACAAATGCTTACTATTCTTTTTCTTCTGTATAAACTATCCTAATCATGCATTCGAGGCTTAATTTACTGTACATTCACAGAATAAAAAGCACAGCACTGAGATCTAGGTGCCAAAAGGAACTCATTTGTGAAAGTAGACTTGTTCATGTGTATCACCTCATTACAGTATCAGAAGGTTCCAGAACGCAGCAACAAACGTGTCTGCTTTACACAAACAAAACACATCTAGCAGCACGCTGCAGTTTTTTCCTCAGTACGTTTTATCTTTATGCTTATTAGGCAAACCTCACCAGTGCTTATGTTCACAGGGTCGGCACTGGATCAGTAGAATTGGGTGGGATTGGGAGGGATCGGACTTTAAAAAAAGTCCGCCCGTTCGCGGACAGATTTCAGATCTGAAAAAGACCGGGTTCTCTACTCGGTCTTCAGTGAAAAGAGATCGAGAGATCTCCTTCTTGCCGGTGAACAGGGCGGGTTGAACACCCGTACTGCTCGCTGACGAGAAGGAGGGCGAACATGCATGTTCGCGGCCGAACTCTCCGCCTTGCGGGCAGTTTGGCCATCACTAGTGGGCAATTATTTTGGAAAGGTGGGGGGCACATCACTTTTCCATCTTACCTTCAACGTACTGGATGGGAGTCCTGCTGATAAAACTTACTGTTAAGGCCCCCACACACGCACCGAGTGGGGGCCGACAGAGCTGCTAAGATCAGCTCTGGAAAGCAGCGTGATGACGTCATCACACTGCAGTCCCGAGCTGGCAGCATCGGCGGGCACCCTTTGTGTACTGGCCGTTACCTTTAATGAAGACGCCGGTTTCCATTGAAAGTACTGACATCGCCAGAGAATATCGGACATGTCTGGCAGGCCGAGCTGTGGGGTCGGCGGCGGCAAAATTGGCCGCTGATCGGTGCGTGTATGGCAGGCTTTAGCTGAATCATTAACCTGGTGGTCACTGCTATGGCATATTTGTGATGTGGACACTCCAAACCACTTTCTGATATCCATTATTATTTACGATGCAGGCTGAGCTAGCCTTCCTTCTTACTGGCAAGAAAATCTCCACATCACTAGCACTGCCCATTTGACACCTCTACCTAACTTGACTACAACCTAATTTAATTACAAGGTCATCTTGATTTTAATTGACTAAAGGTTCACCAAGAATTGGAAAAATAGAGGTCCTGCCTACAAATACTCCTTTCTTCTTGCTTTAGGGCTAGAACAGCCAGCTGCAGATGGATGCGGTTTTGCACGCGGGTCGCATATGGTCTTCAACGCGATCGGATGTGGGTTTTGTGATAACCCTCCCCTTACCGTGCCAATAGGAAATTAATGGACGCTGTCAAAATCCGCGTCCATAGTGAATTTTATAAATTAAGGGGGTATATACTCAAAATCCCAAAAAATACTTATGTACAATTAAAGTTTGATTTACTAGTGTTGAGCTCAAATATTCAAATTGTGAATACTGTCTATTCGACAATTCACAAATTTCGCAAATACAGATATTCGAAACTTCGAATATTTATGATATTATGTATTGGGAAGCTTATAGCCATGCATTGTGATTTTATATGAGCAATGTGAAAATAAATACCACATGTGACTATTCATTTTTAAGTTAAAGAAATATATTTTTGCAATGCATGGACATACACTTGTGAATATCGAATCAAAAAATATTAGAATTAGAGCTCATCACTATGACTTACCTCTGAGCTGGCATAGCACTCCAAAATCCCTACAAAAATAAACTTACCTGCTGTTGCCTAGAATTGTATCAGAGATTCCATATTTATCTGCCAGGCTTCCGGGGGTTTACTCTGGGTGCAATATCGCAAGTGGTCACTGGGGGCATTTATAATGGATTTCTATGGGAAAATGCATTCCATTCAGTTTAAAAACCAACCGAGCTTAGAGATTTATCTATCTCTGTAGTGAGTTCTGGGGGCACTGTGGCACAAGATAGACAGAGAGGAGGGGCTGCGAGGAATCTTCTTAAATTACTTCTTAGAGGTACGTCTTTTCTTTATGCATTGCTCTCTATTATTGCCATGTCTCGTGCCATTCATGAAATGATCAATTTCTGGTAGTAGGTCCGCTTTAAATTTGAACACGGATTTCAGCAAATTCTATCAGACTCGGGGGTGGGGGAGTTTAAACCAAGCGGGCACACTGGCATGATTGGACACACCGGCTCCCTGGGGCCTATCCATAGGGCAGACACTGTATGTTTATATGATGAAAAATTCAGATTCAATGGAAACAACTGGCAAACGTATATATTGAAGACACATAGAAAACCCATAGTACTCTACAAACCATTGGGCATGGGTGTCACCTGTTTAAAGTGTTTCTTTTTAAGGCAATTTTATATAAATAATAACATAGTGTAAAACTTCTTGCAAATCATTTAGCTTCTTCTAGATTAAAAAATCCTACATAGAAATATTAAATAGCATCCCAGAGCTAAAAGGGTTCATTTACAAAAGTTATACAGGCTTTTTCAAAAAGAAATGTAAATGTTTAGGTGTACACATGGCTAAATGAGCAGACTTAACATGATTATTAAAATCACCCTCATTTTGTATGTAAAGCCATATTTTGGGGGTTTTAGTTCTATAGAATATTTATATTATATTTAATGTTTCCGATCTTTGATGGGGTTTTCTTGCTGTCTATGCTGCAATGGGGAGACTATGCTTTCTGTCTCAGAGACACAACAGGAAATATGTTGAATATCTTCTCTGAAATGTGGTATTTTTGATTTTCAAGTACCGTATATACTCGAGTATAAGCCGAGGTACCCAATTTTAGAAAAAAAAATCTGGAAAAACTGAATCACTCGAGTATAAGCCTAGGGAGGGAAATGCAGCAGCTAATGCACAAAAACACACAGCAAATGTACTTTTGTTTTGAGGTGTAATTATTTAATTCAGCAGATTTGTAAGTTAATTACAAAGCCCCTGAACATGATATCATCACTAGAAGTGCTGGAGATGTAGAGAAGGGGTGTAGAGACATTGTAAAGAAAAAAGTACTGTTCTAGCATATCAAGTTTTTGCACAAAATAAGTTACAATTTGACTTGAATTTGAGTCTAAATTATGCAAAAACTACACATGCTAGAGCAATAATTTTTTTTCAATGTTCCCACGACCCTTCTCTACCTCTCCTGCAAGTTTAGTGATGATATCATGTTTGAGGGCTATGCAATCCACTGATAAATCTACCTACAAAATGCAGCGATTTTCATTTCTTGACCCGAATATAAGCTGAATTTAATTTTTGGAGCACATTTCAGGTGCTGAAAATTTTGGCTTATATTCGAGTATATATGGTAATGATGATTTAAATTTCCCCCAATGTAATCTCTTAGAATAGTTAATGTTTCTCAATTTAGGGCACGTTTAAAATGTATTTTGTGTGTATAAACTGAATGGGCTATAATGTCACACAAAATTGAAACTATTTGCAGGATATCATACTTGGTGTGTTGTGCTGCATATCAGTAAAATATGTTATCACTTGCATATTACTAGCATTACACAACACAGGTAGTGTATATGTTGAAATGCAATAATTGCAGTTTTCATTATTTATCTGACTCTCGATAGGGTCTCCTCCTTAGTCAATGAATCCCTCTAAGAAACCATGCCCCTTCGTTCCGATTTGTCCTCGCCTCCGATCGAAGAGCACCTACCTGTCCCCTCCTGGTTCAGCCGCTCCAGGAGGGAAGACCCTGGCGGCAGGTAAATTCTGCATACATGGGTAAGAGGTGTGTATGGGCGTAAATCGTCTTGATTCTGGAGCCCTCCTGCATCACTCTTCCTCTCCCCCTCTCTTCTCTTCCTCCTCGGGTCTCCCCTGCACGACAGCAGCAGTGGGGGGGGGGGGGGGGGGGGGGGGAGGTTGCAGGTGGGACATCGGAGATTGATGTAGAAGGCTGGCCGGCGCATGCGCAATGGACTGTGCATGAGCAATGGAACGCATATGCAAATGGAATGCAATGGAAGGCACTGGAACAGAGGGCTGCGGAGTACTCCCTTCTGGGTGGCTCTATGGCTGGTTGGGATTTTGAAGTTTTATTTGGTTCCCTCTGCCGTTGCTGCTCTGTGGCCTGTCTCCCTACTTCCTGCTGGTTTGGAGGAGGGGGGGGGGGGGTGAGTAGGGGGGTATTGAGGGGGAGTGATCTGTGCCATGACTTATGCGCATAATGTTCCATCCCAGTTAAGAAGCTACTCGGCATGGTGCGCCAGGCCCAGACAAGACACCTGACACTCCTAAAAGGTGGGTTGAACTGTTTGTGCTAGTCTCCTATGGATGTTATTGGGATTTTAAAACAGTGATTATTGTGCGCCTTTCTTGGCATATACATGTAATACAGGGTGCGCCCATGGCACATTCCCACACAACAATGTGTCCAAGGCAGGGGTGGGCCCAAATCCGGCCTATTTAGCTTTCTTTTATGGCTCTTGTTGAAAAGATGCTCCCTCCGCCTCCGCAATGTCCAAACATTGCCTTGGGATCTATGCAGTAGCGTGATCATGTGATGTTACTGTGGGTGCATCCTCATGGTGACAACAATCTCTAGGAATTCTCTGCTCATTGCATTTTTTGTTAAGTGCAGGAAATTTAAAAAGATAACAACATCCCTGTCACAAGTTGCCGCCATCATTAGTGATGCCGCTGATGAATTGAATTGGCACACCTATGCTGGGTTGGCCATTAGAGGCTCTTGGTCTAGCCCCTTTATCAAGTTTAAAAAGAAAATGTGGCCCACAAGGCAAAACATTTGCCTGCCCCTGGTCTAAGGGGTGGTGCTGTGGTACAATCCAGAAAGATAGGTTTTAATGTAATTATTGAGCCTTGTCCTTTGCCCCTAATTCCCAAGTGTTGTTACATCCTTTATATTGTGTGTGAGAGAGAAGAACAACTCTGATTTGTTTGATGGTGTAAACAAGATGTGCCTCTTTATTGTACAACTCAGAAATTCAAAGAAGCAGAACACAGAATTCACTCTTGGCAGTGCTCCAATTATTGGGGCATCTCAGAAAGACAAGACCCATTACCTCCCCATCTTGGCTGCATCACGTGCAACCACTTGAAGTGCAAAAGTGACTTCACTGCATTCAGGAAAAAAACTTAAAGCTGCAACTATCATTTATTTGAATATACCATTTTCTCCTATGTCTTTGATATATAGTATTTAAAAGCTATATACACATGTATAAATGTTTATTGTGAATGAAAGTGGTCCATTCATACAAACTTGCAGTTGTGATCAACACAGAGCTCTTGTCTGGCAAATAAATGGATTTAGCAAAAGCAAACTCTATGCTTCCAGATAAAATGAAAACTACACAACATAATGGAGTTAGGTGTCATATAACAAAATATATTGGTAAATCAATCTTATTTAACTTTATTAAAAAATTTAAATATATACTTTTGTGATAGTTCCCTCTTTTGGCAGAAATATTAATGCAATTCCAAAATGTGTTTTTGTTCAGTAAGTTCAACTTTCAAACTGGTTTTTGCATCAATTGACTGCTAGGAGACTCCTAGGGCTTATAATCAAAGATTTTTCCAAATGTGCCAGACTGCCCCTGCTATGCTTGTTATTTAGGGCGCACATCACCAACAGCAAATTACATATGATAATTGTTGAGTGAAAACGACATATGTATACACAGTAAGCCTCCACCTAACAAGCTTTAAATAGCCCTATATCCATTATGCACATGTATTCCCTAAGCAGTCAATGAGCGGACAATTGACTTGACTTGTCACATAAGGCTATGGATACTTGACCCAGAAAAACCTGAAGACAGGTTTAATATTAATAATGTTTAAATTTTCTGACAATATTCGTTTTGATAGGCCCTCCCCAATATCACAATAGAAAGATTTTCGGCTGTGAACATTCCCATGTTGCTCTGCTAGATGAGAAGCGGTAAGTGGTACAGCATTTGACTTTTCATAGGTAGTGCTGAATGTTAAATTAATCCTTGTAAATGACATCTCTTTCTTGGTACACCACAGGTAAAGGGAACAACAGGTAAGCATGGGGGTTCACAAGAGACCTAATGCATGGCCTGCTTTAACTCCTCAGGGCTTTGGCTGAATATGCAGAACATATATATTCTGAAAATGAATTTTGTGTCAGTTACAATAAAAACACAGTTGTTTCACAGCACATTCTCCTTCGGGTTGTGTACTATATGCTTTCCATGTTCCAGTAATTCGAGCACCACTTTCCAGGACATTATCTTAAAAAGTTCATTTCTCATGGAGAATTTGGTATCTTTCACTCCCAAGCGTCTCGGAATGTTTGGCCTGCAGCACTGTGCAGCACATCAGGATCACAGGTCTGACCCCTCAGTCCTTTGTGTAATGGGAAAAGTTCTTTAGGTAGGTGCATCATAAGAATGAGACCAAGGCTACTGTGAATAGGTGCACCAGAATCAGTGAAATGTTAGTTGACAGGCTGATGCTGAAATACTCTGCTGAAGATGTACAAGAACAGACTTCATAAGCATTCTCTGACCTGCTCTCATCATGCTGGCCCTGCCTGGAGTGAGCACCAGTCCTACTGCTCTCTGCACTTGGTCCATCTGACTGCATGTCACTGCATACCAGCCAGTCCCGTGCAGTTATTTGTGGGTAACCTTGCTCAGCTTCCATGTTGTTGTCAAGAACTTTCCAGTATTCTTTTCCTCTGAAAAAGTAGGTTGACCCTAAGTGGAAAAAGAAGTACATTAGCCACATCTATTCCAAAATACAATGCATGAACACCGTTGAATTCCAAAATGAATTCCAGACAAATAAATACATTCAGAGCATGTTCTTCAATGACTAATGCATACTTTTATGTTTTCATTGTATTTACATTGGTTAAACAATTTTTCAGTAAACATTTTACCATAATTATAATGAGTCCTACAGATGCCTTATAAATGATGGCAGTTATCATTTCAGTTAGTGCTTCTATCATGTTATGTCAGAGAAGAATATTAGACTATTCACTGGAACATTAGAAGAAAGAAGATCTGTTAAATGTTTCAACAAAATGCACTTTTTATCTGCTTTGTGCCACATTCCATTACCCATAACAGTATTTTTCAATGGCTAGCCATAAGATTGCTGTACTTGTAATACATTGGATTGCAGTTTGCAAATGTTCCATGAATAAACCTCAGTACAATTTTACAACAAATAGTTATTGTTTCTAAGATTTAAAGCTGAACTCCAGGGAAAAATCAGTGAAAAACAGGTATATTGGGCTTTTCTACCTGCCACAGGATTTGTGTTTCTTTTTAGACAGTGAAAATGGTTGCAGAATTTCTATTACCATATTTTGCATATGATAAGAAGACCCAGACCCTAAAACGGGGGTGGAGGGAAAGAAAGGAAAAATACATTCTCTCTGCTGGAACATGCTGTATACCAGCATTTACTTGGGAGGAAGGGGCAGCACTGAGAGCCAAAGCAAGTCTCTATAAGCTTTCAGTTCCAAGTGCTGCCCAGTATGTTCCAGCTGAAAGTGCCTCATCTCTGCTGCAACATGCTGTATATCCGTATTTGGGGGGGGGGGATATGCGGGATATGCGCATTTACAGATTCATATTTGCATACATAGTCACAGCATGTGCCCATGTCTGTGTATTACAACCACAAAGGTTTGCGAATAAATTACTACAAGTTCTTCTAGTGTCCAAAATTAGATTGCTTACTGGGTGATGGGCTGAGGTTGCAATAACTATGAAAAAAATTAGAGAAATTCTAAAAAATGGACATGATAACCACTGGAGCCAGCAAGCCTCTTCAACTTAATGGGTGTAGGCACTTTAATGTTGTTAAGAAGTTTAGCTAAAAAAAATGATTATTAGGAAGAAAGGTAATTCAGGTAACTTTGACTTTCAAATGGTTATTGGTGCCTAAGACGCTAGTCTAAATATTTTAGAAACAAATTTTTAAGTACATCTATCTCAAGAGTTTTTCAGAGGATGAAATACATTAAAAAACCGATTGAGCTCCATAAGAGGCATCCCTACACACAGCTGTTTACAGAAGCTTTTTTTTTGTCAGCCGTGGTGGGCAGGCTTTGACTGCTACAGAAGGCAGTGATTGCTAAGTAGAAAGTCCGGAAATGCAACCAGCTGAGCTGGGGTTACAGGAGAGGCAGAGGAAAGAATTACCCACAGGGAGATCTTCCCTCTGACAGCTTCCCCACCTCCTGAAACTTAAGCTCAGCCTTCAGCCCCTAGCAACCACCTACGGCCAAAAACTCTTGGTTTCAGTGAAGGGACAACGTAATGCTATAGAATACCAAGTCTTCGTTGACATTTATATATTATTGCTTGTGTTTGGTATGAAAGAATCTGACTACCCCAAGTGGAGCCCAGACATTAATTCCTGTGATTACCATTGGAATGAACTAGAATGAAGATTGAGAGAAAGATTCTGTGTTCTGCCTAACAAGTGCTTTTTCCGCTAATCTGGCAAAAAATCCAACAAACATACTTTAAAACCTTGTGAAAAACCCTTTCAGAAGATGTTGTTATGGGTGAAAAGTGGGAAGAACTCTATATTGATGCCTATATATTTAGAATGCAATGCTTTAAAAGGTCCTGGTTGTAATGACCTTCATTGCCTTTAGCAATACTTTTTGCCAATGTAGTGTACCTCAGTATTCTAAAATTTGAGAAAAGATTTAGACAATAACTAGGCCAGTGATGGTGAACCTATGGCACGAGGTGGCACTCAGAGCCCTCTCTGTGGGCACAGGAGCTGTCAGCCAGCACAGAGAAAAGAAGTGCAGCCTATTGGCTCTCAATGCTGTCAGTTCTCTTCCCCTCTCTTTTGATTGCACACAGCAACCCATTGCCTCTACTATTCTATCTTATAAGCTTTACATGATTTGTTTGTGTGTATAAGTTGTGTTAGTTATTCAGGTTAAATTGCCATATCGGCACTTTGAGATAAATAAGTTGGGTTTGGATTTGAGTTTGGGCACCCGGGCTCTAAAAGGTTTTCCATTACTGAACTAGGCAAAACAAGCCCTTTAGCAGGTGGACTTTAGCTAAACTGAGGCAGTGAGCAGGGGCTTAAATATATATAAGATAAAAGCTAAAATATATTGTAATTTTGGGTCTAAGTCATACACATACACTTACCATCTGACCAGGCCATGCCATCATCCAGGGAAGTGGGGATCCCCTTCCAGTTTGTAGTCTCCATAGGGTAGCCATCATCCATTCTGTGCTCACGCTCATTGTAACACCAGAAAAGGTTTTCTTTAAAGAAATATGTCTTCTCATTATGGGACCAAGAGAAGGCAGCATCCACACCCCCAGGGGGTAGTCCAAAGTCTGTGATGGGGCGGGGATATCCTTCTTCCACATTATTGTCTTTGAAGACCCAGTAACGATCACCTGGAGATGGGTAGAGGAAATGGTGACACTTTTCATCAAAGATTATCCTGTAAGAATGTTACATGAATCGTAAAGGATTTATTAGGTTTGTGTTGGCAGTGCTCAGCATCACATGAGGGAAAGACTAGTTTCCTGTTTTGATGCAGCTTTGGGACTTACGGGTCTTTCTTACAGGTATGATCATAATTTTTACATTATTTAAATAATGTAAAATATATGCAATATGAATACGTTAGTAACAGAGGGAACAGGAAGAACTGGGAAGGCAATCTATAACCAGATTTACGTTCTCTTTAAATTCACCTTTAGAACAATTGATCTGTCAGATGCTCTCTGAACGCCATCACCTGACCGTCTGGAACAAATATCTAACATTTAAATGACTATCACACTAGACCAGGGGTGGGCAAACTTTTTGAATTGTGGGCCGCAATGGGTTCTTAAATTTGACAGAGGGGCCGGACCAAGGGCCTGTAATAGCCGATGCGCCCTTTGTGTGGCAACTCCATGAATCACCGGCACATGGAGATGATGTGTGATAGGCAAAGTGTGACAGGGATGTTGTTATCTTTTTTAATTTCATGCTCTTAAAAAAATACTTATTCCTAGAGGCTGACTGTTGTGGTCATGAGGATTCGCCCACAGTGTCATGACATGATCACCACGGCATTGTCCCCAAGGTGAAGTTTGGACACCTCTAGGCATTATGTGAACTCATTGCAGTGAACAAATGGAGGGGAGCATATTTTCAACAAGGTGACAAAGGGCCGGAAAGGAAAGCTAAACGGGCCGGATCCGGCTCCCGGGCCTCAGTTTGCCCATCCCTGCAGTTAGATCCTCTATTGGTCATCTATATCTCACCCATGTGCCACAATCGGATATCAACCGGTTTGGACAGAAAACACATTTTGTCCACAAGACCTTGCAGATAATCTCCTCTTCTGTATGCAACATCAAAACTAAACTCCAGTTAATTCTTAAGAATGAAAATCACTTGTAATGAATCCCCACCCCATGGTGCTCACTCATAACTATAAAATACAGGTAAATATAATTACCTGAACCTGGATTTCCCTTAGAATATGTTCTTCCTAGAACATTGGGAAACCTTAGAATGTGCTTTGGGTAGTGCTCTAAGGCTCTGACCTCTACATATCAAAATGCAGAGCTTATTGTTTTATGTTTTTAAGGTCAGGGCCCTTCCACGGGCCAGATCACCAGTAGAGAGTATAAGATTCTCTATACCTGTGCCCTGTACATTTGAACTGCTTGAAGTAAAGAAAGCTGTAATAAAGTTTTGCTTCATATTACAATAAATGGAATGTATTGCACTTACCTTTGAAGAACACAATTTTATGGTCTATGGTCCTCTCATATATTGCATCTACACTGTCCATATTAAGAGGAAGCCCTCTCCAGAACCGGTGGATCTGAGCAGGCTGAAGGGAGACCAAATGCTTATTTCGAGTAAGCCTCCAGAAATACTTTCCTAGAGAGGAAAATACATATTGCTATTACTTTTAAATTATCATATCCATATTGTATGATCATGCAGGAAACATTTATCATGTGATTTTATGTATGTAAAGTCCAACTTATGGTTGGAACTGTGACATTAGTATCTAAACTAGAAAACATATAATATAAACAAGATATGCCAAGTAGTGACAAAAAGGTTAACAAAAAACTGGATACATTTACAGGATCAAAATTTTTTTCTGTGCAGGTCAAAAATTTTTTTTTTAAAGGTCTATATGAGGGTTTTATAATAAATAATGTCCAATTCAAAGATATATAAAACAATATTTAGGCATTTATTGATGAATACAAAGTCATAATTCTATTCATGGGAACATCCAGACGGAGACTTGGTTAGGTGAAAGAGAAAGAGGTGCTCCTCGTTCATCCTTCCAAAAACCAAAATTCCTAAACAGTTCATCCAAGATATATTCTTCCACATTTGATCAGTTCTCCTATGCGCTTCACCAATTTGGCTTTGTCAAGGATAATGTGATGCTGTGGAGAGCATATAATCAGAAGTTTACTTTATGTTGCCCCTGGACAATTGGGAGATTAACCCACCCAGAATTAGACCCCAAATACCTCCGGACACAGATAGGCGTCTTAGATGCTTCCCTCCGCCTCATGAAGGTCAGATAGTGATTCCCATGCTAGTGGCACGCAGATATGGAGTAGTCCTTGCAATTAACAAATTCTGTGAAATGGAAATTCACCCGATCAGTTTGACAGCGTATGGGCATAGGGGACTTTCTGGTTTATAGAAAGAAGGATATCTCAAAACAGAGAAAGAAGGGCTCGGCACTCCCGCACGTGGGGCGGGCATGCGGCTGTCATCAGGGGAGCGAGCAGGCAAGTGCGGTGGCGGCGGTGATCGGGGTCTGACCACTGTGGAGCGAGGGGGCCTCCCCATCCCTATTTGGATGTCAGATCAATCAAACCGGGTAAGCCAACCCTTGAGATATTGTTTCTACCCTCTTGTTTGGCATTTACTCTGGTTAGCCATGATTTACTAGCTCTCCTTATCAACTCTTTGAAGATTTTTCTGTGACTTTGCCTGCATATGAGCACATAAGTGGGGCTCATAGAATAGAACCTGTTAAAATAGACCTCTGGGGTAACTCTCTGGTTAGCTGCCATTCCTAATGCAACACCCGACTTGTGTTGCTTTCTTTATTTACTTTAAAACTTCTCACCTTCCCTCCTCTCTTTTTTCCCCCCTCCATGCCCATCACACAACCTTCCTCATGCACCAATCACTAGGTTCAAGTATCACCACACATGGGCTTCATATCATCACTTACACATGTCCCCTTGCACACAGTTTCACACCCACACTCTCCTACACAAAACACTGTTACACTCTCTTTCCCCCTGTTCCTCTACCTGTTCCCCACTCTTTTCCTTCCCCCGTCCCCCTCTCTCCCCCTTATGTATTGTTGCACTCCCTGACCCACTTTTGTGTGATTTGTAGTTTTGATTTTATATTTTACTTGTTCCTGGTTTTTCCTTTTTGTCTGTGTCCACTCCTCACCCCAGCCTCCCTCACTTCCCAACTCTTTTTCCCCCCTCCCTCCCTGTCTCTTTTTCTTGCTTTTACACTACCCACACACTTGTCATTTTTCATCTGAGCCCCCCTTTTCTCACATTATTGATTACACCTAGATATCCCAGGCCTTTTGCCCCCAAAAAACTCCTTCACTTGGATGAACTGTTTAGGGGAGCACCTCTTTCTCTTTCACCTAACCAAGTCTCCGTCTGGATGTTCCCATGAATAAAATTATGACTTTGTATTCATCAATAAATGCCTAAATATTGTTTTATGTATCTTTGAATTGGACATTATTTATTATAAAACCCTCCTATAGACCTTGAAAAACCAAATTTTTTGACCTGTGAAATTTTTTTTTGGACTAATAGATGCATTTCACCTATCGGTGAAGATGTGGGGGTGTCAGATGTGACAGCAAGGTCTAAAATTTCTTCATATACATATGCTTTATTTTTTTCAAGGATTATCGCACTCAGAACTAATATTACATTTACAGGATGTGGTTTTGTTGTGGCTAGAACCAAATCATACAGTCTGTTGATGAATGCAAATTTGGAAATACAACTTATAGTGTGCCTTTAATTTCTAATACTTTGCTTTCCAAAATACGAAAAATCCTAGCTACAATCTACAGTAAACAGCGTAAAAGGCGCTTCAGCGACAAATCTCACCAAAAATAAGAACGTTTACGAGGCAATTTGCAGTATGTTACAGCTCACATAAGGAGAACTGGCATACATAAGGAACAGATGGCTTAAAGTAAGTCTCTCATTGGGGAATTTTGGAGAGCTAGAAATATTATCTCCAATTCAGTGACTCTTCCATGCCACAAATCCCAAGCTGGTTTTATGGTACCCAGGAACCTACTTTTCCAGTGAATTACACTGTTGCAATAATTTAACTTCACTTACATTTATGAAGTAGAGCAAAAAGAAACAGAAGGTTAGGCTCTGTTTTCTACAGCTTACAAAGAGAAAATTAAAGCTGATACACAGGGGTTTATTCTGCACAGCAGACTGGCCATGTATACATTAATAAAGGGGAAGGGTATTAAGTGTATATTGGTTTTACCTTTGGATGGCAACACTCTCACCAGATATCTCACCAGAAATTAAAGCATGTTTAAAACAATGTGCATCCAGCATATACAGTATATGTGACCTAATGTGGTAAAGAGAGGAAAATGCCTCGTTTACATTATCTACAGGCAAAATAACTGGAATAACCAGTTTCCATCATAGGATTGTAAAAAATAACTTTTCTAATATACAAGCAATACGTTATAAATAAAGAGCAATTCTTTTTACGAAATGCAACTTATTACTTATATTCTATGTTCCTCTTTGTTCTTCCCTGGACAACATGCCCAAAGTTGTGTGCAGGGCTTCCCTCAGAAATCATGGGCCCCATACATACATACATAAAAAAGTTGTTGAGTATATAAAGGCAGATTTTTACAAAAATCAAAGCAAATAAACACATGAAAGCAATTTAAATGCACACATACTTTTTCTATTCATGAGGGTTTAATAACCCTTTCAGCTGTTGTCATATTAGCCATTGGAATGGTGCAGAATTAGGCCAAGCTCAAAATGGATTAATCAGACATCAGTCAAGAAAGAATTTCACCAAGATCAAAAACATTTGATAAGATAAAAAAGATTTCTGAGATAAATAGTTAAAGCCTAAAGATTGTAAGAGGCTATGCCTACCAAAGTAATTGTGTATTTGTAAACTAAAGGTGATCATTGTTCATTGGATTTCAAGCTTTATGTATTACAGTTTTTAGGTTACTTATTTAGTGAGATACATAGCCCTTGTGTAGAAGGTAAACAACATCCATATCTGGTGCCTTCATTCTCTGAACTGTATAGAGATGTTCCTGGTTTACCATGTGTGCTGCTGCTTCTGCAAACTAGCTAGTAAATGCTATAGTTAAAGATACACACACTGTTTTGCTATCCATGAAAGGCAATCATGTTTGCAATGGTAGAGCCTTTCTTTAGTATTAATTAGAAACATTTAAACATGATGTGAGGACTGTCAGCTACTGGTCTGATCAAAGATTTACCAGGGAAAACCTCATGTCCCTGGTTTCCAACAGCATGTGTAAATGTGACCTAAGGTCAGAAAGTCTTCAAGGTTCGTTGACTCTTCTTGCTATAAGTGTAGACCAGTCTACTGACTAATATCCAGTAAACGTTCCATGAACTAAGCCCTTCTACCCTCTAAATCTGAAGAAGGTGCCATGTTTGTATCTTTTTAGATCGGTTGCCATGATGCTGCACATACTGATGGCACAAGCCATTTGATGACTTCAGTAGGGTTAGTTGCACTTAAAAAACAGATGCTTTCACAAAATAGAGTCTAAACTAATTTGGCAAATATAAACTGATTATTCTTAAGAAGAAAACACTTCTGAAAAACAAGAACACAAGTAAACATGTAGGTCGTTAAAGATAGATGATGGTTCCACATCTGTGGAGAAGGGTAAAATAATCTAGCTGTGATTACTATATAAACAAAGAACGTATATGTATCCTACCTTTAAAAAAGAATGCTTCTCCTCGGATCTGAGCCACAGCATCGAAATGTGTGTTACACCTGTCAGGCTCATCCTTTCTTTGTCTAATGAAAAGAAACAATAAAAATACAGATAACTAATATATGTGATTGTCAACAATTTCTGGTAACAAAGGAACATTTTTTTTCCAGAGCGACAGCTAAGAATATAGGTTCATTCAGACATAGGAGAAATAACCAAGCCCAGGGCCGCACAATGCGAGCTCTTCAACTGCAACCACTGTGCAATGCCTGCATTTATTATCTCATTTGAGTCACCAGGAGGGCAGATAAGCTCTGAAGACAGAAGCATCATCCGTGGAATGACTCACACGAAGCATGAAAATGTTAGGAAAACTGATGAGAATTGTATTTGATATACACAAACATAATCTGAACTGTCTTGGCTGACGACTCCAATGTGAATCTTGACTTGTTATCTAATCTTTTCATAGCTGTAACCACCGTGAACATCTTTTCTTTTTCATGTTACTTACAGGCTAGCCATGTTTTGCTAATGCTGCAATAGACCTGAATATCAGCTAAGATACATAAGTAGGGTAGCAGCTAAAACAAATGGCAAGTGATAAAGGTCCCTAATATTGTCCATAAAGATATTCCTGCTAATTAAAAGGGCTGCTTGACAAATAATTGTTTTTCTACTTTAAAAATTTTTTTTTTCCTGTTCTTATATTTGAACTTTTTTATTCAGGAAAGTCACAGCAACTTCTGTCATAGTGAAGGGTTTAGAGAGAAAAATATTTTCCTTAGGGCAAATTAATTACATGTCCAAACAGGTTATATTGTAGTTGAGATTCTGAATGTAAACTTTGCTTCAGGTGGCCAAACTTTTTGACTCATGGGCCACAATGGGTTCCTAAATTTGAAAGAGGGGCTGGACCAAGAGCAAAAATCATAGATGCTCAAAAACAATCCACTGCATAGGGACATGTTTAATGCAAACTGGAGATTAATAGGCAGACCCAAATAGGAGCAAAAATTAAGGGAGATCTGAGACAAAATGTAATAGCTTGTTGGGGCGATCCCCAATATCCAATTCCACCAAAATAACAATGGCAAAATGTTGATGGATCTACCATTCACACTTGCTCAATGCAGTGAAAAAATTCACTCCCCACTGTCCCTTCAATGCAATGGAATCCGCAAGTCACAATGGGGACTTGCTGACTCCATTGAGGTGTAGGAGTTCAGCATTGGCTGAAAAAAGCTTAAAAAGGGCCTGATACGGCCTGCAGCCATAGTTTGCCGATCACTGATCAGATCTGTGCCATGTTCTGCATACCTAAATAACATTATTTTATTGGTGAACAATGTCATCTAATTTTGCTGAACATGGCTGAAGAATGGATTGTTTAGGTGGGGCTGCCATCTTACTTTTCCTGTATAACTCTGGATTTCTTTTCCTCAAAGCCCCTTTAAGAGGAAATGATGCTGATGATCCAAGAAAAATTATTGGCCAGCCTTACTGTGACATTCCAATATAAGTCAAAAATACTTTCACCAAGACATACTCACAAATAGTTATTATTTTCTGAAAACAACTTGTGATATGCCAACAAAAGGTACTGTAGATATAAAACTGACTTTGTAAAGGGAGCTCAGCTGTATGTTTTGCCGGTAAAAGTTTCAGGAGTTCAGTTGCACTTTGTGCCTTATTTACACCCATTAATTTTTACTCCCTTTGGGCAACTAATGTCAAGAAAAAACAAATATTTGTAATGGGCCCCCAAAAACGCATGAAACATGTATAGATGTGAGGTTTTGCCAAATGTCAATATACTATTTAAAACAAAAACTCCAACAATCTGATTTTAAGTTGTACCAATGTCAAAATTGGTGGTGTAGGACAAAGGAATAACTACATGTTTTTTTAGCACATTATTTTTTTCCATCATAAATGCTTTTATATTTCTTACGCTTGGGGCTATTGTTATTTAAATGAAGTATGAAATTGCTGTATCATTTGCAGTCAAAATGTCCATGTATTTTATCATAAAGGCAAAACACGATAGGTACCATTCATCCTATTGATGTACACAGACACTGCAATGCTATATCATAAAAATGGAAAATAAGTCAATGTGTTGCAGTAATTGTGTCTGTGATAATATCATAAAATAGTCTAAAAATTTATGTATAATGCCACCTTAACAATGGCTCAATTTTCACAGTTTGTGATATATTTCAAATGCAGCGGTTAGTTCTTCTATAAAATCTGCATTATTCAAGAAATGCTGTATTTTCTTTCCTTTTTTGTTTAAAGTAGGCACTAAGAAAGGAATATATGCTATATGTTTACGAAATACTATTATTTCTTTCTTATTCCTATCTACATTGTGCTATATTGTGATGTCTAAGGTCAATGCTGGAAAAAAAGCATTTAAAATAACCCATTCCAGATAGAAATTTGAACTTGACCTGCTTCTGGAAATGTTAGGTGTTTAGCTGTTATGGTAACTCTTGCTTTAGTAGGTTGAGTTTACTCAAAAAGGCATGCATATCAGTCAGTTACAGGTCAGGCATCACTATCTGTGTGTCGACTTAAGCTAGCCAGAAACACATCTGTTGCTGGATTGATCTTCAATTTGATTGGCTTGTGCAATTGAAATATTGTGTGTCAGTCAACATCAACTGTGATACTTCATAATGTGATCAATAGAAAACTGTTTGATTCCTTTCCTTTGTGCACATGCTTCATCAGGTGATCAAATACAGAATCGAAATACTAAGAAAACCTGTCCGACACTTGAATAATCAACTGAAGATTACCAACATGTCCACGCACTGCTCCATTAATTTTATGATACATTTTTTTAAATGTTCAACCTTAACTATGGATTTTTTAAGTCAATCAAACCATGTGTTGCCACCTTTACTACTTGTGTGAGTCAGCAGGGTTAACCACCCAGGGAAAATATAGTGCTGCAATTTAAGCTAAATTACTAACTACCTCAAATAAGATATTGTTACAAGGGGTCATACAGCTAAAATAATTACATACCCAGCTTGTTGTAGCTAGTCACAGTCAACTAGACCCCAGTGTATATATATAAATTCACAAATTTGTCAAGGCAGATGGTTATTGTTCAAGGAGAGGTAGGGAGCGTGCAAGTTTTTGAATCACCCTTGAATATGTATATTAAAACAAAAATATTAATACATAACCCCCCATCCCTCCACTGACAATGTACAAGGCTCATAATTATGTGCAAGCTAGTACAGTAGGTAACGTTCCTGCCTCTCACAACCATTATGGTTGTATTTACTTGTTAGGCCACACTGTGGTGACCTGCCCAATACTGGCAATGTACAATCATTTCACAACATTTATAACATATATTTATCAATCTGCTTACATTGTTTTTTATCCTCTTTTACATAGTTGCCAGAAATGGGAAGTGAGTATATTGGTTAGCTTCTACTTTATCAACAGGTGTGACAATGGAGGGCAAAATGCTAATGGTAAGAGCCCAGGGCTTGCATCTATTATTTTTTTTCTTATTAGTTCCGGAGGGAAAGAGAGATGGGCCAAAACATTTATTAGGGGGTTTGCAAATACATTAAATTATATATATATAATATATTTTGCAGCATCACTTTTTACCCAGAGAGGTCATATACTCAGTTGCCAGAAAAGTAAATCAGTATAGTATATGAAAACAGTGTCTCTTTTTTCATTTGGACAGAACTATGTATTCTTTATTATACCCTACTGTGTATATAAAGTGTTTCGAGTTGGACAAGGGGAGAAGTAGGACACACAGGTTAATGTATTTATCCTGTATATAGCTGGTGTGTCAGAAACACTTAGAACAATCTTTAACCTCCCTAGCGCTCTTGCAAGGTCCAGGTTTCTGTACCAAAAAGCGCACCATAGACCTGTAGGCCTGTAACTTCCAAAAACTTCCAAAACTGTAAGTAAACTTCCAAAAATATTTTCGTATAAGGGTCTATTAGACATCCTGAATATGATAATGTTTAAAACACACAATTATTATAAAAAAAGTACAAAAAATTTATAAAATGTATAATTTGAATGATAAAATCTCTTAAATACTTATTTGGTATGATAGATCTCAAAACAGATCTCAAAACAGTGTGTATTCCTATTTATGTTTGTTTATAATAACATTTTAATTACATTTGGAAATGTGTTTTGTTTTTGTTTTACTTTGAATTGTATTGGATACAGTTATCACTGTATCCAATACAATGGCATTTGACACCCTCTGAAAGGGTTAACTTCAAAGACCACATCCAGGACATACATATGCAAATTGGGCTGGGAGAAGGGTGACATCGACTTGCTTCAGTAAAGCCAGCTTAGACCATCAGATCCCCAGCACAGAGCAGTGAGTATGTGCTGATGCCGGGGATCTACGCTTAGCTGGACGGCTCCATCTCGTCAACTGCAATACTGACAAGAGATGGAGCCGTCAGAAGTGCTAGGGGGGTTAATAAACATTACATCTCTGTCTCTGTATCCACAAACTCCAGCAATGTAGTGAGGAAATCGAGCACCTGTACATACAGGGAACAGAATAACCCCATAACAAACAAATGGAAACATTCTATAGGTCAAGACGCAACAATTTCCTCACTCTGGGTGCTTGCACAACTTTGACTCCTTCCATCCTGGAGAATCAGCATCTGCCTTGACACTTTCCAAAATGAATTAAGGAGCCTGTGCTCATTTGAAGTGGCTTTGATGGTCTACAAACCATCATTTACATAACAAACTATATTTAATGTAGCGAGAGCACTAAGTCCAAGTAGCGATAGCACAAAATGGATGCACCTCACGAATATTGTTTTCAATTATAATACTGCACATCAAGGACTGAACAGGGAAAACAGGGTTTTTATAAGCATACATTTAGGAATCATATACATTTAAATTTACACCTCTTGCATTAAGTTCTGTAATTCCCATATATCACACCCACTTTGTCATTCGTGTGTTATTTTGATCTTTCCTGGGACCATCTAACATAATCTTTTGGGATATATGCAGTGTTTACTGTGTAAAGAAATACATTTCAAATACAACCTGACCAATGTAGCAGTCAGGGGTTTAGGGTATTGAAATTATTTTAATTAGAATTTTGTTTTTATTTCACTTTATTTCTTACTATAGCCACAAGGCAAACCGCAATGTAGACATTGTGCGTATGTTCTGTATGTATTTAATAAATGCTTTCTTACTGGATGGTGGAACGATTCTCTGGCAGATCAGGTAGAAATGGGTGGTCTTCAGCTTCAGATGCCTCGGGTTTTGCTGTGGGCGACACAGATTCACGGACTCCTGGGGTGAGAGAGGGTGAAGGATTAGAGGCCATGTAGGACACTGGAACAGAAAATAAGACACAGCATCTTCCTCAAAAACTAATTTCACAAACACTGCACCCAGACATAAAATGAAAATCTAATAATTTCACAGAATAATTGGATTTCCTAGAACAATGTTTTCCAGCTAAGGAACTGACCCTACACACAGCTTCTGACTTTGATGTGAAAAGAAGTGGGATCAAGGCAAACACTGTATCTATTTGCTTACATATTTTCTAGATGGCGTGTCTGTTATAACTAGGTTTCCAAAGATAAAATGGAAGGACAACAAATCATAAACACATTGGTTTATATATTTAACATTTATGTAGAAATATGTCCAGAGCTCAGAAGCCTATGAAAATATGAAATGAAAAGAAGCGATGTGTACCCATAACAGATTGTTTTTCAGTAATCCTTGACTTTTTTTTGTAAAGCCTCTTTTATTCTAACCTGGTAGTAAACAGAACAAAAAGGCTACAAAGCAAAGTGAAACAAATGTAAAGGATACATTTTCTTAACATGTATAAAGACCAGTTTGTGAAGGTTCTTTTATTCAGAACTTTTATATAATCCACATGTTAGCTTTTGTTTCTTTAAATACATTAAAATGCAATTTATATAGATTTGTTGTTCACTGTGTAAACTAGGAAACAAAGAAGGAGGGAATGTATGGAAAAGGAAAATGTAGACTCAGTAAGGGTTAGGGTAATTTAATTACAGTATGCATTAGCTGTGAAACTGGTCAGAATTAAGGCGCAACACACAGAATATCAATGCTAATCCTCTGAATCAAATTAAATGGATGTCTAGTTGTAGGACACAATGGAATTGGTTAACCCCCACTCTTGAATTTGATATTCTCTGGCCTCTTGTTTGTGGGGGCAAAATTTTATATATATATTTTATATATATACAGGGCCACCATCAGGGGAGGGGGTGGGGGGCAGAGGGGACTCCTGTCCCGGGCCCGAGCAGCTAGGGGGGCCCAGCGGTCAGCAAGTAGGGGCCCCAGATCACTGTGTTTTCTTCTGGACTGTCGCCAGCCACTGTGCACAAACTGTGCACAACTGCTAACTTTATTACTTCTGCTAGCACCTACCCCCATGCGTCATCAACTTACTTCTGCTAGCCCCCCCTGTCAACAACTTACTTCTGCT
>CM070032.1:66554121-66567982 GCA_036250615.1 Ptychadena robeensis | reverse complement strand
TGGGGAGGATTTTAAGGTACTGAAAAGTCGTCTTATACGCCGGCATATACGGTAATTATGCCCAATTTACATATGCTAGAATCTTCACTAGTGCTGATTTTCTAGTGTTGGTGGTGCCACATTATTCTTTTGAATCTTATCATCTACTATTTAATTCAGAACATCAATGCTTTTGATCTCACTGCAGATATTCCATACCTATATTCACCATGTTGCCAGAAGGCATATTCAACATTACTACTTTACTGTCAAAATAAGTTTGTATATGCCTGACACAGCTAATAGTTAGAAAGTGTATGGTCAGATGACATTCAGCTGAACAGTGGATGGAAACAGCTGGGATGATAAGAAGCTTTTAACCTCGCATGGCCACCTATGTCTGTAAGTGTTCCAGTAATGGACTCTCAGGGTCCTATTTGAGGTTTCTGGCTCCAGGCATTGCTCTGCTTCTACAAAGAGAATGGAGTGCAGCCCTGGGGCACAAGTTGTTTGAGTGACAGCTATACTCCATGAGCCCGGAACGCAGGTGGGAAATCTCTGTAGGGGAGATTATTATTGGGCATTGATATGAAAAGAATGTTAGCACTTTCTGTGAACTGGTCAGAAAGAAAAAAAAGCTACAATAGACCTTACAATAAATAATCCAGAGAACAGAAAATGAATGGGAATACATGAAAAATATCTTTACAGAATGCCCTTCCTACACTTACCACTTAATTTCTTTCAACATGTTGAATTAGCTAATTATGAAAATAAATGCCCACTTGTTCTCTCAAAATGAAGGTTTTCTGTATATACACATGTAAACATACCATATAGATTTCTATGTGCTTTGTTTCTTTTCATTTACTTTATAATGAGCATTTTTACATTTATCACTTTTATCTTTTCTGCAACATCCTTAGTTATTTTAGAAACTGCAACTGATATCCCATTCCTTTATATAATGAAAATGAAAAAGACAGAAAGAATAGAACTGTCCACTCAACAACCCTGGTATTCAAGTTCAAGGCTCTTGGACAACATCCTTAGGAAGATTTAGGACTCCCACATTTCCCAGTAGTTTGGGGCATAATGGAATCAGGTATTTTATATGAAGTCAATGACCTGTGTGATTACACCATAACATCAAGACATATACATCAAGAGTTTTGGTGTCCAATATCTAGAAATGAAATAGACCAAATAATACCCCATATGTATATTGTTCTTACAAGTTCTTGGGTACTCCTTTCTTTCCATTCTATTCCATCCACCTTTTGGCATCTTTACATCATCATTTGATATATGTGATGATTGTTTAATAATACCACTCATTAATAAATAAAGTCAAATATATACTTTGTCAAGTGCTAACACAGCTTACACATTGAATATATTGTCAAACAACAACCACCGTTTACCTTTTTGTTCTTATTTTCCCTTGGCTTTTTGCCCTCTCCTCTGCTTTTCTCTCTAATATTACTTAATATCACTTAGCCACTTGCTTCATGAGGTCTCAATATTGGAATAACTAGACAAGGACTTTGATAAACCACTGGAAGTTAATAAGAACAAAGGGTTCTAAAAGTGAAAGATCAGCAGCCAAGATGAAAGCAACTGATGTCCGGCTGTGAGAATGATTTAACAGGCTCTCATTCAGCCTATATAACTCCTTCAGATTTTCATCTTTGGTACTGCTGTCAAATCTGGATAATCCATATCAGTCAGAAAACTAAAGTACTATGTGGATTTAAATATTTGCACATAAAACAATCTGGCATAAACAGACGGTAGGAGATCATTCACTTGCTAGTATTAAAGTCGTCCCTTGTTCCTAACCATTGTTTTAAGGCATTGATTACCTCCTACAGAATGAGGTCCAGCAAACATAGCAAGAGATTCCAAATGGCATCCAGACTGAAAATAGTGGTGTATAAAACAATACTAGAATTTCAAATGTACAACAAAAACGAGAGCTTCCCAAGAATAAAGATCATTATATTACGATACAAAAAGTAAAGACAGGTTGACTGATGAGAAGTGATAAGCAAAGAGGAAGAGATGTAAAAGCTTCCAGAGATGAGTGAATAATACAAATCAAGGATTAACTGCATAGCATACAAGACCATTTCAATAAATAGAAAAATAAATCAGCATGGAAGTACAAAAGGAAACTAGAACTTGAGAATGTTAAGCCTTAAAATAAACTTGCATGAAAATAAAAAGGGCAGATGTCTTATGATCCACCTAAAATGTCTGTCGCTTAAGGTGGGTTTACACGTGTAGATTTTTTGTTCGTTGAACTGCCGATTCAATTTTTTGATAGATTTTTTTGTCGAACTTCATCCATTTATCGAATGTAACATTAGATTTTTTTGTTCGTTCATCCTGATATCGAATGAAAATACATTCAGAATTACTACGACCGAAAAAAATTTACTAACATGTTCGATGACCTTTTGAACGATTTTTTGTTCGAGATTGAACTAAATTTATCCATTATCCATTTATCCATAACACATTGGCCATTCTAGATTTTTGTTCATTTAACCAAAAAATCGTTCGTTCTTACTTGATTGGACGAAAAAATCTACAGGTGTAAACCCACCTTTAGGGTCTTAAAGTGTAGAACCTTAATTGGTCAAGTTGGAAACTTTCTGATGGTCATATATCGCTATAATACATTTTTTACATCTTAACAACTTTTTTTTTGATTGAATAATGAAGAATATGCAAATGTTTCATTAATTTCCACTTAATTGCTTACAAAGAAATAAAATATTAAACGTATCAAATATAGTGTGTGGTAGCGTAATCAAAGCATATTATACAAGTTGATCAAAGTTAACTTCTCTTAAGATTTCACCGCCTGAAATTTTCATTTGGATTACTACTTACCTCTGCCCTATTTTATCAAAATAAGTTTCCCTATTCTAGACAACCCTTGCCAGTATTGTGTGTGGTGGTTGTTACCATGATACAAGAAACTATCTTGGAACCAGCTTTTAATTCAAGTTACATATCATATAACTTGTCTAATATATGGAAACCTTCTCCTTCACATACCCGGCTTCATCAATGATACCGTGGATGTGATGACCCAGAGCACCATTGCCTGATTTTACAGGTCAGTAGTGCCTGCCTCTTTAGCATCATTGAACCGGAAATGATTGGCGCGGAAGTTACTCTGAGCTACACTCTGGGTTACCGCTCTGGATATTAAGTCATAAGATGCTGTGAAATAGTGATTTACCCTCCTTTAAGGTTACCCCAGGTTTGCTTACAAAACACTCACTCACAGAATTTCAGGCATACTTAGCTGTTCCCAGCAAGCCTGTGGTAATGCTGAACATTGGCAAACTCGCTGGCGGGGGGTGGCATCATTGACCTAAATTGCATATGCAGGCATTGTTGCTTTGAAGTAAAGGGGGCGTAGTCTGTGCTTTGATTGCCAGTTCCTGCTTACTACTGGCATACCGCTCGGGAGGTTTAGTAGGGCTTGTTAAAATAAGGCACTAGGGTCTAACGTCTTTCCTTTTTTGTTTCATGCATGTTTTACTTTTCTTATCTCCCATAGACATGGCCAAACTACAGCCTGCAGGCAACATCTGACCCATTTTTTTCTTTTAATCTGTCCCGAGATGCTCTGGAACCCCTCAGTTTGTTCCCTGCAATAAGCTTCCAAATGCTACAATGGGGATAATGCATGATTATGTGATGCTGCTGTGGGGGGTGTCCCAATAAGAGGGGAGCTCAAGCATCTTGACACCAAAGTGACAAAGGGCCAATAAAAAAACGAAACGGGCCAGATATGGCTTGTGGGCCACAGTTTCCCCATGTCTGATCTTGTAGCAAATGTGCTAACACTCTGGAACACTTTGGAATTGTTTATTACCTTGAAATACAACATTTCTATCTTGTATAATTCTTATTTTGTTTGGAAATTGTATTTAAAATGTATTTTGCTTTACCTACGAAAACAAAACTATGTCTTTGCAACTTGGTACACATTCTTCTATTACTGCATTTGCAGCAGCAATCAAATTATTAAAGCGATCTCTTTTTCTCATTGTGACATTCTGTCAGTTTGTATTTTTTTGTATACTAGCTGAACCAGTTCGTTAAGAGATGAGTTACCTTCTTTAATTGAAAATATACTTTACTGGTCGATTAAATCTTTTATACCAGAGGTGATGCTCTCTATTTGGACTTTGTTATTGAATGGTTCAAAGCTCACAGTGAAGGTACAGTCAATGCTGCAGGCAAATGATAACATTCATTTTCACTTTAAAGACCAGCTAGCAGGCCACACAGAGCACAGAAAAAGGAAGGTTGTCTCATCTCTTTTCGTGTAGCTCTGCTCGCGGCCAGAAATCATTAAGTTCTGTCACTCAGTCTAGACAGCACAAATGGGAAGGATGAATGAACGACAAGGATTTATCTGTTATAGCTGTACCATTTACAATATAGATGGAGCGTCACTGAAATATGTATAGGAAATAATCATGGCGGTCTGTGAATATTGCATCAATGGCCTCCCCACAGCACCAGGCGAGTCATAGACACTATACACAGAAAAGACTTTGACATGGAAGTTTGCCAGAGATCTTACTGTTGGCAGACATAGGTTGTAAAAAGCCACAGACTATATATGTTGTTATATATGAAAACCACATGGAATTGTTTATTGACTCTAACCTGGCTGACAGACCTGAAATACACAATCTGAAGATCCTCTGTATGCATTGCAATAACAGGTCAGCACTTAATAGAAAGCAATGACTTCTTCTATTTCTTTTCTGTGACCAATACCATTAAGATATTGGCTGGAGATCAATGCACAGCCAACTTGTATAACAAAAATCTGTGTTATTTCAAGGGTAAGACATTACACTGAGATGATGGGCTCTATTTACCGGCCTCAGCAATATAAGATATAATGAGGTCAATATAGGTGAAAGAAACCCAATAATGCAAAATAAACATGAGTGGCATTTACCTGGTCCCAGCGCCTATACCAAAGCCACCGACAGCTGGAACTACTATTTTCAAACAGTTAATTTTGGTAGGCTCAACGTTTCTCAGCATAGTATCTGAAGGTTTTCATTTATACAGGTTATAGTTAATATTGACCACAGGTTTTCTTAATTCAGAATGACTTCTACATAGTTCTTTTCAGCAATATACTAGATAACAAGTGAAATGCTTTTAAGAAAACACCAGCAAGTTCAGTTAATCTGACGTACCATATTATTTGTTCTATAAGACGCACGCAGTTTTAAGTTAATGAATTAAAAAAGAATTCTGGCTAAAGCAATAGCCTGCTCCAAGTGCTGCATTTACTTTTAATGGACTAGATGTTCCCACTTGTTTTGTGAATCATGTAAATGGACATACTGGCCTCTATTGATCAAAATAGAAGAGAAGATAGAGGCTTTTAGTAAATTGCTCAGTTTTGTTGACCCATAATAACCCATTAAATTTTAACTTTTGTCCTTTTATGCTGTATACAAACATATAATTGGCCAGAACATCGGGGCCGCAGGGCAATACACAAAGACTGTCTAATCCAATTTTTCCCCGGAAGCTCTCATACTTGTGCCCTGCTGTGCATTACTAAGGAGAAAGTAGAACCAAAAAATGTGGTTAGCCAAGATCAAAACACTTGTTAAAGTCCTGTAAATGGTAAATGACTAAAGTAAATGAGTATACATAAAGGCAAAACTTTTTAGAATTTGAGTGCTTTGAACTGCTGTCAAGTTTATATTGCTGTCTGATCCCAATTAGGGAAATAAATTGTCCTGATTGCTAATGTCAGTGGAATGAAAGCGAGAGTTAAACTAAACTTTTTTGTTCCTTACAGAACAGGAAGGTGTATTTTAATAGGTGCATTTGTTCTGCTGAAAAGTGGGGATTTGCCTAACAATGGACATATTCCCACTTTCAAATGAGTCTACTGGACAGGAAGTGAAGGGATATCATGAAAAAAAGGTTACTTATGCTATCCTAAAAACAAATATTTTAAAAAGCTTTACTTTTAGACAGTAGTACAAAGAAAAGAGGTCCTGCCACCCCAGAGTGTTTATCTGGGTTTTCGTCGGGCAGCAAATCTAAAATTTATATAACATTAATACATTTTCCAGCAACGTGGATACATACGGTAACAAGAATAACTGTGTATCATTGTACAATGTCCTTGACAGGTTTTGCAAGTTCTGCTTCTTCAGGAGGTTAGGTATACATGGATGCACCTTAATAATATGGGAATGGTTGGTGATATTAACTTCCTGTTTGTGGCACATATGTATATGTAAGGGGGGAAACTTTTCAAGATGGGTGGTGACCATGGCAGCCATTTTAAAGTCGGCCATTTTAAATCCAACTTTTGTTTTTTCAATAGGAAGAGGGTCATGTGACACATCAAACTTATTGGGAATTTCACAAGAAAAACAATGGTGTGCTTGGTTTTAACATAACTTTATTCTTCTTATAACTTTTTTCATGAGTTATTTACAAGTTTCTGTCCACTTATAAAATGTTTTCAATGTGCTACCCATTGTGTTGGATTGTCAATGCAACCCTCTTCCCCAACACTTCACACACTGATAGCAACACTGCAGGAGAAATGCTAGCACAGGCTTCCAGTATCCATAGTTTCAGGTGCTGCATATCTTGTATATTCACAGCATAGACAATTGCCTTTAGATGACCCCAAAAATACCAACCATTCCCATTTTATTAAGATGTATCCATATGAATGGCCCACCCTGTACATTCAGACGTAATTGAACCCAAAAGGCATCTTAATATTGTAGTATTCACTTGCAACACACCCAGTTTGGGATGGTCTGGATGTCCCAGAGTGGGAATAATAGGGGGAGAGAGAGAAACGACACCCCGCCCGCACAGTGGTTCACAAACACAGGGGGTATATCTATGTAGTACCATAAGGCTCAATGGTGTATGGTTATAGAACCGCCTATACGTCCAAGTCTCAGAACACTATATACAAGTTGCTCCAGGTAAGTAAGTTTGGAGTATCACAAGGTTTCCATGCACAGAAGGCTAGTCATAATACCCTTGGGCCTTGGTATCTGTATGCAACAGTAGCCACTGTTTACAGATGCCAAGACCCAAGAGAATTAGGACTTGCTGCCCCATGAAAACCCAGATATACCCTCTGGGGGTGGCAGAACCTCTTTTCTTTGTACTACATATGTTGGGATGCGGCATCTAAACTTTTAGTGGGGGAGACCATAAACTACTGTTTTACTTTTAGACATACTTTAAAGAATGTGTAAACAGCATTAACTGAATTATAGAATATATGTAAACTTATGTAACCCATAGCCATCTAGTAGAACAGCCATCTTGTTATTATCACACTTATATAGAAAGCTCTCCAATAAATATACAGATATGTACACTCTAAATACTGTTTTTAATAAAACGGAGCACCTGTGTGAATGTATGGCCATAGTACATGAAAATCCAAGGATTCCTAATACACTTATATGCTGCTAAGGGCCATCAACTGCTAGTTGAAGAACAGCGATGCATTATCCAGTATCTGAAGGATCAATAAATTGCGTCAGAAAAATCTAAGGCATTACAAGGATTGGGTCAATTGTTTTGCTTCATAAAATTAAATCTGAAAAAACTGAATATTTGGTGGACACTAATGAACATAGTCCTGTTTCAAAAGTTACCAAAAGTGAACATTGATGTACAAAAATATCAACATACATTTTGTATAAAGGAAATCAATGATGTATCATTTATTCTTGGGAATGAAAATCATGATAAGGTAATAATTACAGGAGGCTTTATTGTTTTTTCTCCCAGGCTCTGTGTGCACCATGATACTGTACCAGTGTCAGTGGAACTGAAGCTCTACGGGGAGCATCCTCCTACTGGGAGTCTACATTATATAGTCTGAGCTACTGCCAACTCTAAATAGGCTGGCTTAGTCTACTGTTCAAGAAATCTAAAAGCCTTGGTGGAGAACCCAGGGGAGTAAGTAATGCTAAAGTAGCTGCTTCACTCAGTGAACTGGAAGACCTAACTTCTATAAACCCCACCGAGATTAAAATCAAATCTCAAATGAAATTTATTACACAGATGATATACAGCAAATACTTCCTGTTGGGAAAAAGAAGTAAAATAAAAAGGAGAACACTTTGACAAATGTTACCATGTTCAAGATAGCGCTGCTTATTAAAGAAACATTACTGCTTACTGAATGTCCAGTGTCCTCAAATCCTCTTTGATTAAATTAGCATATTATTAAAAGTAGGCGAAGCAGCTGAACTACCAAGATGTGAAACACTGGGTCTTATAGCCAGAGGGGAACAAAGAGAATATTATATTTGTCTGCCATAGGGTTTGACCCATCAAACATGTAAGCAACCTTAGCAACAGCTGAGTAGTGGTCTGGACAGAGGACAATAAACAAGTGACTAAACACTACAATGATGGGTCCAGATATTTTTATTCCATGACAGAAACTCTTCTATTTGGATAATGTACAGTGAATTGCAATGAAGAGTAATAGTTTGGGGGAAAAAAGAATTGGGCAAGTATGCTTCTAGCCTCCAAATCCCTTAATTTAATGAGCATTCATACCTAGTTCAACATTAAAGAGGTTGTTTAGAGGCTTTTGATTTACAACAAATGATTACAGTCACTGTATTACACACAAGACAAAACGCATCAGACCATAATAGTAGGTCTGGAAAAGAGTAACCTTTAAAGGAGATCTAAATGCCCAGCACATTTTTGTATTATAATGTATCTGGCTAGGATTTCCATGATTAAATGTGGCACACTATGTTAATATCACATAAGGAAAATGCCTTAATCCCTCTAGTGGTCTTTCCATTGGGTGTTAAAAAAAAAAAAAAAAGCTGGGAAATATAAACAGATTAGACCTGCCCCCATTCACATTCTGGGTATGTGAGGACCC
This sequence comes from Ptychadena robeensis, assembly GCA_036250615.1. NCBI lineage: Eukaryota > Metazoa > Chordata > Amphibia > Anura > Ptychadenidae > Ptychadena > Ptychadena robeensis. The sequence goes on along the minus strand of CM070032.1, from coordinate 66,559,035 downwards.
GAGGCGCCTATGCCTGTATTTACATAAAGGCAAATGGTAAGGGTACCCCTCCACCTTCTTGGCATCGTCACCAACGTTGAGGAACCTCAAAGAATCGGAAAGGCCACCACCACAAAGTGACAGTGTTGGCTCGCTTGAAACATGTAAGCTATTAGGAGTGTTGGTTGGGGTGACAAATAATTGTAAACTAACTTACCCCGAGCTACACACTTAAGCTCGCCATACATGTATAGATTTTTGCACAATCGACAATAGATTCAATCAGGATGTGGGATATTTTGATCCAATATTTTTGTCCGATATCGATAACTTTTTATTGAACAAACAAGTTCTTCAGTACTCGAAAATATTGACCGCCAAGAAGGTTAATATGTATGTCTCTTTACGGCCCATTCACAGTTGTTATGTTTTGCATTTCCATAGGATACGCATAGGTCAGTTGTGTTATGAGGCAACGCAACACGTTAACACAAATGTCCTGCTGCATGCTTTTTTGAGTGCTTGGGGTCTCCCATTATAGGTCTACAGCTAGTATGAAAGGGCGCTGGTGCCCAATATCGGAGAATCTGGAGCCGATCAGACCCCGCAGGCTCCATGCAAAGCAATGGGCATAAAACCATATCTATACCCTATACATGGCTAGACTCTTATTTTGTTTAACAAGTGAGCAAGTCTAACAAGCTGCTATGGGCAGGGGTTGGCTTGGCTTATTGCCAGTAAAAGAGTTTCCTGATTATATATATGGTATTACACATTGTTCCATCAATGATCTTGACAGCTTGACATAACCCTTGAGTTACAAATATGAAGACTGTAAATGTTTTATGATAAAAAAGCTCTGGGTATAACTCCCTGGGGCCAAGGAATAACCTCCTTGTCTTCTTGCTCCCAAACTTTGCTAATTTAATTTATTTTATATGACATGAAAATAAAATCAGTTTACCTAATATAAAGCATATCTGGCAATTATCCACGTTGTAGGACAAGGACACTCTAGTTATGGCCATAGGGTGAAACTGCATGATGGAGACTGCACACATGTGAATGTCACAATCTCAGTCTATCTACAGTAAATCCTATTTGAAATTCTATGAACAAAGGGCCTACCACTCATTATACAAAGAGCTTCCTGTGCTTAATAACCTGAGTAACAGCGACACAGTGACAGCTCAAGAGACAAGGCAGATGTGTTGGGAATAGAATCTAAAATGGAAAAGGGGGTTGATGTAAGAAAACAGCCTGATCAGTAATCATTCCAAATCCGCTAGAGGGAGCCCTGGTCACATTCATTAAACATGAAGGACCTGCGCTGCTTAGTCAATGAAGGTCACAAATTACAGGATCAAGAAAAAATAATTACGTAGAGAAAAGAATAAAACATTCATGTAGAAAGAAAGCTAGATTGCAGGTATAATTCTAAATGACAAGGAAAATATGAAAACAGTGTTGGCATTTACAATACTAAATTAAAACAACCTACATCTTCAATGGCTGTTAACATTCATAATTCCCCATACAATACAAACGCTTCCTGCATATAGAGCAAAATTAAACTGTCAATAAACTTTAGATTGCAGAGCGCTCACAGTAACTGTAATGTCGGAAATTACTTTAGAATCTGTATGATCCTATTCATCAATTCTGAGATTGATTGAGTTCCACAATTGTGTTGCATAATTTAAATAGACAGTAAAACAATATTATAACATGAGGATGGGAAAACACTGCACTTATATGGCAGACCAAGAAATCATTAATAAAATAGCTACGGAGTTCCTGATAAATAAAATAAAGAGGCAAAAGGTTCTTCTAAAGGCCCCCATACACATTTTGATTTTCCCGTTCTAACGACCTAAACCAAACGATTTTAAATCCATGCCTGTCCACATGGTTCGATCGACCTAGTTCGATCAAAATTGACCATAAAATCGATTGAAAAGTGATCAGACATGTCGGAAAATTTTGATTGAATGAGTATACATCGAATGTTATTTTGTTGTGCTGACCAATTTTGGTTAGATTTAATACTAAGCATACTTATACATCCTTTTGCAGACATTTTGGTGTGTTTACGATCAACTTTCTTTTTTTTGCTTTTGTTGGATAGAACCAACATCGATCAAATATCAGTTTTACCATGTGGGAGGTAGTTCGAACGTACTTCGATCAATCGAACCAACGTCGATCAAAAATTACGATTGAATCTGACATCGATCGTAGGGAAATTGAAACGAGTATGGGGGCCTTAATGAACACCTGATTGCTCCCAATCTAAGCAGATATGGGTATTATTTCAACCTTCCTAGGTAGTGGAAAATATCAGCTGCTATCCGTTGACACCACTTTGTAGCAGAAGGTGCAGTAGCAGTTGTAAAGTGGCAACAAACAGTAACTTTCAGCATCCAAAAACTTAAGCTTTAGTCAAATTGGACAAAAAAAGTCCATTACAGAATAAAATAACAAAAACCAACCTTGTTCTGAACTTTCACCCTAGAGATTTCCCTATTCCCACTATTCCAAGTTTTCTGTCCTAGGTCTGACAGCTAGCATTGTGCAACCCACTTCTTCTGATCCAGGTCACCCTTGAGAAGGAGAAGCTGCACAATGATGAGTTCATCCTTCGCTATCTGTTGGTTTATTACATGTAGAGCTCTCTGCAGGATGCTAAGCATAGATCTGGGGTATATCTAGTCAAAGAAAATACTTTCCAATCTTGAACTTAGCATTTGTGCTGAAAACATTGAATGCTGGGAAGGCTGGAGATGACAAACGTGGCTGGTCTTCTGCTCAGTTGGACTGTCACTCTCCTGCTTGAATCTCCGTAATGGAATATAAATAAGTTTGAATGGTCTATAAGTTAAAGGTTTTTAAATAGCAACCCACATTTCCTAAAGGAAAAACTGTCTCTAACAGTGACTTATAGACATTAAGAGAAAGTTACCTCAGCTTTTTTCTGCTCTAACGCTTCCAATGTAAACCTTTTCTGAAATGTACGTTTAAGCCCTACCTTTATTGTAACTAACTGGTAAACATTCAAGCTGCATTAAACCCTTATGTAAAAAAACATATTGTAACCTACAAGCAATACCAATTAGATAAAGGGCATTTGTTTTTACAAATAATAGCTTTTTTGCGCTTTTATTACCTTAATGCAATCTTTCTGTGGCAGTGCTGCCCAATTGTCCTTGGAGAGCACACCCTTCTGTCTATACAAGGCCTTCTTACCTGGCACCACATGTCTCAGGGGCACTTGTGTGGGTCAATCTGTAAATTGCACACCTAGTATGATCCACCGCACACCTGGTATTATCAACCAAAAGTGATTGAAAAGTAATCGGACATGTTGGTAAATTTTGCTAGTTCGTACAAATATCTGATGATTTCTATAGGTATTTCGATCGATTTGTTTACGATCTATTGAATTGCGATTGGAATATTTTGGCCCCTTTTGAGTTCCAGAGAACCACTTATGTGCACCCCTGATCATAGCTGTAAAAACACATTCACTGTATTTAATGCGTTTGAGCTGCAATACCGGTTTCAAGTACTGGGTGCCTCTAGTGAGCACACCGTCTGTCTCACACATTGAAGTCTGACAGGCGTTCTCTTTCAGCTTGGAAGTTTCAGCACCCAGGGTATAAGATGACCCCCAACTTTTGAGAAGCTTTTCCTGGGTTTAAAAGTCGTCTTATACACCAGTAGTGGTCAAGACTTGGCTCCATTCCTGACATTCTCTGCCTATTGATTGTCACAACTATGTGATGGCCAAGTTAATTGACTAGATTTAAGTTGTGTGGGGATCACGTATATAGTGGTAGGCAATATGACAGAGGTCACAGGGCATTCAACTGAGATATACAGACCACACTAGGTTTCTGTTCTTACAGTCTCATGTTATACAAGAGGAGGAAAGGAGTACAGGTACACTTTATGGCTATATTCATCAATGAGCGAATCAAACAAGCCATTGCACCATATACTATAACTACAAAGAAGCTAGTTTTATATTATAAAATGAACAGTATTGCCTGCAAAGGACTGGTGTGGCTTAGTACAGCATGGCTGAACTGGAAAGTATCCACTTTAATACATCTGCATGGCTGAGCTGGAGCCAGATCATGCTGCAGCATTAATCTGCATCCTATGCAGTCCTGTAAAATACACATTTTAAGCTTGAGTTGTTACTGGAGAGCATGATAGAACACTGGCAGAATGGCCGCAAGATCCACAACAAAGAGCCTAGCTGTAAAGCTTATAACTTGCACTCTCAGATCTGTCACATCAGAAAAGGACTCCCAAGGACACATTACAGTAGGCCGTATAAACAGACATTATGTTCTGCATTTCACAGTATTTAACAACTATGTGTCTTGGTTGTCAATGGCCACACTAAGGAGCTTACAGCTAATGGTCTCACTATAGTCACAGATTACTACTATAATTTATGTATGCATGGCTCTGTCATATCCCACAGTACTTTACAACCAACACACAACTTTCACATACACAAACTTTGTTTAATAATATGTGTACAGGACCGCTGGGACGGGTCCTGCCAAAAAGGCATATTTCCTCTTTGTACCAGCTGCGATCCCATTGAGTGGTTCATCCTGGAAGAAGTTTGGGATAGTATTGCAACAGTATTTTGTGTCGTTTTTGTTACAGGGTCTGGGATAGGAAGGATGGAACTGGTTGGGCCTTCCTATTCCCCAGGTACACTTAAAGAGTTAACACCTGTTTGCAGGTGAGTCGAGCTGGGTGTCTCCCCACAAAAGGTGTCTACTGTGTCAGGGCTTCTGACCAAGTAGGAGACAAACAGTGGGCTTCTGACCAAGTAGGAGACAGAGGGCTCACAAGGAGTGTGGGGACCAGGTCTGTGGCTGCTGGAGCAGTGGATACAGGGGGGGGGGGGGG
>CM070032.1:66518661-66529756 GCA_036250615.1 Ptychadena robeensis | reverse complement strand
GTCCATAGGCAGAGACTATAGGAGCAGTCCATATGTAGAGACTATATAAACAGTCCATATATAAAGACTATAGGTACAGTCCATATATAAAGATAATAGGAGCAATCCATATATAAAGTCTGTAGGAACAGTCCATATATAAAGACTGTATATAGAACAGTCTATAGGCAGAGTCTATAGGAACAGTTTCAACAGACCATAACCAAACAGTCCATTTAGAGACTATGAGGAACAATTCCTAGAAAGAATCTATAGAAGAGTTTAGGGCAGATTCTGTGGAAACAATAAAAAAAAGTCTATAGGTAGAATCCATAGGAAGAGTGTATGAACATTCTATAAATAGAGACTATACAAACAGTCCCATATGTAGGTTTTAAAGGAACAGCCCATATGAAGAGTCTATACACGCAATCCATAGAAAGAGTCTAAAGGAACAATCTATAGGATCAGTCTATACAAGCAGTCCATATGAAGAGTCTGAAGGACCTGTCCATAGGAAGACTCAATACAGGCAGTCCATACAGAGAGACATAGGAAGAGTCTATATGAACAGTCCATAGGAAAGTCTTCAAGTCCATATCTTGATTCTATAGGAACATTCCATAGGTAAAGTCTTTAGGAAGAGTCTATATCCTAGGTACCCAACCTGGGGCCCAGTCTTCCACTAGCAGTCCTTAAAACCTTACTGTTCATGCATAGGGCAAAAGAACTCTGAATCCTGAATCAAAATGTGCATCACCATGCTACAGTGTTAAAAATAAAAAATAATGTCTTCTAGCTTTGCCTGCTGTCATTTCCACACTTGTGGCCCTCCATATCAACTCAGTTGCCCACCACTGCAGATTAGAGATTATAGGTACTGTCCATAGAAAGAGCCTATACAAGCAGTACATAGAAAGACTTCATAGGAACAGTCTATAGTAGAAGTTTATTGAAACAGTGTATAGAATGAGTCAATGCAGGCAGGCAAAACAGGCAATGGGAAGATTCTAAATGAACAGTCAATAAGATGAGTCTATAGAATTATCCATATATACTGACTATAGAAACACTCTATATGTCTATATGAACAGTCCATAGGCAGAGTCTTTAGGCAGAGCACAGCACAACATATAGAGTTCGTTGCAAGAGTCTATAAGAAGAATCCATAGGTAGCATCTTTAGGAACATTGCATAGAAGAGTATTTAGACAGAGTCCATAAGAAGAGTCTGCAGAGAAGGTTGAAAGTCTATTTGAGCAATAAGTAGAGTCTATATGAAGAATTAATTGTAAAAGTCTATAGGCAGAGTACATAGTAAGAGTCTATAGGAAAACTCCATAGGTTAAGTCTATAGTAACAATCCATGCGAAGAGTCTGAACTGTTGCAAAGAAGGCATAAGAGTTCATTCAGACTAAGCAATGACATGATGATAAAGATTTATAACAGTTATCTGAGTATCTAAAGATTTTACAGAAACACCATTGTTTTATTAAACTACATACCTTCTGCCTATGTGAATGACAGTTTAGTTTAACACAAAATTGTGTCATTAATAATTGACTTTTTAAAACAAATAAAATTACTCCATTTTCACCTTTAGTTTGCTGTTGATAACCTGCCTCCCCACTGAAGCCATTATACACCACAGCTATGGGACATGAATATTTTATTAGGGTACGATATTCAAATTCAAAATGTATTTGCTATTACAAGCATCCATATAACATTGCCTGTTACTATGTGCATTGTTATTGTAATGCCATTTCCATGAATACAAAATATTGTGACAAATGTTTGGCCTCCCTACTTCTGCAGGCTGATATTCCTTCTGCAAGGGTGCCACCAACACAAGCATTTTTGGTTTATGTGCTGATCTCCTGTGACTACAAATGCTCTAAACCATATACAGCTACCCAGGGAGAGAGAAGATTGTCTCTTAGTCTGTGACTCACCAGCAAGCCCCCCCCCCCACCATCTCCTTAGGACTGCCTCTGGATTTAGAGATGGATAATTTTGTGTTAGGTTTCTTAACCTCCATGGCAAAAGGGAGGAAGTTGGTTTTACCAACCCTCTAACGTGTTATGTGACCCAGGGCAAAAAAAAAAAATCTTGCAGAAAATAAAATACATAATAAACATTGACTTACCTGGGTTATTTATTTAATTTCTGCTTTAAAAATCCCTCTCTTCTCTAGCACATGGCAGCGTGGCCACACTTTCTGCTTCTATAGGCATTACCAGACTAGTTTCTCATGGTGCAGCCTATGTGTGTGGGTGGCAATAAACACTGAATGGTGCTAGGCAAAATTCTCTAAGTTTTCTCTGGCTTAGTTTATGCATACAGATGCCAAGAGCATGGGCACTCTGATTTCTGCTGAAGAAGGGAGGGGCGGATATTCTTGTGTGCGGCCCTTGGGGCATTGTTCGGCAGCCCACCTTGGTCCCCCACATGCTGCCCCACAACTGTTAATGCATAGGGCATAGCAACTCACCTGAGAAGTGGTCACACGCTGACCCAGCTTTCCTCATCAACTTTGGCGGCGGTCCTACATCAGTAAAATTGTCATTTTTGATCAAGGAAACCAGGTCTACATGTGAGTGCTGCACCAAGGGTTAGGTGGGGGGGGGGGGGGGGGGGGGGGGGGGGGGTCGTGCTGTCGGGTTTTGCCTGCTTGTCTGGGTTTTGGTCCACTGCCTGCTGAGGTATGTCGACAGGGGGAGGGTCTGGATCGATGTTTTTTGCGGACTTAAGTGGGCCGCACTTATGGGCCTCCATATCAACTTGTCCACCACTGCCCTAGGCAGACAAAAAACTCTCTGAGACTGGATCTAAGTCCATTTTTATTACTGCAGTTTTATGATATATGTTATGCCCTGCAAGAATATTTCTTATGCCTTATTGTTGCATAACTCTGATATTCTCCGTGGTTTATTATCAAGGAGATCAAGCAAAGCTGTTATATAAATGGGACAACTTTAACTGACAAGGATTATTGTATATTTAAATATAAACCGAGATAAACTCGTCTGCTATTGGAATTTCAGCATGGTGGAAAAATCCAGTAATATGTTTATTGTTGAATATACTGTGGTATACAGGTGGATATTTTTTATTTCTTTCAAAGGACATTTTAGGTTGAGTATTACAATACTAATTCTAAAGTTCTTATTTAACAGAGACGCAAATTAAATCAGTCTTCAAAAACAAGACGAGAAACGGTTTCATATTTATATAAAAGCAGTGTGTTGCTATACACAGTTGTGTTCCCTGATCCGGTGATTGAGGTTGTTTATCTGAATCATGACCTATATTTGTTGGTCTGCTGCAGCTGAATGTTTTTATTACTTTGAAGAATAAATATCATGAAAATCCTGGTGACAACTGCAGCTACGATCATAGCACAAAAAAAAAAGAGTCACCTAAAGGGGTTAATTAATTAACCTAACAAATAGGTTTTCTTTCTTTATATTTATAAATACCCAATGTAGATTATCATAATAAGATCTCTGCGGTACAGGTTTTAGGTCTTTATACCTACTTTAAGTGGTGGTGGCTGAGAGAGATAACAGTGGAAAAACCCCTCTGGTGCACAAGAACCCCAAATCTTTGAGCCAGGAGGTAAGTCAGGGGCCTTGGCAGAGAATGTGAGATTACATAGCAAAAGGGAGATATTCCTCAATGTTCCTCGTAGCCCCTCCTCTGTCTTTCTGTCTCTTCATCACACTTCAACCAACTACTTTCTCACTTCTCATATAGATAGCGGTCACGTCATCACTTCTGTATACTCTGATCCAGGGCGGTTCTATAAAGGGGCAATATGAGCGGTTGCCCAGGGCAGCATCACACTGGGGCGGCATCTGGGCATCGGAAATTTCAGATGCCTAGGTGCCTCCTCCCCAGTGCGCCCATTTATAAAGAGTAGAGGAGTGCTGGTCAGTGAGAGTCTGTAGTCTTTGAATCAACAGCACCACACCACTGCCACCGGTAGCTGTCCAGCACTCATGAGAGGTGCTAATCCAGGGGGCAGAGATGCTCGCCTCTGGAGGAGTGCTGGTCAACAGCACAGCCATCTGTCACACTGACCGATCTTCCTAGGATCACCGCTGCTCTCATCTCTTTAAAACCCGTGGGCAGTAGATTTGGGAGGCTATTCTGACATCCTGCTGTAAGGGTCTCAGAGGGAATAGGGATCACCAGTCTCAGTTTAGGAAGCATAGCCCAATTCCCGCTGCAGTCTTCACCTTCATCCAAGCCCTGTTTGGATGGAAGACACAATATACTCACTTAACTTTGCTTGCCCCCACGACTTCAGTGCAAAAAGTATCCTACCTGAGAGAAGAGACTGATCAACAGTGTAACAGCAGCTATTAACCCCCAGAAGCCTGGAACGAACATGATAACTTTCACAGCCACAAGAGAACAGCAGGTAAGTATATTATTTTAGATTTTGAAGCTACTTTGGGCCATTAGGACAAAAAAAGTCATTTAGGTTTTTTGGAGTTAGGGTGTCCAACCATTTTTATTCATCCATACAAAACATATCTAACTGACTCTCCTGAGTCTCCATGTCCTCTCTTACGTGGTGATGAGCTTATAGAGCCATATATATTTAAGTAAAGCCTTTAACTTTTCCCCAAGGAAATAGTTAGTAAATAGTTGCTCTGAATGGATTGTGTCCATTCAGAGGAAGTGTCGTTGTACAAGAGAGATTATAAAATAGAGTAGTGGTTTGGAAATGGGGGCATGTTCCAAATATTCAGATCTTTGGGGAAGGTGGAACAACTCTCTTTCCAGCAGGAAGAATAGAAATATATTTGTCTTTAGATATATAAATGTACTTTTTTGATTCATTCCAGTGAATATTGCTTTACAAAACCGTACACAAGTAATTGTAACAAACCCAACAAGAAAACAAAGACAGAGCGGACAGATGGCAAATTATTGAATGTAAATTCTTCCAGAGTCCAGATGTTTATTTAGTAAAATTTGTGCCACTTAGAATACTTGCATTAGCATTATCCAATGTTTAAATGTGTTCTCTATTTAGTGATTCTATGCAGATCTTTGGTAAAGTGCACACTGTGAGCAATTGTGTATCCATCTACTCAGCTATGTTTGTTTATTATATCCTGAGCTTATGCAGAATCCCATCCTGTCTTCCTATAAATTTTAAGAAGAATCAATTCTTTTTTCTAAGGTACTGGAGTTGTCAAAATAGTATAGTTGTTATGATGGATCCAATACATCTTTTTGCAGAACCACTGCAGAGTTGCAACGGAAAAAGTGTTGATTGTGAGTGACATAATTCAGTGCTAGTTGTGGTTTTTACAGCTGGCATTGGGAACAATAAACATTACAACATTCTCTCTATATTTACAGTACATATATCTTTATTTAATGCTCACAAAGTTCATAGGTTTAGCGGAAACACATATATTAACCTGGCACGTGTCAGATTGCTTGTACATTTCCCAGAAGCCTTTGAAAGACAAATAGACAGTGTGAGATTAGAATCGGAGCGGGTCTTCACCCTTTGGTATCTGTAGTATCCATGTTTTGTCTGAGCATCACTCCAAACTTTTGACATGGAAACAAAGGATACAACTGAACACAAAGTGTGTAGAAAAATAAAGCTACCCCCCCCCCCTCAACCAGCTGTTAGCGAGGTAAGGGGACCATACAGGTATAGATGGATGGTGTAAACCTGCAACCTGCAATTGCCAACCATATAGGGCCTTCTGTATGACTGTACTCTGCCGTGATTCCCCACCCTAGACATGGAGGTCTCAGGTGCTGAAGACGCGGCAACTGAAGCGATCGGCAGGCCCACAGCAATTCAGAATCACAGCTAGCTCGCTGAGCATATGCGAGTATGCCCGATCCTGGCTCAGGCAGAGTTTGTTTTGTAACAAACTCTGCTCGAACAGGGTTCAGTCACATCCCCAAGAAGGTTAAATGGATTTAAACACCAGTTATGGTTAGCAGGCAGCTGCAAGGGTATAAAGAATAAAAATACTATTTGCATTCCCCATACAAAGAATTAACATTTCATTTTTTTTCACTGAACCTCGATTTCAGCTTTAATTGATTGCTTGTCTAAAGTATACTTGGATCTCCCATACTTTTAGCTATATGCCATGTTTGGTCAGAATTAAGTCCAGCCATACAAGTTTATTTGCTCTTGTGCCATAAACAAGATTGCATTGCAAATTGCACCATTCAACTATAGCTAATATAAAAGCCTATTAAAAGCTTGCGATGCTAACAAACTAAACCAAAGCGTGCAGTTGGTTATTCATTCAGGGAACATTACACTGTGTATCACTTTTTAATCCTTAATTCAATAGCTGTGATCAACTGACTGTGATTAAGAGAATGGTAAGAGGTGTCTTAATCTGCACTTCACTGGAAACATATATAATTATATAAATACATGTATAAAGAAATTTCCCCATCAATCTATAACAGGCTTCTGCAAGTGCAGTTTGTTTCTCTATGAGCTCGCCCGTTTTTTTTGGTTTAAATCATTCAGTCTTTGAATAAAATTGTAATAGACAATAGACTCTTAAGTCAGCAACATAGTACAACTCTCTAAAAGATACACTTTTTCTACCTGACCACGGTCTGGATGTAAGACTGCATCTACACTACGGATTTCTGTGCAGTGCAGCCGTCCCCTGCATTCCCCTATGGGAAATGACGTTCCTGTCTATACTGGCGTATCATGACCATGTTTGGGGGAGGCAGCGGATTCACAACATATGGCCAGGCATTGGGGATCCTAAGGTTCTCCGCGGATGCATCAGAAACATGTACTTCGCCCTATAAACACTGAAACAGCACCTAAACAGCAGGTGGAGGCTATGGACACGCACACACCAACATGTCCATAGCGCCACCCATGGTTGCTGGGGCTGTATTGTGTAGACCCAGCCAGGGCTCCAAATGCAGAACTGCAGAAAATCATGTGCTGCTGGTTCTTTGATTTGAAATTTTTTATAATAATTCATGTCTCCACTGCATTGGTGTCGGTCGGGACCCCCTACGTTAAGCACAGTGCTTGGTGGGGTCCCAGTATCATAGTTTTCTGAAACAATTTTTTTCTACTACTAGCTCCATGTACCAACGATCTTCAATGAACTAGATAAACTAATAAAGATATATGATGCTAGGCTATGTTTCCACTGTGTTGTGTGATCCATCAGGACCCCCTACGTTAAGCACAGGGGTCCTGATGGAGCACATGCACTTTACCTGCCCGGCGAATCCTCTGTTCACACAGCACTATGTTAACCCCTGCATGGGTGGAACGGCTCAACACCATGTGAACAGAGGATTCGCCAGGCAGGTAATGTGTATGTGCTCCGTCAGGACCCCCGTGCTTAACGTAGGGGGTCCCGATGGATCACAGAATGCAGTAGAGACATAGCCTAACATAATATATCTTTATTTGTTTATCTAGTTCACTGAAGATCGATGGTACATGGAGCTATTAGTAGAAAAAAAGTGTTTAAGAAAACTATGATACTGCTACAGCATTCTGTAAACAAAGTTCACAACACAACTGGACTCAGTAATGATTTATTCATTCAGCCACAGCATTCATCCAATTTAGGTTAACATTTTTGTATTTATAGATAGACATATGCATTATGGTTAGTTACTGTTTTAGAATGGCACAAAACTCAGCAATATGAATGCTAATACAAAGATGTCTCATCGAGCTGGCATTGTAACTTTTATGTTATAAGGTTAATCATTTCTAAATATACCTCTCTCAACAGAAGATACAGAAGAGAACAGCTTGTCCACAGCTCCCCTCAAGCTGTATTTACTGTAAGTACTATTCAGAATACTGAGGTATAAGGAGTGCCCATTCATAAGGAAAGAAAAAAGAATCATAGGGTTATAGGGTTATGTTAAACATAAAATGCATAAAACAGAAATGAATAAAAGGTAATAATGCCGGTGAACAAAGCTATCATGTAAACAACAGCAAGGGCACTTTCACACAAGTCACACTGCATTATAAGCACAGGCGTGCCAGGGATATGCAGGCTTCAGGCGAGCCCAGCTCATCCGGAGTTTGTTTTTCAAACCCTGGAGGAGCTGGGCTTGGCAAGAACAGTAGGGAGGTTAAGCAAGGCATACACAGTTCGATTTTAGTGTTTGATTGACTTAAAACGATCAAAGTTTACATCGAATGAACTTAAATGATATACTGCACACATTGTTTGAATTGTTCCATAAAGATCAAAATATTGATTGAAAAGTGATTGGACATGTTGGAAAAGTTTCGCTGACAACGATCGAACTTAAATCGTAGCATTTAGTTTGTTGGTCGGGTCGATTGTAATAGATAAACACATTTATATATGATTCTTTGCTGTGTTTTTGATCAAAACTAAAATCGTAGATTTTTGGTGCTAAAATTTAACCGTGTATGCCTAGCTTTAGTTAATCTCCACTTCCCAACAGTTGTGGTTTCCGGTTAGTTGGGTAGCGGTTAACACATCTTTTCCCAACTGATCATCTTACCTAACTACCATATTTTTCGGCATATAAGACGCAGTTTTTCACCCCCAAAATTGGGGGGCAAAAAGTGCCTGTGTCTTATATGCCGAATGCGCCGCCAGCTCTCCCGGCACGCATTGGCATTAGCATTAGCCGGCATCTCACATCTGGCAGCTTCTCCCTGGAGAAGCTGCCATATGTGAGATGCCGGCTAATGCCAACTCTCCCATTTGAACTGTCTGTCTGGCATAGGAAATTAAGAGAAAAGTATAGATGAACTTTCATCTACCTTTTCTCTTCTGTCTGTGGGAACAGCAATCACTCCCCACGGACACAGTGAGAGGAGAGGAGACAGCCCGGCACCCCCCCCCCCCCCCCCTTCCTCCTGTAGAGTGTACAGTGTAGAGTTGACTGCTGCCAGTGACACCTGCTGGCTGAATTGGATATTGCATTCACTGAAAATATTGCATTAACCCAATTGATGTGAAAACGTATTAAATCTTTTTTTTCTGGTTTTCCTGCCCTAAAAACTGGGTGTGTCTTATATGCTGGTGCGTCTTATATGGCGAAAAATACGGTAACTCCTTTGAGTATACAATTTTCCTGCTGGCTTTGCTTGAGTTACACACTATATTATAAAACTCTTACTATAGGTCATAAACAATTGAGTAAACCTCTACAGAAGAATAGGTAAATATATAAACAAAACAAGCCTTCCCTTTTAGGACATTTTCCACATGGCTGGAATAATTTAGCAAAAATGGAAACAAAATTATTCTGACAAAATGGTCCAACCCTTACATTGTTAGAAAGGTGAGATTGTAGGAAAATATAAATAAATATAGAATGTGTTGATTTACAACTATTAAAACCATACAAATGCAAAATATATGCTTAATATACACTTCCTGGCCATTTTATTAGGCACACCTTGCTAGTACTGGGTAGGACCCCCTTTTGCCTTCAGAACTGCCTTCATTCTTCGTGGCATAGATTCAACAAGGTACTGGAAACATTCCTCATAGACATTGGTCCATAGTGACATGATAGCATCATGCAGTTACTGCAGATTTGTTGGCTGCACATCCATGTGCTCTCTATTGGTTTGAGATCAAGTGACCATTTGAGTACAGTGAACTCATTGTCATGATCAAGAAACCAGTCTGAGATGATTCGAGCTTTATGACATGGTGCATTATCCTGCTTGAGGTATCCATCCAACAATACTCAGGTAGGCTGTGGCGTTGCAACGATTATCAATTACTAGTAAGGGGCCCAAAGTGTGCCTAGAAAATTGTGCCCAGGTATTGTAAACCAACATATGGAATTGTTTTTGGAAACTATAGCTGCTTGCATCCACCCAGCTAAAAAGGAGAGGGATCATAAAGCTTGTTATCAGTGAACTTTAGAAAAGCCATCATATATTATTGTCTTGGGGTACATTAGTGCACATGGCATGGGTAGCTTCTTTGTCTGTGAAGACCTTGCCTAATTTAACAAGGCAAGTGCCAAGCTGCATTCACCCCAAAATCCAGTTTAACCCCCTATTATTATTTTCCACATTATGAAAATAAAATTACTAGTAAATATAAAAAAACGGGTAACAAGCTGAAAGCCTCTGTGAGAAATTTTACTTACAAAAGTAAAGAAATTGGTTGCCAAACGTGTCTACACATTTTTCTATTCCAAATTGCTTTTCAAAAGTGTAGCTGGCATAAATTTTCAAAAAAAATAAACAATGAAAGAAATGTAGTGTTTAAATAATTATAATTGTATTGCAGTGTCTTGTTTTTTTTACGCAATGCCCCAATGTTTTTGGAAAAACGGTTTTAATAATAAAATATATCCACAAAAAAGGTCAATAAACCAGGGCTGAAAAATCAGAGGCAACTCTTTAGTATGTGGATGTAAAGGTTCCAGAAAAAATAGAGTAAAATTTTAATGAAAATAATGGGTAATTCTACATCCATTCCCCACAGATCCGTACTGTGAGAATATTGTGCACATCAAACTCAGAGATGTTGTCTGTATCCTGTAAACTATTACGAATTTCTATTATAAAAACCCATTGAGGAAGTCCATAGAGAATGTGAATGACCTTATACTTTATAGCTTCTTGATAAAATTAATAAATATAACCTTTTTTATTTTCTTACTTTTGTCGTTTTTTAAGCTTCAGTGCAGCTAAATGTTAATTTCTTTAGGAAATAAAATTAACTTGAAATGGCACGGGCTTAGCAATAGATTTTAGACTAAAGCATTACAAAGTTACGGTTCTAAATTCTCACCTGATTTCTGTTAACTAAGACCCACTGGATGTCCGATTACCGTATATTTCAGACTGTTAGGCGCTCCGGCCCATAAGATGCACCCAGTTTTTAAAGCAGGAAAAACAGAAAAAATTATATGACTGTTCAAATCAATTGGGTTAATGCAATGGGTTAAATTAATGCAATATCAAATCCAGCCAGCAGCAGTACTATCATAGCACATCATTCCTCCTCACTGATCTTCCTCACTGATCGGGAGGAGGGGGGCCGCGGGGGAATGGCTGTAGATCTCCTCTCCCTCTCTTGCTGTGCGTGTGTTAACCTCCCTA
>CM070032.1:66492725-66518561 GCA_036250615.1 Ptychadena robeensis | reverse complement strand
ATAGCAGCAGTTGGAGCGCTGGACGAGGTGCTGCCGTCCATAACGCTAGGGCGGTTAATGGAAGCTGCAGCTTCCACCGACACAGAGAGAAAGATAGATGGCAGTTCATCTATCTCTCTCTTCATTATTTATATCAGCAGGGCTCTGGGCTCTGCTGGAAGAAGCAATAATACAGTTCAGATGGGAGATTCGGCCATGGTCGCATCTCTCATCTGACAGCTCCCCAGCTAATCTCCTTGCGCACGTGGACCACAAGACGCAAGCACTTTTCCCCATGATTCTGGGGGTAAAAAAGTGCGCCTTATAGTCCGAAAAATACGGTAAGTAGTGTCTTTGCTTCTTAGCCTGTTGAATTTGGATGTATCAAGGATGGGTCAAAGGAAATACTTTAAAAATAGTATATTTGAGGAGGAGAGGAGGACCAGTCATCACTAATAAGAGGATTGCAGCGTGTCTTCAGCAAGACACCTTGGTGAGAAGCAGATTAAAGACCATTGGCAGTTTGAAATGCCTGGTATGCTGAATAATTTTAATCAATAAAGCAAATGTGTAATTAGTATTTTATAAAAAACAAGGAGGCAGAGGTACTATAAATTGAGGAGCCAGAGTTGGAGATGAAGGTAAATGTTTTATGTAATGACTCCACAGCCTTGAAATAAATTTATTGCAAAAAAAAAATACCATAAAGAACTAGTGATAGTTATATAGAGATTTTTACTGCGGTTTTATATCATGACTTATTAAACAATATTCACATCAAGCCCCTTTGGAACTTGCATGTCCAAAATCGATTGTATATGCTTTGCTTTTGCTGTTAGACATTTCTCTTATTAAAATAAATAGTTTCCAGCGTTTAACAACACAATCGATCACCAACATAATAAAACCCATTTATATTCTTATTTCATGGAATCCTAAAACATTTGAATTAAAATTATGACCTATCAAACTGCTATTAAAATTTATGTAAGGGCCGTTGTGCCTTCAATTGGGAATTTCTTTCCTTTGTCTTGTAACCATTGTCACTGAGGCAGAAAGTAAGGGAAAATCCTACAATAAACTGTCAAAGTTTAGCAAGTCTTTGTGACTGCATGCAAAGGAAAGCGATGCAGCAGGGCGCATGATATATTTGTCAAAAACACATACTGTTTTGTGTACAAATAAACATTTTTAAAATTGTAAGTGCAATATGCGCAGCATTATTGGGGTACCATGCACTTAACATGGTGTTTGGGGTGCCATTAGCTTATAACTTCTACAATAAGGGAGGGAAAAGTATGATGTCATCTGACAGACACAAAGACTGCAGAAAACCAATATATGTATGCACACATGTTATTCATAAAAATCTAGATAAAAAAAGGGCTTTAGGGACAGAGGAGGATGGGAAAGCTAGCATTCTATTTTCATGAAAGTGTCTATTCAATCACTGATATTTTGGACTAAGCTGACTGTAAATAAAAAGTTTCTGATCTAGGATTACTGGTTATGTGTACAACTTGCAGTCTCTTTTCTTGGCAGTCTGTGTCAAGAGTCATAAGTAGAAACAGAAATGTAACACTTAAGGTGCCCATACCTGAATAGATATGCGCGAAATTGATGGCCGCTTCGAGTGCCGTGCATGCGCATGGCCATCTATCTGGCCCATATCATATGCAGCCATCTCTGTCTTCGAGTGGGATCAATCCATTGATTTGGATAGGGACCACGGGTCCCCATGCAAAGCATCGGGTGAGCTGGATGATGCAGCAGTGCTGTGCCTCCAGCTCCTTCGATATCTGGCTCAGCGTGATGACGTCATCGCACTGAGCTCCAAGGCTTGTCTATCTCAAAGACATCGGTCCATGCCTTTACTGGACATAAACAAACTAATTCTAACATTTATTTGGCTTTAGTGCATCTCTTTGCTTGTCCCTAGTATACTTAAATACACTCACTGCTGGTCGTTCTACTGTAAGAAAATTATTTTTATGCAAAATAATAATCACATCTAATTAGGATATGAATATTAGCTCAATAATAAAATTCATTCTGTAGGTTCGGTAGGTGGTCGCCAGTAAGAAGAGACACACAACAATTGAGTATAAAAAGATATATTGTGTACAATAATAGGGATTCCGTAAAAATCTATACGTAAAACACAAAACAATATATGAAACTATTACAGTCAGGTACAAGATTATTCAGAGACTCAAACAGTGCATACCTGTCTCCTCGGCCCTTCTGACTTGGCCTGTCCTAAGGTCTTTGTCAATTCTGCCCTCTCGGTTGCCTCTCTCCAATCTCACACATCTGACCTCTTCCCTCTTACCCCCAGATTTCTACCTCAACAGTAGGCGTGCCACTACATTCCAAGAGGAGTAAACCTGATCTAATTGGAGGATCTTAGATACAGTTCCCATCCAGTTATCTATGCTCAGATGATCAATATTGGCTTATTATCTGGACATTTTGCTGAGGGCTTGCTTTGATCATCCCTGGGACAAATTACCACCTTTATCCCTTGGGCTGGAGATGCTAATCGGGTGGCCTTCCTGTCAGTATGTTAATTACATTCCACACGATAAGCTAAATATCACACAAAGACACAAAAGCAAATAGAGACCTATATTTCTAAACCCTTTTTACAACTTTTCTGGACTAACCAGTTTTAAACCACAATTTTCTCATATCTAAAGATATTATGTTTCTGACATATATATACATTAAAAAAATTTTTGTCCATAACCATGAATCTTACAATCCCCCCTTTGAGGATGAATAAATTATTAGTTAATGAACCATCACAAAGAAAAATATACAGTTTCCCCACAGTACATATTTCTAACATTATTTATCAACAGTCCAAAGTTCTTTTTCATATCATAAGTGACAAGCGCTCCACTCCAATGTAACAACTGTCCATATGTTCGTGTTCAATAGGACAACCGATGCAGTTAAACACAGTCCATATGTCCTTCTGGAGAGACGAAACCAATTTAAATGCACAAAATGTCCAATATCAGAAAAATTATAGTCCGTCACATAAAACGTCCGTTCAGTATTCTCTGTAGACTCTTCCTCTCCTCCAATGGCAGGCTGACACAGCTGGTTCATCTTCTCTGGCTTGATTTCAATCTACACTGCTGAAAGTCCATTCCAGGAATGCATTATTTCAGTACAAATGTACTTTCTAAGGTTGGTTTTCAACCTTTCTACAGCTAGTTTGAGACCATATTTCCATGTTTGTGAAGTCAGCTTCATAATAAGAATACTGCTCTTCTTAATATTATTTGTACCTTAATCTCTGAAGTGGGGAACAAATAAAAATATTTATTGTACACATATCCAGACAAGATACCTCCCCACCATTACAACCCACACATTAAAAGAAACATTTGGCAGCACTGCCAATAAAAACTGTCTGGCATGTACAGGAATGTAGATCCTTTACTAATCAAGAGTAACGTGGTATTCCCAACTCATTAGACCAGATACATTTGCTTGCCATCAACTTGTTATGAAAGAGTTTTTTTTTTGGTTTTCTCTAGAGCATATTTCTCAGGAATTTGCAGCAGAGACTGGCATACCAATGTACATGAGTTATATATGTGATATTAATCCTGTAAGTGGGGTTAATCACCCCATTCTATACAATGAGCAAAAACTGGAAAAAAGTATATCATATATTTTTTTCTCCAAGAATTCCCCCAATAGGGATGAGGGGCCATTTCAGATACACAGATGAATCAGATATGATTATATTTGGTTTTAGTAAAACCCCATGAAAAACATTTGACAAGCTATTTTTTAAACATTTGAATATCTGATCATATCAAAACAGTTCCAAGTCATATTACATGATGTCGTATGACATAAAATCACTGGAGCATAATCCCAGCTTCTTTGCGGTCTGGGAATGATTAAGTGAGTATACCAAAATTACAATAAAGATTTCAGAACTCTAGTTAAGAGATTCATTCAAAGCTTGTAACGGCTACTATGGCAACTGTGACTGCAGGCTTGATTGGGGTACAGGAGGGATGGAGCACACTGTCCAAATAATTTTAGCTAGATAAGTTGACACTGATGATTGAATTGTGAACGTATCCAGTACTCAGTATTTATAGATAGGCTTCTTGGTAGGTATACAGTAGGTGCACTGAAGGTGACTATTTGGGGAATTTAGCTTAACCCCCCTAGTGCTTCTTACTGTTCCATCTCGTCCAGCGCTGTCCTGTCAGTATTGCAGTGGACAAGATGAAACCTTCCAGGGAAGATCAGAGCCTCGGCAGCACATACTTACAGTTTCACACTGTCCTGATGGCTCTAATCTTCTGAGCTGGCTTTCTCACTGAAGCCAATTCCCTCCTCCCCCCCGAGGACAGAGGGGGCCAAGGGGAGTTGTACTGGATACATTAATGCCTGTATCCAATACAATTCAAAGTAAAAAAACAAAAACAGAACACATTTCCAATTGTAATACATTTTTTTATTATAAACATTGTTTATTGTTGTTTTGAAATACTTCATACCAAATAAGTATTTTAGAGATGTTATCATTCAGATGATACCTTTTATTAATTTAAATGTAATTCGTTTTTTTTTACATAATTGTGTGTTTCACACATTATAATATTCAGGGTGTCTATTAGACCCTTGTACAGACAGATTTTGGAAAGGTACAGGCCTACAACATAAAAAAAATCCATTAGAGTCTATGGTGCGCTTTTGGTACAGAAATCTGGACCTTGCAAGAGCGCTAGGGAGGTTAAGGCTGCCATACACAGTTCGATGCCCAGGAGATGAACCATTGAGCTCAGCACGATGACATCATCACGCTGAGCCTGATATAGAAGGAGCTCGAGGTGCAGCACTGCTGCATCATCAAGCTCAGCCAATGGTCATGTCAGATAAAGACAGGGATGACCGCATTAGATATGCGCTAGATAGATGGCCGTGAACGCGCATGGTGCTCGAAGCACCCATTGATTAAGTGCATATTATGCACCTTAAGTCTCTTTATTTTTCCTGAGGATTAGGTAGAAAGTGTGGTGGTGGTGTTATTTCATAGTTTGAGATGGACTCTACTATGACAGGACTTCAGCAATAATGATTTAAATTGTGTAGAGCTGTGGCTAAAATTCAAATATGTATAAACTCACCTAGGACCTAATGTATTCATATAATTGCAATGAGATAGCTCAGTGTTTGGATAAAGATTGATTGAAAGTAGATTGAAGATTTGGCTGCATGTTGCAATCTTTTAATCAAATGCATTAATATCTTTACAATTTTTTATACTTTGTACTTTTACCTACAACCTTAATAGCGTTGTATAAATAATTAATAGGTGGATAGAGTATAAAGCTTGGATGGGCAGTATGTCTGGCCCTTTGTTACAAACTAATGATGTAATCATTAAGATGAAATCGGATGAAAAAAAGTGATGTGAAAGTGAGGATGTGAAAAGTGACGATTCATACAATCAGAATGTATACCAATACTAGAGAGGAAATTATAGATTTATTTACAGTTTGAGTGTTAATGGACTTGTTTAGTAACATAAACTGTAACAAAAACTAATAAACCAATAATGACTTTTCTAATTTTTACTATAGTTGGCCATACATGCATCAACTTTTGCTTAAACTCTTTTATATTCAATTGTCTTGTTTACATATTAACTGTCAATCCAATACAGTTATGAAGATAAAGCTGGGTGCTCCTGTTACAAAATACTATACAAATTGATCAAAACACCTACAAAAACATCATGTACTGTGTGATTGACTGTAATTTACCAACCTGACCAATTAGAGCTCTTTCCATTTTATGCTTGAAGTTGATTATTAAATAAAAAAGGAAAAAAATAAACAGTTTAAAAGTTAATTAAACAGAAAAATCAGCCTGCTAAAACCACTTACTGTCCTCTGATTAGTAGTGATGATCACAAATATTTGGATTCAGAATATTAATCACGAATATCGGCAATTCGGAAATTCGCAAAGATGGTGAATATATTTCAGAATATTCGCAATTCCGGATATTCGGTATTGTTATCCATTACACATGCCTCTCAATGCAAGTGGACGAATGGGAAGGCTGCAACAAGAGCTTAGCATCTCTCCCTGCGACCATCAACAGTTTTTAAATCGAATATTGGGGAATGCGAATATTGCGAAAATTATCACTTTTGAAAATTCGCACACAAATTTGCGCCATGTTAAACATATATTGTGCGTGCGAAATTCGCAATAAAAAAGCCGATATTTGCAAATAACCCCCCCCCCCCCCGTATATTGCTGAATGTGTGTTTCTGTCCTAGTCCAATGAGGAGGGGAAGAAGAGAGCAGTAACTAAAAATGATGCACAAGGTGCAGTTATATGTGAGTTTTGAGGAGACAAGGTATGAAAGTGGGTGACAAAAGAGCAGTAATAGGAAAGGTGTAGGGTTTGCATAGCATATCAGAGCTACTGACATAGGGTCTGATATGCACAGAAAAAGGAGGAACACAAACAGTGTGGGGTCCCCCCCCAGAGCATACTAGACCTCCTGCTGCCATAGGGTCGATGCCCCCAATGTTTGTAAACACAACTTCAGTGAGGAAATTAAATGGAATAAGGGGGTTTAAGGATTCATAGCCAGTAAGTCCCTCACCACATCCAATGCCAGAAATTGATATCAAGTGGGGTGAACTTAACCCCGAATGGGGTGGCCAGCCCGTTCGGGGTTAAGTTCACCCCACTTGATATCAATTTCTAGCATTGGATGTGGTGAGGGACTTACCGGCTATGAATTCATTATGGTCATTCAATATGGTCCTTTTGTTAAAAGAAAAAACCCCAGAAACTCAATGAGTGAATTGAACAGAAGTGTTTGCCCGGCTGAGGAACTATTCAGCCATCACTAGTATTGCTTGTTAGTGTTGAGCTTGAATATTCGAATTGCAAATATATTCGGTGAATGTCGGTTATTTGAGAATTCGCAAATTTACCGAATATGGAGGCGGGTATTCGTAATTTTGAATCTTCACGATTGGAATCGAATATTAGTAGAATTATTCCTGAAATATTGAGAATTTTAATATATGCCGCTCATCACAATTGCTTGTATGGAAGTGCTTGTATGTGTGCTAGAAGACATAGCAAACTTTCTGGCAATGGTTTGGATGTGCCTTCTTTGAAATATTTCAATGAAACATATATAAGATCATTGTCATGGATATATACGTAATAGCAAACTCCTTATTCATGTCACTTTTGCCATTTCAATCAGCTCCTCAATAGTCTGCTTGCCTTTTCAAGGCGGATAAATACTATAGAAGAATAATGTGTATTCATCTACAAGAATAATTTCTTTTCACTCAGGAAATCTATATATTATCAAGAAACATAATTAATTTTCATACTAAACAGCATTTAGCTATGTTTAGTACTTTTTCATATTGTAGTCAGCAGTCTCATAAAGATTTGAACTCATTTATGAGCTCTCCATAAAAAAACAATTAAATGAGTATCTATGAATTCAATTAACCTGAAACTCTGTTCATTAAATAGTTCCCTTTGTTGCCCAAATCCCTTTCCATTTTTAGACATCCTCTGCATTTCAGATTTCCAAGAATGAGAAGTGTAGATTAAAGCAGGCATTTTTACTTCAGAATGAAATTATAGCTGTAAAATAAGGCTATAGCTATCAGACTACAATGAACGTACCTTGTTAGATAGCTATATTTGTAACGGGCGTAACAGGCACAGCTTTTAATCCACAGCGACAGTGAGAAGAAGGAAAATTATAATGAACGTAAGTGGCTGTATGTACATTTTCATTGCAGCTGGATTATGTTTTTAAGCAAAACATTAGGTATATGACAAAAAAAATTAAGAAGAAATTTCTTTCTAAAAAATCTATAGTAGTGACACCAACAGCAACATATTCAGCTGTAGAGAGTTTGAAGTTAAAATTGAGCCGTGTATAGCTAGCTTAAGTGCAATGGAATTGCAGGGTTAGAATGGATCAAGTTGGCTTTATACAACAAAAGTGCTGTAATGATTTATTGTCATTGTTGTAATTGCACTTTTTGGTAATATGGTAGTTGAGGCAATAGCAGGTTTGAGTCCTATACATGGGCTAGTTGAAAGACACAAATAACAAATCCCATTAAAAACTGAGTAAGTTTAGCTGAATTGCACATGTTTTACAGTCAGAAATACAGTGTTTTTGGAAGACATATTAGCTGTAACATTCTGTAACAGTTTGTATCATAAAATATGCAGTTCTTCTACTTACTACATGATCTATTGGCCAGAAATTTTGAAGAATGCTGGGATGACTTTTGAAAAGTCAATCCATATCTATTGCATAATTTTAAAGTTAGATGTCCCTGCCATTCCTCATCACACTTCTTTCAACTTTGAAAGTCCACAGTGATTGGAAGAGGTCCTCATATTACATTGTTTTGTTACAAGGAAAGTTGATTTAGATGTGTTGTGCGATTTTACGATCGTTGATTGATCCATAGTACCACCACACAGTGTGATTGAGTTAAACAAGATCGATTTAAGATCATACTATGGAGTAAATGCGTAGTACAATTGTAATTACAATCATATTTTTGTTAAAAATATGACCCTAATTTGGATCATAAATACATTTGTAACTTATGAGACTTATCACTTATGAGACTTGGGACAGTATGGGAGCTATCCATTTGTTGGACTTTATTGGATGCAAGGCATCAGTTGTAGCCTGCATGAATTGGTGGCACACAAATACCCAGGGGGGGGGACCTTATAGTCCTTACCAGGAATACCCACGTAGGGTCCAACTGATTCCGGTTCCATCTGGGGGAGAGCTCCCAAAGGGATTATTTGGCTGTAGGGGGCTACACTCCACCATCAACGTTATACGTTCCCCTCAGGATACATCAGAATGCTGAGTTTCCATCGCTCCAGTGCAAGTGACAACTTCTTATACAGGTATTAAGCTTAAATCTCCCTGAAGAAGCCAGTGAGGGCAAAACATGTGTTGAATAGAAAAACTCAAACCATATGGAAATTACACTGTATAACTATATCTGATTGTTCTTAAACTTTTGGGGGGTATTACACTATGTTGGCTAAGAACCCCAACTTTTTAATGTGTGTTATGAGTTCTTCACATAAAATAAAGATCTTAGATTTTTTATCTATGTGTTTGTTGAGTGCCTGAAAAGCCCTGGATTTTTGGTGTGTTTTTCCATATAGGATAAGGTAAATCCTCCTGATCTGAAAAGAACTCCTTTTTTGCTTTATTTATGCACGAGTGTTACCTCCCACTTGCAATTTATTCATTCAATCACTTTTGGTTGATCATACTGGGTGTGCAGGAATCGATTTCTGTATGATTGTCCTAAAAATTTATAAGTTTTAAGTTTATTAATGAAAATATTGAACTGTGTATGGTCAGCTTAAGTGTTTGAATTTTTTTCATAAGGGTGAAGGTCTACTTTAAATTACTAGAGGACATTCCTGATCTGTCTGGGTATAGGACACCCCATAATAATCAGCTTATCCCCCAATCCTGTGAGTATTACCCACAGGGTATAAACTAGGGTTTTTGCTTAACATTGAGAAGGGTTTTGTGAGTATACACATTTGCATTGTCTAAAGCCAGTTTTGTTTTTCTCCTTTTAATAATGTAATTTGTCTTACTTGTTTTGAATAACATTATAATAATTATGTTTTATTGTATAAGTCATTGTATTTTACTTGTCAAATCATTCCAAGTGCTATGATTTGCTCTTGTTATACTTTGAATCATATTTACTCTTCAATTATTGCCTTTGTGCAGTCCTTCATGAGGGAATATTCAAGTTTATTTCTCAGCAGCCGTCTCATGGTTCTGTATCTGTTTCATACAAACAGTTGGTGTTTATATGACTGACATTCCAACTTTGATTAAAAAAATTCATGACAATTCCATTTATTGAATTCAGATTTCATCGAACAACAATGTAAACATGACGTATGTCCCATTTAACAGAATCTGCACTCAATAGCTATGATTGTGACCTTTTTGAATTGCAAACAGAGCATCATTATCTTTCCTGGCTTTGGTACGTATATGCCTCCTGTAGAAGAAGCTGATGGCACCTCTTTCTCACTAGATTTATGTAAAGGTAATTTTAACTTACCCTGTAGAGGTGGTTTATCTAAAACATTGTAAAAGGACTCCAGCAATCATCCGTAGCCCTCAATATTAGACATGATAAATGAGATGCATAAAATCCACCTTACTCTGTCTTCATCCATACCATCTGGTTTTCTTCATGGAATTAAATGAAATGTAAAGCCACACCAGGGGACAGCTTCACCCAAGAAAATCATCATCAATCACTAGAGATGGTCAAATTTTTTGACTAGCTGACTTTGTAAGCTGATTGCAAAGTCCCTGAACATGGTATCATCACTAACATTGCTGGAGATAAGGTTAAAAAGGTTTGTGGGAACATTGGAAAAAATATTTTACTCTAGCACATGTAGTTTTTGCATGAATGAAGTTCAACGTCAAAGTCAAAATTTTGACTTTTAAAATTATGACTTTTTACATTTTGACTTGTGTTAGAGCAATAATTTTTTTTTGTAGTATACCCCAACCCTTCTCTACATCTTCAGCAAGTTTGGTGATGATACCTTGCTTAGGGCTTTGCAATTAACTCACAAAGTCAGCTAGTCGAAAAATTCGACCATCTCTAGTGATTGATGATGATTTTCTTGGGTGAAGCTGTCCCCTGGTGTGACTTACATTCTGATAGATTGCTAAGAAACTAGATGGTCACTGGTCCAATCACCTTGGATGACAAAAATCTAGGATCTGTATTAAGCTGAGCATACACGTACCAATTCCTGCACGATCCGATCCCCGATCCGATGCCGTGCGCGCTCCCGCATCCCTCAGGGATCGGGTCGTGCAGGAATTGGAGGTTGCAACTGACGGGGATTGGGCTAAAATCACCGGTCCTGTCGAATCCCACAGTTATCCGATAGGATGGTAAATTTTAGCCCGATCCCATTAGTTCAGCTGGGGATGGCTGCCCCCAGCCGAACTAATGAGCTGCAGAAGCAGAGTGCTGTCCGATTCTCGGCACTAGCAGGCGGGCGTGATGACGTCTACTACCATAGAATCACTTAAGGATTTACACATTTAAGCTAGGCATATACAGTTCGATTTGAGCACAATCTATCTACCACCTTTTCTCTGAGAAAAAAAGCCCTGTATACAGTATATAATTTAAGTCTTTTAAATTTCTTCCTCTCATCTTTGAAGGTCAGGATAGCATGAACCATTAAACATCCTCATCTAGCTGCAGAGATTACAAGTGTCATCCTTGCAGCTGCTAGGTGATAAAAGTATAGGAGCATCTCTCTTTCCACCCATTACCCATCCCGCAAGACTAGGCAGGCGCATTCTCCTTCAGCCACAAGGGTACCTGGGACAGAAATCCCAAATACCCTTGTGCCTGTGTTATGTATCAATAAGGCGAAACGTCAGAGACTGGGAGGGGAAGTCTGCAAAAAAACACCCCTCCTGCTGTCAGAAAAAAAGTTTTTTTATTTTCCTTTGTGGTTCTCTGCAGTATCAGCTGTGCTTCAGCCAATACTGCAGAGTGACCTATGAGGTGGTAGGTCCGCTTTAAAAAAAGGAATTGATCTGTTTTAAATTAATCACATTATATGGCGGTAAAAATAATTGAAATGTGACACAATCAACTTTACTACTATCATATTAGTCCATTGAACAAAAAACAGTGTATGCCCACATTTATGCTGCACAGCATCCTAATATAGAGCAGATTTGACACAACCATGAAGCCAATAAATACGTTTTGTCATAGCATTAGCATTGGAAGCGATTATCCATAAGCCTGCAATTTGTCACTACTTTTCCAACCTCAATGCTCCTTAATCCATCCCACTAGGAGCTGAAGTGACTGGAAGGGTAGCATGTGACAAAACTGAAGTAGGATATGCAAGGCTTGTACATAGTAGCTGGGTTGGGTATTATTTAAACTGTCAAACTACACACTTTCCTTGTACTCTAATTGTCGCTATGATTGTCTCATTTCCCTTCAATCTTTCATCGCTGACTGTAAGAGGTGTAGGGAGCAGAGCAAGTAGGGTCACTTTTTCTCATATTATATTTCTTTTCATCCCTGAATCATTTGTATATAGATGTGTATCTGCAGGTGGTAGTTGGCAGGCCCATGTTTTAATGATCTGTATTTAAATTGTCAAATGATTAAAGACAAATATATATTCCAAGTTCAGTGTCTATTATCTGGATTTTAAATATCTCTTTTGTAATGCCAAGATCAAGCTATTTTAAACAAATACTATATCATCCTGATTAAAATAAGTGACAGCTTAATGTGCTGACAGCTATTTGTTAACGTTCCTTTTCTTTAAATGACAGTGAATAATGAAACTAGCAGTCTCTGTGCTATTGTTTGACCCTGGTACATCATAACACTAAAACTTTTATTGCTAATTTAATGCACATCACCAGGAATATACATAATTGACAAGATGACACTTTCATTGCTATTTATTTATTACAATTACCCAAGTCATTGTTCAACCTTCACTAAGATAAGAAAGACCTTTAAAAAGCAACCTTTAATCCGGGATGCAGGTTTACAGTAAGAGTTGAAAAAATATGACAACTTTGCTTAAGCTAAGCTTCTAATCATCTATTATATTAGGCCTAATGAGTTCAAAATTGGCTTGTGTATTTGAGGAACATATAAAAATAGGAATCGTTGTACCATACTTCCTTGGGTAAATGTAGGTAAAATATGCGGCTTCTGTTACGCTTTATTTAGTATGGAAAACAGTATAAAGTTATTACATTATTGCTGGACGGTTTATTAAGCACCAGGATAGGCATTAACTGGGTGCATAAAGCTAGGTCAAAATGTATACATGCTCTAAATACTTGAACTTTAAGCTCTGTGCAATAGTTTGTTGTGAATACTATGTGTTCGTCTGCTCCGGTCAGTCTCTGCAATTTACAGCAGTGTTTTTTTTAATACATTTTAGCTACTGTTATGGGGTAGTTTAGGTGAAAAGATAAATTTTATTAATTTTTTACATATGCTCCTGATTACCGGTATTTTTTAAGTATTGTGCTTTTATTGTCACCACTTTTTATTGGTCTTTCATGTGGAATTTCAATAAAATTGATTCATGTTTGTGGCTGTAATGTGACAAAATGTGGAAAAGTTCAAGGGGGCCAAATACTTTTGCAAGCTACTGTATATGCTACATGGACTGTTTCCACTGCATTTGGCAGTCCACCAAGGTCTCTTCATTAAAGCATGCATACACACACTATGACGCGTTATAGTGTCCCTGATAGTGGGGAAGTGCTTATTTTTTGTGAAAACAGTTACCGTAGTTGGATCCAGAGATCAGAGGGATCACCGCACCGGGGCAAGAGAAGAGAGAAGCCAAGTGCTCTCTCTACATGGACAACATGATGGTGTTCTGCGCTGACTGGCGCTCCATCGACGTGCTCGTCAAGACCTGCGATGACTTCGGCCGAGCTTCGGGTGCAAAGGTCAACTGCAGGAAGTCGGAAGCCATGCTCTTCGGATCCTGGTACCTGCCTTCCCCAGCTTCCATCCCCTTCTCTATCAAGGAGGACTTCATCAAGATCCTTGGGGTCTGGTTTGGAGCTGATGGTGCAGACCTGAAGTCTTGGGATGAAAGAATCACAAAAATTAACCAGAAATTCTGCCTCTGAAGCCTCCGGGAACTTACCATCGAGGGCAAGACGCTTGTACTCCACAGCGAGATTCTCCCTGTTTTGCAGTACCTGGCCCAGGCGTGGCCTCTCCGTCTCAACACCTGCAAGGCCATCACCAGGGCTGTCTTCGCCTCCATCTGGGGCTCCAAGATGGACAGAGTTAAGCGGGCACGGATGTATAAAGAGCCTCTCAAGGGTGGCAGAGAAGTTCCTGACATCACCACAATGCTAAGAATCTTCTTTGCATGCAACTGTGTCCGCAGGACAATTACCGATAAGAAGGTGCCCTCGGCCGGGAACGTTATGTCCAGATTTTTTCTCTTGCCTTTGTGGCGGACCCTGGGATGGGATAATTGGGACTCTTCCATCCTCTGGGACCCCCCTTGCTAATACTTGGACACGTACAAGTTTATCAAGGAGCAGGAGCTACATGGTGTTCAACCGGACCTTTGGAAACCTAAGACCATGTATAAGCTGATTCAATCTAGAGACAATGTGGAGAGCGTCCCGGGCCTACCCTCTGCTATGTGGCAGTATGTCTGGCGGAACATCTCGTCACAGAGGGTCACTAATAGCCACAGGGACTTGGCTTGGATGGCTGTTCAGGGGGGGGCTTTCCTCTCAGGGCTTTCATGCATGTTCGGAACTTGTTTCGCTACCGGCATTGCCCTTGGTGCATCACTGCGGAGGAGACTGCTCTGCACCTCTTCTGGTAGTGTCCCCTTGCGCAGGCTGTGTTTGAGGCCTTGTTTTTGTCGCCTGCAGCTGTCACCCACTTTGTTGCGCTGTACGGACTGTTTGGTGGACGCTATTAGGTGTGCCAGGCAGCGCCTCATCCTGAGGTGGGAGAAGATGTCCATTGAGGACTGTCACAGACTGATCCACAGTCTGCTCAGAGAGAATGACCTGATGGACTCTTTGGAGGAGGAAGAGGAAGACTGAAGAGTTTTGTTCTCCCTCCCCCTTATGTGTCGATTTGTCCATAAATAAAGCTTCGGGCTAGTCTTTAACCACCCTGCACCCTCCTTACCTTCCCCCATCACACCTGTTGCTTGTTTTTGTGGCCTGGTACAGTTTGCCGTATATAGAAATGTTATATATTGCAATGCATAGTATTATGTATAGATGTATGGAGGGGGCATGCAGGACGGTAGGTACCGGAGATTTCTCTGGCGCCTCACGTCAGGCATGTCATCTCACATAGTGAAGTCGGTTGGCCCTTATGGTCCACATAGTCGTAGTGGGGCACATGTGTGTGTGGTGTCAGTGTGTGGTGTCAGTGCGTCCCAGTACAGGGCGGAATGTGCCTCTGTACAATGGTGTGTTTTTTATACTTTGTGTATAAATAAAGTATATTTTCAATAAAAAAAACAAAACATGGGCTTCCACTGTGTTTGGCAGTCCACCAAGGTCTCTCCATTAAAGCATCCATACACACACTATGACGCATTAGGGCACGAGTCCCTGATAGTGGGGAAGTGCTTATTTTTTGTGAAAACATTCGTTACCAACAGATACCCATACTTTGGTAATGCAATCAATGCATTGTCTATAGGTGCATCAGCACACCCATACTTGGGTTGGGCTCTGTTGCATTAATGTTGACGTGGGCTCTACGTTGATTAACACAAGGGAGCACAACACACCACACCAACACATTTGGGAACAGGATTATCGAACAACGTACATCAATTGGAGGAGTTCTGAAGCCATGGAAACATAGCCTAAGAGTATAGTGTTCAACATAGTGAATATGAGAAATGAGGACTACAGTAAGATAACGAACACTCTACATAGTAAATAAGCATTTTTCGGCTGATTATTGCTGGTCAGTGGGAGAAAATATTCCTCAAAACAGCAGTTTGTTAAGAAGTGGAGTAATATACTCCCTCTATCCCAAAATGGTTAGCCTCTCATTCCCTTTTTGCAGTTCTATATACAGTATATATTTGTATAAGAAACATCTACGAACAGATGTCCAAAGTACATATGCGATGTACAGTATCTTTAAATCAAAATTTCTTCTATGATGCTTTGTTAGGAGTAAGAGATTAGTGATGAGTGATGAGTGATTTGTTAAATGTAAAAAAAAATGTTTGTAATATGCTCAAATTCAAGAATTTGTGATCTCCAGTCATTATTACCTTAATTTCCCAAATCAGAACTTGTACATGCGCAAATTGCAAAGGCAATGCATGGTAGTTCTGGGTACTGATGTAAAAAATCTTAAATATTCACAATTACAAATATATAGCACTATTTTCGAGATTTACGCAAATTCTCAAAGTGCCAATCAATGAAAGCAGAGTAACCACCCTTTTCATACATTCTTTTCATAGGCTAAGACCTTATGTTATAATGGTGCATTCCCATATCTTTTGATGATCTCAGATCTATGTATAACCAGAGCAGCACCCACTTTTGTTGTTGGTCTTCTAAGTTTGACCTGGGGAGATCTCTATGACAGTGGCTGCTGTCCACAACCCATCCACAATGCACAGATATCCACCCACATATATAACATGAATACGACAATGCACTGTCCCTATTTTACACTTGCTTTTTCACTGTAATACAAGTTGTCAGCTATGAGTGGCTGAGCTGATGATGCCCATTCCATAGGCATGTTCCACCATTGTCAACATCAGGAAACCAGTCCCAATGACGTTCAGGAATTGCTTTGTTTATTTATCAGAAGGTGGCTATAAAGAGACAGAATAAGACTTATAAGAATGTGTATGTGGATTGGGAATGTTAATGAACTGACAATTGTAGTTTATTGATTTCTTAAGAAAGCTTCTTGCATCAATAAAGTTGATAAATGTGTGGAATATATTATTAGAGATAATAATTGTGCGGTGCTTGCTTGGGGTAAAACATTCAGACATACTGACATTTATTGAAAGAGATATACCAATAGTTTAGTGGCACTGTTGTGCCTGGCTGGTTGCTTATAAATTCTTGATCTCTGGTCTTGGTGGGTGTTTCTATAAGCACGTATGCTTCAGGGCATATTGGGACAGATTTCCACAGATTACACTCAGGAAGCACCCACAAGGCCTTACCACCCTACAACACTTCCATCCCCAAACACTATGTCACACCATTGTTACTTTTAAATACAGTAATGTGGTTTCCGGTTCCGGCGCCCTATGTGAAGGAGGCTTTCCGACGAGCTCCCGCGCCACTGAGACATAATCTGCATATAAAATCGCTCTCCCGGCAGCTACCCAAGGGCTACCCACCTTTGCCTCTTATTGGGGCTCCACTGCATGAACCGGTTTGTCCATCGACTGCGCTCCTCGTCTAGATCGCGGCATCCAAAGAGACACGAGCGGACGGCCCAGCCTGCAGCTAAAATGGCGGATGCGTCGGATGAGCGTGTCAGTGCTGATGAGGACTCGGATGCCTCAGCAGGAGAGGTGAACAGTCCGGAACATTATAAAATAGCTCAGGCAGTTGCTCCAATCCTGAAGCCCACGATTCGCGCCGCTATCGACAAGGCAGTGACTAAAGCCCTGGTCTCCTGCAAACAAGAAATCTCTGCACATGCCACTAAAATTGCTGAACTGTAAACGAGGCTGTCGGCCATGGAGGATGCCGCTTCAGAGGCTGCGAGCAGAGAGCGCGACCTCACTATGCTGGTATCTCAGATGTCAGGAAAGATTGATGATCTAGAAAATAGGTCGAGGCGGAACAATTTGCGCATTGTAGGAGTACCAGAGACGGTCAAGCAGGGGTCTCTCCAGGATTCATGCTCCGTGGACATCCCAGCACTGCTGGGACTCGCAGACACCTTTAAAGTGGAGAGGGCCCACAGGATGGGGCAACCTGATCCATCGTGGGCTGTTCCGAGACCTATCATGGTCAAATACCTGGACTATTCCGATAAAGTCAAGCTGCTGCAGGCGTACCGAACGAGCAAGTCTCTTAAGTATGGGGATAAAAAGCTCCTTCTCTTTTCTGACTATTCGGCAGAAGTTTCGAAACAAAGGCGGCTGTTTAGCAGCATCTGTACGGCTTTGTATCGCAAAAAGTTCAAGTTCACACTTGCCTACCCGGCTGTGCTAAGGGTCAGAGATAACAAAGGAGAAGAACACGTTTTTCGGGATCCAGAGGCTGCGGAGCGATTCCTGTGTCTGATGGAGGATGCGCCCTCTACGCCAAGCGCGAATACGTCTACTGCTACCCCATCCTTCAAGAAACAGGAAAAGCTCAACGTCTCCCCCAGAGTGCAGAAGACCAAAGCGGACACCCCGAAGAAACAGAGACTGGACCCTAAGAGGGATGTCAAAACTCCGAAATATCGCTGATAAGGACTCTGCGACTACTTAAACTCTTGTGGGGAGGATACGTGAGTGATGCCAATTTTTGGGGCTGTTGATAACTGCATAAGGGCCTAGTGGATGGGGGCGGCTAGCAGGGTAAAGATATACCAGGATCTTTGAATTTATACTTTGATGATGCGGAAGTAGCAACTGTTAAAATGTTTTTATGCTTCGGGGGCACGGGGGGGAGGGGGGTGTTCGTACATGGGGAAAAAAGGGAGACCTACACTGCTGAGTATGGTTGATTTGTGGTGCAGTTCGGCGGGTGCACCCCGCAGACTGCTGCGATTCCTTTTACTTCTGTTCTTGTTGTTTATGATTTTGGTTATTATAGTTAAGTTTGTTGACAGCATGACCTGTATTGAGGGGACTATGTGTGGGACGACGGACGTATACCCTGGACTCTCAGACATGACTGCTTATGGAGTGCATACCGCAATTGTCACCTCACCAGACTATGTGATATGTCGTTGAAGTTTCATAGAAGTAGTTCATGGTAGTTTCATGGAATATCAAGGGGCTCAAATCCCCAGTCAAGAGGTCTATGGTGCTTAGGCACTTAAAAAAACTGCGAGCTGATGTTGCCCTGCTCCAGGAGACCCATCTGAATGCGACTGAAGCAGCTAGGTTGAAAAAGATGTGGGTGGGAGAGGTACTGTGTTCCCCTGCGCTGGACCGTAAGGGCGGGGTGATTACCCTGCTTCATAAAAATCTTACTCATAAGGTGGACTCCTATAAGACAGATTCTGAAGGCAGATTTTTGCATGTGAAATTAGTGTCTGACAATAGTGCGCTCAGTATTTTCAACATCTATTCCCCGAACTCCCCTTATAAACGATACTTTAAGGACCTGACCCAACGAATTCTTGCTGACGAGACTGATTGTAAACTGGTGAGAGGGGACTTTAACAACGTCATGGACGGGCCAACAGACAGGAAGTCCCACACCCAGGCCAAGCAAACGCTACAGCCAGGTAATCTGGTGATATCCCCAGACACACCGCTTCGTGAATTTACGGACCTGACGTATTTACAGGACATTTGGAGACAACACCACCCGACTGATATGCAATACACACACGTGTCGCAGGCGCATGCCTCCCTCTCTAGACTGGACTACCTCTTTGCCTCCCACTCAGTCTTGCCTCTTTTATCGGACCCGACGATACATGACCTGGTCATATCGGACCATGCTCCAATTAGCATTTCCCTGACTGTACACAGACCGACAGGCACGGATATACTGTGGAAATTCCCTAGTCACCTGAAAGACGACTTGGAATTTCAGACTTACTTGTCAGCCAGAATTGCAGATTTTAAAAAAGATAACAGTGCACATGAATCTGATCCATTGTTATTCTGGGGAACGGCGAAAGCCTGTATCAGGGGGTATGTGATGGCCTTCTTGGCGAGTAGACGTAAACGCATTACTCGGAACTACAATACGGCGCTAGAGGCGACGCTCACTACTCAGAAGTTGTTTACCCATGCTCCCATCAACAAGCACCACTTCCTGAAGGCCAAAGGGAATTTTGACCATTGGTTGGAGGAAAAAGAGATCCTGAGGAAGTCCTACCGGGACCTGCAGTATTACCGGCAAGGCAATAAAGCGGGCAAACTGTTGTCCAACCTCATTAGAACTTCCTTCCCCAGCAGCCATATACCGGCTATGAAAGACGAACAGGGCGTGATAATTACTGACCCCGATGCTATCAACGCCATTCTAGCGCGCTACTACAGGAACCTATATATGGAAGTGGGGTGACCCCGATGACCAACGGCAATACTTGACTAATATAACTCTGCCGTCCCTGACCGTGGAGCAATTAGCAGACATTAACGGGCCTTTGGAACTCCCAGAATTGCTGGAAGTCATTGACAGCCTACCTAACCATAAAGCCCCTGGACCAGACAGGTTTACCCCAGAGTTCTTCAAAACGTTCAAGTCAGATATAATGACTCCGCTTCTGAAACTATACCAACATATGTGGGAGTCCGGCACATACTTCCCCACGGCTGATCAGGCTTATGTAAAGCTGATCCACAAAAAGGGGAAGGATCCGTTGCAGCCCGGGTCTTATAGACCTATATCTCTAATAAACACTGACGCAAAGATATTGTCAAAACTGCTAGCCCGCAGGTTAGCCACTGTGTGAGGAATAATCGATGTAATCGCTGTACATATATATCTTGTCCGAAAGCCACAATTACATCTTCCCAGACCCTTCATAGTTAAATTCAACCATTCTGTAGAAATCATGGAAGGTCTACTTGTGCCCACCTGTGTAAACATCTAGGTGGTCGTAAATGCTCAGAGACCCTACTTCAAAGCATTGAAATAACCCACTTTATTGCACCCCCCAATAAACCATCTAGTATCTGGTGGAAAAGGGAGGGGGGACGAGTGAGTTCATTCAGGGAACACAAAGTAAATTGACCCCTGATTCAACTTTACATTAACGATTGAAGAGGTTACCTATAAAACCATATTTCCATGCATGGGGGATACTGGTAACTCGCAGAGGCGACTCTCCATAGGAAAACGCATATTTGTAAGCAAGGATGGAATGTGTGTGGCTTTCCTGGGCTGAGATCTCCAGATTGGCATCGTGGCATAACATATTCTAGTCATGTTTGGACTTATAAATTTAGTAAACCGTGCTGAGAGTGAACATGTCCCCCATATCACCTGTTTCCTCTGGCAAGTATAATTTCATGTGTACATGGCATCTGTCCTGGTCAAGGAGGGGCTGTCTCATTAACCGTGAGAGGGTTTGTTCAAGCCCGTGATTGTCTCGTATGTCTGTCTTGGATTTTCGGTCCACTCTTGAAGTCTTTTTGTTGTCCAGCCTTGGATGTCCTGAAACCCGTCTTGCATCTCCGAATTGCCGCTGTTACAATTGGACTCATTTCTAAGGACCCTTCACCGGTAACCTGACTCCTCAACGTTCTCTTTTTTTCTGTTTTACCCCCCGTGTTTTTTACTATTGAAATCTCTGTTTCCTTGTTAGTTTTGTTACTTTTCTTTAATATTTTTATGCACGATTTTATCTTTTAAATAATGATTTAATCATTTCAGTCTGCTCTGTTCGAATGACCCCCAAGACTAGCTACTGGAGAGACGCTACTAGTATGATATTGTATTTCTAGTTTTTATGTTGAATTAACTTTTCTCCCAAGGGATAGTTTGTAGGAGACGTCCTGGTCATTTCCGCTGGTGCAGTGATAACCAGAGATATCATACAATCACCGATTTGCATGGTGATTGTATAGTGTGTTGCATTCCACACAAATCCCCTCCAACCAAATCGGTTCCCATTTTTGGCTGTTCACAGTGGGAAGCATCAGAAGGGCTCCCCGTGGCTGGGACCGTACTGCGACGTGAAGAAGTGTCAAGGAGACTGATTGCTGCTGGTGGGGGGTTTGTGACACACTGTTATGCCGGATGTTATTCATTTTACCAGAGGCAGGAATGCCGCCTCAAACATCAGGAAGACGCTACTGGCATTAGATTATGCCAA
The DNA here is from genome assembly GCA_036250615.1 of Ptychadena robeensis. NCBI lineage: Eukaryota > Metazoa > Chordata > Amphibia > Anura > Ptychadenidae > Ptychadena > Ptychadena robeensis. The sequence goes on along the minus strand of CM070032.1, from coordinate 66,496,944 downwards.
GAATAACCTAGACAAAGAGGTATGTCTGTTGGCTATCGACGCCGAAAAGGCGTTCGATAATGTGAATCTGTCTTGGCTCTTTGGGGTCATGGAGGCAATGGGTTTTCAGGGTCGGTTCCTGGGAGCCATCAGGGCTATATATTCCCGCCCAACTGCAAGGGTCTGTACCCCGGGATTCATTTCGAAACCAATTCCTCTGGTTCGCATGATGGAACTGCAACTACCTCTGACAGGAATCCCTGTCCAGCAGCACACCTTAAAATCCGCTCTTTTCGCTGATGATATATTAATGTTCACCAGTGACCCATTTCACGATTTACCGATTATTTCGTCAGCTCTTCTGGAATTTGGCAAGTGGTCAGAGTTCAGGATAAACACGACTAAGAGCGAATTGCTCCCTCTGTATGCCTCAGGGACCACTCGATCTTTGCAGACGTTGGGTTTTGCAGTGGCCAAGGAATCTATCACTTACCTCGGCATTAGGATAGGTCCTACAGTTAACGCAATTTATGACTTGAACTTCACGCCTATTCTTAAAAAGATGGTCAAAGAACTAGACTCCTGGCATAATCTGCCATTATCCTTGTTTGGCCGGAGTAACTTGATTAAGATGGTTTCCTTTCCCAAGCTACTGTATGCCCTTCAGACAATCCCTGTGCTTCTGAGACATGCAGATGTGAAGTTACTTAACGGGGCCTACACTAAGTTTCTCTGGCGAGGAAAAAGAGCTAGAATTGCTCTAAAGAAATTGCACACTGACAGATCCAAAGCAGGCATCAGCTTCCCCAATGTGCGCCAGTACAATTTGGCCAGTATATTTAGACATGCAGTGGACTGGGTGAACGAAATGTCTAACCACTCTAACGTGGAGCTGGAAAAGGCGATGGTGCACCCCTGGAATTTAGCAGCATTGCTACACTGCCCGATAGCCAAACTGCCGTCTTCCCTTAAGCACAACATCCTGGTGAGGGACACCGTGGTGACCTTTCGTGAGGTTAGAAAGTTATTCAGGCTCCCCTATACATTTTCGAGATACCTCCCAATCACGGGGAACCCCCTGTTTCAGGCGGGTTGGTCGTCACAGCTATTTCAGACCTGGGCGGGTAAAAGGATCAGACACCTGAAAGACCTGTTAGACCCGACAACCCACAAACTATATTCCCTAACAGAACTTAGGAGCCAATATTGTCTACCAGACCGGGACTCGCATCCGTTGGCGTATTTACAACTATTTGGTTTTGTAAAATCTTTAGCGAACAATTTTGCATCTGTACACCTGCCGAGTAAATTTGATTATGCGTTCGTTACCTTCAATGTTAAGCTGTCGAGCTTATACTCTATGCTCAGGGAATATGTACAAACCCATACTCACTCTCTCAGCTGTACTGGCTGGGAGAAGGTGTTGGGGTTGCCGGATCTCTACAATAAACTAGTGAAGGGGTACAACACTGTCAGAAACTGTACTGTGTCTGAGGTATGGCGAGAAACCGAATTTCGGTTAGTTCACAGGGCCTATAAACCCCCTGGTAGGATGGTGCCGGCCTGATCAACAGGGTCACTAAATCCTCCCTTACACTAGACCCAATGCTTCTGCTCTTCAGTTATATGTCTTGTGACACGCACCATACCCTGCTCAGGAACTCGCCGTGGGTACATACCTGCCTCCTGACGGCCAGGAGAGCGATCATGACTAACTGGATCATCCCTGATCCTCCCTTTGTTCGCCAGGTACTGGCACAGCTGCAGGAGATTCATCTTAAAGAGAGACTGGACTCCCAGGGAGCTGGAGGCAGAACTGCGATTAAATACGAAAGAAAATGGGCGATGTATAGGGGACTATACCTGACCGGAGGCGTGCCTCTCCATGCTTCCCCTGCTACTGGGAGGGGACCTACATTGATTTATGTGGGTCACAGGAAATCTGAAGCTATCACTACACCGGCAACGGGCTAGCGGGTGACGGTCGATTCTGTCCTCCACTGTCCTTCTATATCAAACGTTTACACAGCTATGATGTAAGGTATACTGTCAAGGTTTAGGTTTGTAGTTAGTGTTTAGATTTGGTTTGCTTACTTGGTTAGTATTGTGTTACATACAGTCACCTTGCAGATATTAACCTGCTGCCATACATATATTTTTTGTCCAATTTTTGTAGCCCTCGCATATCAGGGAGAATGCAGTGAGCGTCCTGCGCGACACTCGAACCGCCCTTAATTCTAAAAGGAGGGGCAAGTCACGAATGACCGAGCATATTTGATTGTGCCAATTTTTGCCTTCTGTACTTACTCCTGTTCTATATGTATCACACTGCATTCTACAGTTCATTGTGGACTTGTTTGATTTGATGTTTCTCTGTATGAGATGTAATGTACACAAAACTAATAAAGATGATTAAACATAAATACAGTAATGTAAAGATTCAACTAAATACAGTAGGCAAAATACTGCAACAGCAATTTATTCAACCAAAGAAAACAACTTCAGAGAACTGCAACTAATGAACGTTAAAGGTAATGCCACCCCACTTGATTTGGGTATCTGGGATGATGCCAACACGTCCCAAACTGCATGCAACTGGATCTTATCTGCGGAATACGTTCTATTGAGTCAACTGTCTGCCCACACGCCGTTATAAACGCTGTAGGGTAACAGGCCTAGATGCAGCTTTCAAGCCCAGTTGCTGCTGTCTCATCAGGACTAGTGTTGGGCAGCATATGGTATATTTGAATTTGCGTAATTTTACGAATATACAAAGAAAAATGTGAATTCATAAAATTTGATTCGTCTGTATTCTATTGCCTTCCAATGTTTGCACCTGTGCACAATGATTTGGCTTTGGCAATGATCTTAGCCAGCACGAGCGATGTGTGTATTGCGCATATCCATTCGCAATGCATACAGTATGCGCGATGTATGCCGATGAACAATGTTAAAGCATAATATGACGAATATCCGGCATTGCAAATATCTGTGCAAACTATTGCGAATTCTCGAATTACAGATATTTGCTGAATATATTCGAATTTCGAATATTCTCGCTCAACACTAATCAGGACCAGCTACTCCAGACTATCCCTGCCTGGGCCAAAGCGTTATATCTTTCCAGCTCCAGGGTTTTATGGAACAAAGAATTAAAGGGATTGTACCTGCCCTTGTGTAGTTACACTACAGGAATACACAGTTCTTTCTGTAACTGGAAAGTCCACACACCGCATATGCAAAATGAGGAAACTCTTAACTGCACATCCACGCTATATACATTCATAGTCTATGTCCTTCCAATCCTTCCAATCTTTCCAATAGACAGGGTTCATATTTAGGGAGCCCTCTCTGGTGTTGTAGACTCACAGATAGCTTCTCTTACACAGTCTGTCTCTATTCACAGCATCTGATCCCCCCTACTCAAGCTACCAAGGGTGCGCAAACATTTTTATTGTGGCATAGGTTCTTAAATTTTACAGAAGGGCCAGAACAAGGGCCTGTACTTCGTAATTTTATATTTCCTGAAAGGCAGAAAGATAAAAAAAATAACAATACCACCAGGGATATAATAAATAAATAAATAAATAAATAATTAGTTGGCAAAAATGGGCAGGATAAGAGCCAGATATGGCTTTGGGGCTGTAGTTTGCCTACGTACGTATATGACCTTATGTAACCCTCCTGAGGATAAAAGTACTAACCTTAACACGAATAGTATTAATTTAATATTAAATACATTTATTGAATTTTCACCTCACCAGTGTTATCCACCTCTCCTGAGGCGGTAGGGGGAACCGGGATCCGGGAGAGGAGTCTACGTCCGTAGAACCAGGTTTTCCACCCAGAGCCCCCCTAATGGGAGATGGGCCGATGCCCCTTGAGGGGACACCGGTGGTGTTTCTGCGGCTGGTAGGACGAGGTCTCTCCCTTCTCCAGGAACCCAAATGCAGGAGGATTGCAAGGGCTGGGCTGCCCCTCTGTGGAGGTTGGCACAGGATGAAGTGAACTTAGGCGTAGCAATGTCCAGGGATGAGGCAAAGGTCGAGGCAAGCAGAGTTCATGCAAAGTCAAGGTACAGGCGTGGATCGGGGCAGGCGGCGGACAAGCGAGAAACCAGGAAACAGGCGAGAGGTCAGGAGCAGAGAAGTCAACGTAGTCGGTGAGAACAAGCAGGGTTATACACAGGATATCAAAAACAGCAAGGATACTCAGGCAAGGACAACAGGTTAAGGGAGCT
>CM070032.1:66479789-66492625 GCA_036250615.1 Ptychadena robeensis | reverse complement strand
CAAAGCCAAGAAATCTCTGGACTGCTTTACGAGATGACGGGGTAGGCCACACGTCTACCGTGGCGACCATGGCTGGGTCCATGCTGATGCCAGTAGTGGATAAGATTAGGCCCAAGAATTTCACACTGGCCTGCTCCCATTCGCATTTAGCGGGCTTCAAGTACAGGGAATGGACCCTGAGCCTCCCCAACACCTTCCGCACGTGTTGTCAGTGGGTGTCCAGGTCCGGCGAGAATATTAAGATGTCGTTGAGGTACACCACCATAAACACGTCGAGGAAGTCTCTGAAAATGTCATTGACAAAAGCCTGGAATGTAGGAGGGGCATTGCACAGTCCGAAAGGCATTACCAGGTATTCGAAATGCCCTAGCTTGGTGCGGAAAGCTGTTTTCCATTCGTCTCCTGAACGTATTCTCACCAAATTATAGGCTCCACGGAGGTCCAGTTTTGTGAACACCTTGGCATGCCTCATCCGCTGCATGAGGTCCGGCACCAGGGGCAGAGGGTACCTGTTCTTGACAGTGATGGCATTTAATTCCCGGTAGTCAACAATCAGCCGTAGGGTCTTGTCCTTGTTTTCCACGAAGAACAGTCCAGCCCCGGCCGGGGAGGTGGATCGACGGATGAACCCCTTGCGCAGGCTGGACTCGATGTAGTCTTTCAAAACCTGATCTTCGGGTTCTGTGAGCGAAAAAATACGTCCGAACGGGATCTTGGCCCCCGGGAGGAGGTCGATCGGGCAATCATATGGCCGATGTGGTGGAAGGGTCTCCGCACCCTTCTTGTCGAATAGATCTAGGAAATCGTGGGGAACCCCAGATATTCGGCGTGGTTGCAGGGGGCAACGGTGAGGACAGGGTCGGTCTCTTGGGTGACCGGGCCAGAACTAAGGAGAGTCCCATCAGCTAAAGTCACTTTCAGGGGAGCGCTGCGGGGGTGCATGGGCAGTCTCAGGGCTTGAACCAGCTGGGAATCGATGAAACAGCTGCAGGCTCCTGAGTCCACAATGGCCAGGTACTGGTACCTTGCGGACGGAGAGGGCAGGCCGTCCTCATGTGCCCCGCGGCCCCACAGTAAAGGCACAGTCTTGCTGCATAGCGGCGTTGGCGTTCCTCCGGCGTCAGGCTGGGCCTTGAGAACCCTATTTGCATAGGTTCTGGCAGGGTAGGATCCGTGGACGGAGGAGCGGGTAGAGCTGGTACAGCAGGGCTGGTGGTCTGGCCGGGGTTCTCTCGAGGAGAGGAGGTCCCAGGAAGCGGGGAGGAGTATAGCGTTCAGACCTGTGTTCCCGGAGGCGTCTGTCAATCTGGGTAACTAGTCTCATGAGATCCTTCAGGGAGTCAGGGACCCCCACCCGGGCTAGTTCATCTTTTAGCTGGTCTGAGAAACTCTGAGAGGTAGTCTTCCACAGGTCGCCGGCCTTGGCGCAGGGTAAGGATTGCGGTTTCTGTGGTATCCACCGGACTGGGATCATCATAGGTTTCTGCCAGCAGGGCGAAGAAGGCGTCCAGCGAGTTGAGAGCGGGGTCAGAGGACTCCATCAACTGGAACGCCCAACTCTGAGTATCTCCTTGGAGGAGTGAGATCACTGCTCCCATTTTGACTGCATCACAGTGGTAAGTCCGAGGGCAGAGGGAGAAATGCAGCGCTTGAAGTGGGCCTGTTGCCCCGAAAACCGTTCCGGTAAAGGTAACTTGGGGTCTGGAGGCGGTGGAGCAGAAACTAGATTCAACAAGGTACTGGAAACATTCCTCAGAGACATTGGTCTATAGTGACATGATAGCATAACGCAGTTGCTGCAGATTTGTCGGCTGCACATCCATGATGTCAATATCCCGTTCCACCACTTTCCAAGGTGCTCTATTGGAATGAGATCTGGTGACTGTGGAGGCCATTATGAGTACAATGAACTCATTGTCATGTTCAAGAAACCAGTCTTAGATGATTAGAGCCTGATGACATGGTGCATTATCCTGCTGGAAGTAGCCTTCAGAAGATGGGTACGCTGTGGTCATAAAGGGATGGACATGGTCAGCAACAATATTCAGGTAGGCTGTGGTGTTGCAACAATGATCAACTACTACTAAGGGGCTCAAAGTGTGCCAAGAAAATGTCCCTCACACCATGACACCACCACCACCAGCTTGAACCGTTGATACAAAGCAGGATGGAACCATGCTCCAAATGTCGCAGCAGAAATCGAGACTCATCAGGCCAGGCAACATTTTTCCAATTCTCTATTGTAATAAAGCCTGTGCGAATTATAGCCCCAGTTTTAAGCTGACAGGAGTGGCACCCGGTGTGGCCTTCTGCTGCTGTAGCCCATCATTGTAACGAGTTACTGTTGCCTTTCTATCAGCTTGAACCACTTTGGCCATACTTCTCTGACCTCTGGCATCAACAAGGCATGTGTGCCCACAGAACTGCTGCTCACTGGATGTTTTCCCTTTTTCGGACCTATATGGTTGTACATGACAATCCCAGGAGATCAGAAGTTTCTGAAATACTTAAGCTAGAGACATGGGTAGATTTGTAAAAAGATTCGAGTACAATCAATCAACGTGCGCAGTCACGATGATTGATTGTACTCTAATCTGCTTACAATCCTACCAGTGTGTGCTTTTATTCGTGCTGGTTCAATAGAGCCTGCTTGAAGAACCTCAATTTAACAGGTTTCCAACATGTCTTCATGTAAAGTATAGGAAAAGCCGGCTCTGCCTTCACACAGTGGGCTGTCAGCTCTGACTCCGCCCAGGCTCAGTGTGAAGGGAGTGGAGTCAGCAGTCTTCACTGAAGCCGACGCTGCTGTGAGAGAAACAGGCTGGATTTCTTCCCAGCTTCTACCCAGTGTGAATGTGTTCTGATTCACACGGGCTAGAGGCTGGGGAGAAACATGTGTCCTGGAGGTCCATGTGGTGCACATTGATTTCCGCTCAATTGATCCCTGATCAATCACAGCGTGGTGACGTCATTACGCTGTGATTGATCGGGGGTTGATTGCACAGGAATTTACCCGTGTATGGCTAGCTTTAGACCAGCCTATCTGACATTAACAACCATGCCACGTTCAAATTCACTTAAGCCATCTTTTTTTCCTCAATCTTAAGTTCTCGCCTCTTTCGTCTTGACCATGTCAACATCATACCTGTCAACCCTGTGGGACATTAGCAGGCAGAGTAACGCCCTCTCCCTGGTAAACCAGCCGAGAGTTAAGCCCAGCATCGGTCGGTGACGTCACTTCCAGTACTTGTAATGCGGAAGAACAACTATCCGCATATTGGAAATGACGTCACTGCCTGTATGTCACCCAGGTTTTTTTTTTTGACAGCTATGGTCAACATACCTAAATGCATTGAGTTGCAACCATGTGATTGGCTGATCAGTAATTTGCACCAACGAGCAGTTAGACAGGTGTGCCTAATAAAGTGGCCAGTGAGTGTAAATTATAGTACTACCATAACAGAGAATAAATATTTTTTCTTTCAATAATAACGTTTATACTTTTGCACATGTATGTAGAAGTCTCCTAAGCTGGGCATACACGGTTAGATTTTTCAATTGACTTGTCGTTTGAAAAACTATTCCTTTTTTTTGGATCAAAATCGAATTGGATTAAAATGAAACATAAGATCGATTGAGTAGTCATCAGACATTTTGGATTTAGATTGGAAATTTCAGTCGATCGTGTATCTGATGGGCGTTCTTGGTATTCTGTATACAATTGCACTATGGAGCATGCGCACAGACCTAAGGAAAGGAATTGACCTGTTTTGAATTTATTACATTATGTGTTGGTAAAAATATTCCAAATTAAATACAATCAAATTTAATATGATTGTATCTTAAGTCGATCAAACAACTTTAGTGTGCAGCTTTTCACCTTGATGAGCTCTTTATTAATTGCATTTAGCCTTTACTGTATTGTGTGAGTTCTCACTGGGGCTCTGATATTATGATGCACAGAACAGCCTAGATTCTACTGAGATTTTTGCCTTTATGCAGTGAAAAAAAATGTGTCATGTTTTCTCAGTACAGAATAGACGAGAATAACAATAAGTACATAAACTAAATAATACCAGTTAAACCAACTAAAGCCCCCATACACGTTCCGATTATTCTCCCGACCGTTTTTTCGTCCGATCCTGTCACCCGATTTTCACCTAAAATGTTATGGTCGGTCGGTTGGCTGGCACGAAAAATCGGAATTCGAATTATCACCGATCCATCAGCCCGACCCTATTTATTAACAGCAGATCGACCAAAAATTTACGGACAGGTCCGAAGCGGTCCCAATAGATTTTTCGGCCAATTTTGAGAAATCGGGATCGGTCGGGTACATAATTCCGAATCCGATTAATCTCCCGATCGATTAATCTCCCGACCCGATCGGTCGGTCAGGCAAAATTTGTACGAAAAATTGGAACGTTTATGGGGGGCTTTAGAAAGACTTATCTCCCATGCCATTATGTGCAATAAAAAGTTATTGGATATTTATTTTTGGCTTTTGTGCTGCAGGTTTAGCAGGTGTAATGGTAATGTAGGTTCAATATGGTAGGCTATTGCAGAGGAGCTTATGTGTATTTGACATATCATATATACATGTCTGTAGTATATGAGCTGCACCCAATAGAAGAACGAATTTACCATATATACTTAAATATATATATAATAACATCTCCTAACACAACTACATTTGCTGTGTGTTTCTGAGCCTTAGCTGCTGCACCCCCCCCCCCCCCCCCCCCCCCCCCCCACCCTTTAGGCTTATACTCGAGCCATTCAGTTTTCCCAGATTATTTCTGAAATGAAATACCTCTGCTTATTCAGGTCAGCTTACACTCGAGTATATACTTCAGACTTCAGAGGACAGTCCAGAAGAAAAAAACATTAATAAGTAGTTGTGCACAACTGTCAGCAGTGATCACGCAGTACAGGTGATGTCAGTGGCCAGAAAGACTATTAGGTGGTATCTGCGCCATTTCTAGCTTTTTGGGGGCTCTATGCGAGAGCTTGTTCGGGCCCCTTTTTTGTACACTATGATGCTAAGGAGTTTCAATCTTTTGATGATCTGTGCCTACTTTGTTACACGCTCGGTTCTTAAACTGAAAGTAACGCACTGTTCAGCTTAACGTGGGGCTGTCAAGGGAGAATACCTGTCAAGTACTGCATTTTAAAATAAGAGACGTTTTCCCAGAAGTGACATCACAAGGTGTAAACAATGGTCCAGGCTGGTGTACAATGTAAAGAAATGACCATTTGAAGTCTTTATCAGAATCTTTTGTGGCTGGGTGACAAAGGGGAGAATAACTAGGAAACATAAAATGCAGTTATAACTCTGGGTTATTGGCCATGGATTCAGTTGTTGTTCATGGGGGATCAATGGCTGCTGTTGGACTACAAATTTCAGCATGCATATAGTTTTCTGTCCGTGTCAAATGGTATTCTGCATAACAATGGCAAGTCCCAATGTGCTGTGCTGTGAAGCTGCAACTGCAAGCATCCCCCTCTGTCATTTGCTAAATAACTACACATGCCCTGCTGCCTTTCTGCCTTATACACACACATTCTGCCTTTTATGCAAACACACAAAAAAATTAAATACAGTCCATTTACTCTCTGAAGCTTTTTCCACATTCTTCTTAGTCCTGCTTGCTGCTCGTCCTTCAATCAAACTTCCAATCGGCTGTTTTCCTGTTTTCCTGTTCCCTGGCTCTGATGACTCTGACTCCAGCCCAGCAGCTGCAGACAATCTTCCTGAACTGAGTAGCATTGGAAAGTTTGACAGCTATGGGAGGGAGTAAGGAGCGGAGTTTGGGGGCCCCCTAGTGGTCGAAGGGGTCCTCTGCATATGCATAGTCTGCATAGTCCTGAGTGGTGTATAGAACTGGGTGAATCTCCCAGGGTATAAATTATTTTAGATTATGAAGGGTGGGTGATGAAGGAACATTGAGGTGTGCAGCTTCGTAGATGGAGCGGGGAGTGTGGCCCCCTTTTAAAAGACAGATTGAAATAAGGACACAAGGTTAACAACTAGTGCAACAAAGTTATGTTCTGATATGGGAAAAGGAAAATATGAAATAATACACTCACATTAGTATAAAGGTGATACAAAGCAGGCTTAAGGCCCCCATACGTAGCGGGCCGCGGACGATTTTTCTGCAGAACAATTTGCGTGCATGCTCACAGCCGTCAGTCGGTCGTCAGCAAAATCGGCCGCGGATCACAGGGGCTCATTTCAAAATATAAGGAATATATTTCATGAGTGTTGTGCATTTCAAAATATTTCAAACAACTTGTGAAACCACATGAGTATTTAAGAATCTGTTTATAAGTGGTCCCTAACTTCAGTCCAAATGGGCCACATACAGGCCAAGGTTTGGTATAAATAAGTAATTATATTTGTATAAATTTATGAATGAATAGCCTTAATTGAGTCGGACTCAGGTCTAGTAAACCTCAGTTACCAGAACCATGAATAGCTTTAAAATAGACCATGCTTTCTCAACAGTTTATAGTCAAGGTCTGACGTTGTTGTTGATATATATAACAGGAATTTTATAATTATATTGAATCCTATGTGGGCAATGGTAGACAAGACAGATTTAATAAAGGGACCGTGGTTACAATAATAGAACCAGTTAGTTGGTGAACACATTTAGACAAAAGCAATACCTTATTTTTCCTGATTTCTGCTAGAAGAGGTTTGCAGTATGTGCTGACATTTTCTCATTATCTTTATGAAATGCCAGCATATTTTGCAGTGCTGTGCTCCATTAGTGTAATTAATGGTTTCTATTGAGCTTCTTGGCTGTATTAATGTGGACACCTGTACAGATGATTTTCTGTTTTCTGTGAGCAGGTTGTAATGATAACAATTACATGCCAATACTGGAACATATCCCAACTGGGATTTTGGTTTCTACCACAAAGAGCTGCCGTTTCCTGGTGTGTTGTCTACACAATTTAGGTTTTTGAGTAATTTTGATTCCTCAATTGTAATCTTTTGTTCATTATTTTTTGGCATCCTGCATATTTATACATCATCATCATCTGACACCGGTAAGAAAAAGGAGTATGAAGAGGAAATATACAGTGGGCATATTTCAGTGTAGGTTACTTTTCAAGACAACAGCATGCTTCTTTACAATTTATTTACAATGATTACATTACATTTATGTTTGCTTTTTATCTCCATATGTACATTATATGACAATACAACACAATATAAAATTCTTATATGTCCCCCTATTGTACATTTAAGCGTTTATGTTAATTTTAAAAAGAGGAATGAAAGTAAATTAGAATGTATAAGCAGGTTTATCAGCACAAAAAAAGTGTATAATTTCAATGATCTGCACTTTGCACATACTTAGCATTTAGGCTTCATGAAGACAGAGTTTTTTGCAGTGTGACGATTTATGTTCAGCACTTGCACACATCGCATGGGCAGAGGCTGTCTAACACTGACAACAACCTCCATGTTGTCCTCATGGGCAACCAGCTCCAAAGTGACCATCAAACACGAAATGTCATAGATAGGACAGACAGAAAAAGATTGGTTTACACAGATAGGACAGACAGAGCTGGGGTGAGACAGATAGGCTGTTGTCCTCATCTCTATACTTACCAATGTCCACGATCGAGGGGCCATTTGAGCACAGCGACGTCATCACAACGATATTGAGCTGCAGTATTTCTGCGGCATCAATCCTGTCCGATACTTTGGATGTGGACCCTTGATTACCATCCAAAGTAATGAAAATCAAACCGGGTTTACCAAAATGTTCCCTGTACGACCAAGCTTTCTTGAAGTGGGATCGATCAATTCCACTCAAAGAAAGGCTCTATTTCTGACTGACTTGGTATGGTTTGTACCCCCATCCTTAGTCAGACGGACTCCATCTTTCATGTTCTATAGATTGTGCAAGGTCCTGCCTAAAACTAGACATACACAGCTCGATTTTCTTTTATAGATTTGAGCACAATCTATATATTATTTTTCCTGCATTGTTTTTTAAGTTGAAGGTCATATATTTATACACCTTATATTTTTGTGCATGGCTTCTAGAGAAAGGTAAGAGTATAAGAAACAGCTTATGTGTATCAGAATCATTCCACTTACCTAACAAGAACAGATAACTGGACCAAACCACGTAGTGTTCACTAAAAATGGTACACATGTTAAGAGGAGCACCTATGTGGCAAACTCCCACATCGGACACATATCAAATTCAGTTTTTGAAACCTTAAAAAATGTGTTGTTTTGTGTCGCAATGCTTCATTTATTGCAGTGTCCTTAATGGTCCCTTGCGAACACCAAGGCGGTTCGTCACTGGGGGGATAGAGCGTTGTGGAATTTTTAAACTTTTACCATATAAGCTTTTTTTTTTACTTTAAGCTAGCCATACACGTGTCGGATTCCATGTCCAATCGATTCATCATCCGATCGATTCCGGCGATTCTGCCGGGAATCGCAGGTGTGATCAATCGGCCAATTAAGAGTATCCATCGCTGCATACCACCTTGTCCAACGGATTCCGGCACGATTCCGGGACGATTCCGTGTCCGATTCCACCTCCGATTCCACCTCACAAATGGCAACTCCCCCTGATCTGTGCAGAATCGGATCAAAAAGACCAACATGTTGGTTCTCTGACGGATCCGATTCTGGGCCCCCGAACGATCGGACGTGATCGGACGGACAAGGTGGGTTGCAAACGATTCCGGCACGATCGATTCACGTGCACGCGCCCGGAATCGATCGGCCCGGAATCCGGCCGGAATCCGACCCGTGTATGGGGGCCTTTTGACCTCCACATCTGCCTGCTATTATCGGCACCAGGGGGTTTGCTTCAATAATTCTTCCTATCTCAGTCCCCGCTGGGCTACTTAATATATAATTAAAGGTACTTTGTTATATCTGCAAACAAATAACCAGCTGATAACTACCTGTACTACCTGTTCTCACATATTTTGTAGTACAGATCCATGGCTATATATGTGAGAAGAAAGGTTCCTGTAGTTCTGTTCTATTTCTGTTATTCTGAAGATTAATAAAAGCTTGTTTACATCGGCAAATGACCAATTACCGCAGCCGAACACAACATGGGGATCCACATGCCAGTTTTCGCGCTTTCCACACTATATATTAAACATAGGACCCATAAACGCCTGCACAAGTTTGCAGGTGCTCACAGACAAGGGCCTGGGCTGCTGTCAGTCCACCAGGACAGTGTAAATGTAGTGTTAATGCGCACCATCTAGTTGAATCATCCCATGAAAATAAATTTTTAGAAATTCTAATATAAAATACTCAATGTTACCACCAGATCCAAGAAATGGTAAGCTGCAATATTTTACATTTTTGTTTTGGATTCAGATGTGTTTGAACTGGATATAATGCAGAATTGAGAAGTAGAGATAAATGGTTTGATGGCTGCGCAACGCTCTGTATGGCCAAGAAAGCTTTCACTAACTCATTTCCATTTGGGAACACCAATAGTCTAATTATGGGCCTCAAGTGTCTTTACTTATGGGCTTCATGAAGCCAAGCCACATTGTGTGTAGAGCAACAAGAATGATTTATAGAGCCAAACTGTGGGAAATACTTGCAAAATGATATTTTTCAATATAGATTATGAAAATACAACCTAATAAAATGTGGGCTATTATGGCCACAAGCTTTCTTGATGTTGGCAGTTGTTGAAATTTTATTGAACTCCACATTCAATCACTTGTGGTTACATTATAGAATTCAATAATTGAGTTCGATCAACCCAAAAAATCGATCTGTTGATGTAGATCCAATGGGAATCGATTCCTGCCCACCTGGTACGATCGACCCAAGGTGATCAATATCGAACAGAAAATCGATCGAAAAGCCATCGGACATGTTGGTAAATTTCAGTTGATCAAGTATCTGATGGGTTTTCTAGGTACTTTGATAGTACTGTTGCACATGGCACAGAACTCAGGAAAGGAATCGATCTGTTGTGAATCACATTGTGTGGGGATAGAATTGATCAATGTTTGACAATTATTTGATATTTAAATCTCACAAAACGATCGCATCGACAAACAATCTTACAAAAGTCAACATGTGTATGGCTATGGCTTGCAAAAGCCTGTAATGATATCATGTGTACCAGACTACATGTTAACACATGAGCAAGTGGGGGGTGGGGGTAAGTTGGGATGCAAACAACCAATGTAAGCTAAGCATTAGTTACATCTACCTCAGACTACATGGGTAGTAGTACTACAGCCCTTTAGTGGATAAATATAAAAACCTTTAATGATTGTTAATGACAGTACATACTAGGTACTAAAGCACCTTAATGCTTCCTCCTCGCATACATTAATAATCCCCAATAATTACTATAAACCTGCCTTATAAAAGTGGGTACAAATAGCTGCTTTGAGCACATTTTCCACATAACAGAACGTTAATACACAAAATAATCATGTTTTTATCAGAAGCACATAAATATAATTATTGTAAACTGAAAACGGATACACACCTAATAAAGCATTACACATCTTCTCTACATTAAAATAAACAATAATTGACTTAATTAATTCACAAGAGTTCCAATCCCTTTTAATCTTCTCCTTGGCGTCAGCTTCTAATTATTCAGTTGGCTCTTCAGCACATAGTCTACAAGTACTGGGAAGCAGATGCTAATGGCTTTATTGTATTATTACTGGGGTGCCCACACATTTTGGCTTGCTACGATGGTGCCCACCCTCTTTGGCAAGCTAATTTGAAGAAGACAAAATCATCTAGCAATTATATATATATAATGTGTTAGAAAAGACAAGATTTTTCTTACCAAAGATTTAAAAAAAAACATGTTAACAAATCCTGCCCCCCCCCAAAAAAAATCTGGGGATTGGAATCTACTAGTAGATTGTAATCCAGTGATGGGCAACTGAGTTGATATGGAGGGCCACAAGTGCGGCCCTCGGCATAACTAAAGGGCCACACATAAAATTTTATAATGAAAAAATGACAACAGGCATGGCTAGAAGACTTATTTTTCATTTTTTAAAATAACAAAACTTGTTTTTAATGATACTTCAAGCATTAGGGAACATAGTAGTGTGATAATGCACATTTTGTGTCATATATATATATATATATATCATCAATGGTTATGTGCCTCTATTCTGAGGTTATGTGCCACATAAAATAATCCCTCGTTCCTTAGTGAAATAGTGTATGCATAGGCACATATCTTAGAACGTGATATTCTTGGTGAGGTGAAGGACTTGCTCAGGCGCTGTCTTGGTTGGCTTGCATGTGCTTAGCCAGAGCGAGTCCCTCTCCTCCTCTTCCCTCCCGAAGAAGATCCTGGATGAGGACAGATGAGTTCCTATGCCCTATTAACAGTAAGGTTTCTGGGGCTGCGAGTGGAAAACCAAGGGGGGCCGCCAAGGAAAGCCCAAAGGGCCGCATGCGGCCCCCGGGCCACAGGTTGGGCACCTGGGTTGTAATCCATAAGTTGGGTCCTCCTATTACATTTAGTGACACATGAAATAAAATCTTTGTTTTTTTCCTAACTTGAATGTATCTTCTTGAAGGAATCTTCATTCCCCATGCCTTTTCCTCCTTTCCTTCAAGCCCCCCACCCATTCTTTTTTCCTTGTAAAATATTGTTTAAGGTACCATCAACTGTCCATAGGATCTGTATTGAACAGTGTGCACAATATCTTAAAATGCTTTATTTTGACCCATTATTCTGCTTCTAGACCATGTCAGATTTTCTTTTCTTTTTATTGTCATCATATCAAAATCTATCTAATAATATGAAAACTCCCTTTCACATTTATGTTGATGATAGTGATTGTACATGCATCTTCACCTTCAGTGTTTGTGCTTTATCGCTTATAAATGCTGAATTCAAATAAAATAAATAAAGAATAATTATGATAAAATTAATAATCTTAAATGTGACTGCACAGCATTAGTGTGAAACTTTAATCACTTATCAACCCATCGGCCATGATTCACAGACACTGCACACGTTGCATCAATTCATGACATTTTATCATTATCAGATTTAAGCAATTAAAAACAAAATTGTAATATAATGCAAATAACTTGGATATAGTGGGGCAGCTGAGGAACACAAGTGTCCAACAATGAACAACTTTAATAAGTTCTCTGTAACGTTGAAAGTTAACATGACAATTAAACAAAACAAAACATAGGCTTAGACTTAGAATTTTGTGGTAAATTAAAGTGAGAAACAGGGTACAGCTTAAACCATGGCAGCCAAAACACACAGAATCAACACTGTACACTGTGGTTCACAAAAGAGCACATGGCATTACAAAGTGAATAGTACTGTAAAGCTTCTTAATGTGCTCTGGAACTTATGGTACTGCTATTATCACCCATGTTAGCTTGCGGATGCCGTTTCAGATGGCCATGTATGTTGGTAGTACTTAGATTGCGTTTCAACATGGACTTTCAGATTGTGCTGGTCACTGTGCGGAGGCAGGCTCTGGTAGGAGGACACATAGACACTGTCAGGGAAAGAGGTGGGCTCAGGTAGGAGGATACACAGACACTGCCAGGAAAGGGGGTGGGCTCAGGTAGGAGGATACACAGACACTGTCAGGAAAGGAGGTGGGCTCAGGTAGGAGGATACATAGACACTGTCAGGAAAGGAGGTGGGCTCAGGTAGGAGGATACGCGGACACTGTCAGGGAAGGAGGTGGGCTCAGGTAGGAGGATATGCAGACACTGTCAGGGAAGGAGGTAAGCTAAGGTCCCAGATAGCAAGGATAACTTGCTAAAAACTTGTGGCAGGGTTACACTGCAAGTCTTG
>CM070032.1:66460945-66479689 GCA_036250615.1 Ptychadena robeensis | reverse complement strand
TAGGAGGATACATGGACACTGTCAGGGAAGGAGGTGGGCTGAGGTAGGAGGATACACAGACGCTGTCAGGGAAGGAGGTGGGCTCAAATAGGAGGATACATGGACACTGTCAGGGAAGGATGTGGGCTCAGGTAGGAGGATACATGGACACTGTCACGGAAGGAGGTGGGCTCAGGTAGGAGGATACACGGACACTGTGAGGGAAGGAGGTGGGCTCAGGTAGGAGGAAACACAGTATCCTTCTAGGTAAAAAATGTGCTTTAAAACCAGAAGTGACATCAGTGACGTTATGTCCATAATCGGAATAAGGAACTGTGTGTTCGTTTTTTCAAATTAGAATTTTCCCCACAAACAGGGGGACGTCAGACATTTTGAAAAGTCTGATCCGCCGGTAACGAATGGACGTGGCCGATGTTCAGTTATCACTACTGATGGAGCTTGAGGTACTGCAAAGAGAAATTGGAAAAACTGCCAAGGATAGGTGTGCCAAGATTGTGGCATCATATTCAAAAAGACTTTAGGCTGTAATTGCTGCATTTTTGTCAAAAAGTTAACTTTTTTCATGTTATGGGGTGTTGTATGTAGAAAAAAATAAAAGTGATCCATTTTGGAATAGGTCTATAATATAACATATTATATTCATTACAGAATCTCTATTGATGAAATGAATGTAACTTAAAAAATTATTATGAATTTGGAACATGGATATCAATAATGGTTTGATATGGAAAGTATGCCGCGGCTGTTACAGGAATCGCTTCAGTAGCCGCAAACCCCCGTTGCACTGTGATTACTTAACTGTTCACAATAACCTCGTTTAGAAATTGAATTGGTTTCCTTGAGAGTTTAAGTACTATTAATGTTGCCAAGAATCATGGCACATTAGTTTAAACCTGTCAAACTGGTTTAAAAATGTATTGACGTATACAGGAAAAAGCATTGGTTATAGACAGGACGCTAAAAATTGTGTCCCCTGGGACTAACTGAAGTGCATAGACCCTGAGTAACTGAAGAGACCCCCGGGACTCACAATAACACTTATTTCATTAAACAAATGGTATTGATTTTGAGTTTCCTACCACTTAGGCTGAATTTGAACTGCTGACCTTTTGGACCTATAATCAATACGTTAATAATAATTTCCTAATACTGTCAAGCTCACATATGTGACCTTCTTTTAGCATAACTGATCCTTGACCTTACACTTGCTGTAGTTAGGCTTCTGTATCAAACTCCTAAAGATTTATATCCGTTACCAGCACATCACCTTTTTTATTTGAGTTCTGCAGAGAGCACTGGAAAACAATTATATTTCTGCATCTAACACACGCTGTGTCTTTTATCTAGCCTTTCATCTTTTTCATGAGTCATTAATAGTAGTTTATGAACCATCTGCAAGCACGCACCTTCACATAAGCAGAGAGAAGCCCAGAGGTTAATTAACCACAGGTAGGACAGTTAACTTTTACTATTGCATAGTGTTTCTCGGGGGTTGTGTCCATCCCGATAAAAATTAATTCATTCTTTATACCTAGCCAGATATTCCATATAACATATGTCTCCTAGCATGGGTGCGTCTGCTGTTAGACTTCATGCAGCCATTGTGTTGATTTCTAACAAACTCTTTAGCCATAGGAAAATGTTTACTTTCTGAATTTCAAATTAGACTGGGAACAAACAGGGCTGTGTTTATGATGTGCTGGGCTCTCGGAATTCATTTTCTCATATGCTAATTTTCCATTTACAAGCGCACATTGGTTATTTCTACCTTGTTCTTGGATCTTATGATGATGAGAGCCGCTAAACATATTAAACATCTTCTTGTTTTTCAAATGTGTCAGATTGATTTCTAAAAATATTTATCAGACGCAAATGTTACATTATGCAGTCTGCATAACTGCATTTCATCTTACCACAATAAATACATTTAACAACATAGAATGCACAGGTAAGTTAATCATCACAATTAATTACAGTTGTTAATAAAATAAATCTACAGGTTATAGATCAAGAACATCACGATTTTAGATATGAAGTTTGTTATAAAGTTGTTCTAAGTATGCTTCTATGCATAAGTTATATCAGATATACAGGATGGGTGAGAGAGGCCAATTTACCATGTATTCAGGCTGTGATCATATTCAGTGATGTATCTTGCAAGGAGTCCAGGAAATCATTGCACAGCAACTGCCTTATTTTGTTAAGTGTTTGTTACAGGGTCCTGGATTCTGGAATGGAAAGGACTGAGTGGGCCTTCCCACTTTCCCCAGGTACTCAGGGTGTCAGCTATCCTGATCAGGTAGGAGATAGTGGACTGCTTGAGCTGTGGCTACAGAGGGAATCACAAGCCACAAGTTTATTTACTTTTGTTTGATATGCTATTAACCCCTGTGAGGGTGTTAAGAATTTGGACTGTACCTCTTTAAAGAACACCAACTCTGAGAGGGGGTTGAGCCTCAAAGGGAAGCATACCCCATTCCCTCCTGCAGTCTAATGATCAAGGAGGTACTAAACTCAATGTGTTTCTCTGCACTAGTTATATTAGAGTGGCAGTATACCCCAATTGTATGCCATGGCATACCCTTAGTGCACCCCGCACTCAGTCTAAACATCAAGAAGATCCTACACCCTGTATGACTCTGTGTATGACTCTGTGCACCAGTTATATCAGTGCCATGGCATACCCTCCAGTGCACCCCACACTTAGTCTAATCATCAGGAAGATCCCACACCCAGTATGACTCTGTGGACCAGTTACATCAGTGTGGGAGCACTGCCCGTGCACCCAGCAGTCTAATAATCAGGGAGATCCTACACCCAGTATGCCTCTGTGCACCAGTCATATCAGTGTGGGAGCACTGTCCCGTGCACCCCGCAGTCTAATCATCAGGGAGATCCTACACCCAGTATGCCTCTGTGCACCAGTCATATCAATGTGGGAGCACTGTCCCGTGCACCCCGCAGTCTAATCATCAGTGAGATCCTACACCCAGTATGCCTCCGTGCACCAGTCATATCAGTGTGGGAGCACTGCCCCCAGTGCACTCCGCAGTCTAACATTAAACATCATTGAGCAGATTATTGGGTATCTGAAGTGGACTTCAGCATTAGCTTTAGGAAAGCTTAATGTGTATGCTCAATCCTCTGAACCCTGAGAGCTAATGGTGGCTATTTTAATTGCCGCTTTGTAATGTTCCCTCTTTTTATTTGTTTTACAGGACTGCTTTAAGTTTAGAAAGATTTCAAAATGATAAATTGTCTGAAATCTCTTGGTCACGAAGAGGGAAAATCTGGGTTCCAAATGGTTAAAAACCAGAATAACCTTGCATAGCAGCTAATCACAGCTTTCATCTATCTGCCTTCTGTTAAGGAGAATTTTCATGTACTTCCAGCAAATACTCATTTTCAGTTATTATCACAATCTTTACCTGAAAGTAATTTTGATATCATTTTCTCATTTCAAAGGCCGCCAGTGTCCTCTTTTTGTGATCATATTTCTGATACGGACATGGTTTACTTTCAAGTGGCTATATTTATATGTAATCCAGCAGAATCAGCATCATTTCTAAATGACTTTTGCAAGACAATTGATGTCGCCTGTATGCTTTGTTTTCAGTGTAGGGTCTTCTTACAACCATCCTAATCCTACGTAACAGTTTATTCACCATACCAGACTTGTTCTTTCATAATACAGTAAGAAACATTTATCAGTGGAAATATTGAATGAATGGATATAAAAAGTATACACATGCCTAAAAAATAATTTAAATATATTTCCCACATTAAATGTGTACAACGCAATTACAAAAAAACATGTAATTAGGGAAAAAGGCACAGTAAGTTGATTGCATATGTGTGCACACCCTTAAACTAATAGTTTGTTGAAGTTCCTTTTGATTTAATTAGTGCATTCAGTCTTCCTGGGGCGCATGACACTTTGACTCTCTACCCTGCAAAAGTGCATTAAATTTGTGAGATGCAAGGATATCTTCTGCTAGCCTACTGTCTCCCTATTTTATAATCTCATTTCAAAACTTCATCTGGTAAAGCCATTCTTCTGTTGATTTGAATAAAAGCTTGGGGTCATTCTTGTATTGAAAGCTGAAACTCCTCTTCAAGTATTTTCTGAGTAGGGTCATATTGACAGCTGATAACATTGTGACATACAGACTAGTCACATGGGCATCTGGACCAGCGCCTGGCTGCCTGACAATCTTCGGCCTCATAGGGATACATGGAGGAGTTCCCAAATGCTCCCCGAGTTCTCAGAAGCCCAGCTGTCTTACTGCAGACAGCTTTCTTTGCTGGCTTATCTTCATGTCTCTACATTTACCAAGTAGTGTTGAGCTTGAATATTAAAATGTTGAATATTTTTCACAAATGGCGGATATTTGAGATTTCGAATATTGGGCATTATGGCCATGTATTACAAAAATAATATTCCCATTGCAAAAATGAATATAGCAATGTGAAATGCATGGCCATGCCGCAAATATTCTAATTTACGAATATTGAATATTAGTAGAATTATTTGTCAATATTGCCTGTGTTGCTCATTACTTATAAAAAACTGTGACCTGCTGATCTACCTCATTGCTGATCTACCTCATTACCACCTAACATTTAGCAGTGGGTCCAGACTTGAATTCTTTATCTCCAAATATAACTCATAGCAACAGATCATTGGAGGGTGGTGGTCTAAGCCAACAGGACAGTAACCCAAGTAAATGCCAAAGATGTCTTGGCAGCTTCTCAATGAGAAGCTAATGGTGATAATGAATGACGAAGTGAAGAAATTTTACAAAGTGTGGAAACCCTGAATCTCCAGTTATACTACTCTCTTGCATTATGCTTCTCTTACTATTTAGTTCGATTTTATTTGTTTGTTAGGAGGTTAATCCGCAGACAATTATCTCAACATTTAATTTTGTACCAGTGAAACAATCACTCTTCTTTTTCTTCTTCTTTTTAAATTTTTTCTTCTCAATTTCCTTACCTTTGCCCAGCTACTATTTAGTGTTTATGTTGTGGTTGTTTTCTCCTTCCCTTTAGTTTTTTTGTTGTATAACGGATGATTGCAAAACACATGATTTCCCGCGAAATATATATGCTCTAAGCATGGTACACCCATGTCAGAACCTTTTCCTAACATTGTTTATCTGCCTCATATATGTAGTTGTACACTGTGTAATTTTGCTTTTCTTGTTCATTGTAAAACTAATAAAAAAAGGGATTGAAATAAAAAGATCAGTAAAGGGTCACTAGTAGTAGACAGTACTAAGTTAAAAAAATTATTTTAATAGTGGATTGATGGGCAGAGAAAAGAAGGGTGGAATTGGGCTTTGATGAAAGACACATAAAAATATTGTAAGCACTAAAATAATATCTATCATTTTCACTTCAAAATTCCATTTCTGCTTCTGCTGCGTCTTGCAAATCAATCTAAAGTACTATAGTTTGAGAGTGCCTTTGACGTAAATCTTCCCATAAGACTAAACCTACATACACAGGTAATGATTTGGAAACAAGCACTAGAACAGAGTCATTCTAGACATTCACCCGAGATGGTCATGATCTTGTCTTGGCCGACTATTATATACATTTTCTAAGCTTTGGTGTGAGGCTTCCATCAAACATGGGGGACTTATCTTCCCTTTCTTCCAGACGCTAGGTGCCCAAAACCTAACTATTAATGCATAGGGCATAGGAACTCACCTGTCTGCCAAATAGAAGGTTATGTGCCCCATAGATATAATCAATGGCTTTGAAACACATAACCTTTGATGATATACATGACACAAATTTTGCATGACCATACTACAGTGTTCCTAATGCTTGAAGTATCATTTAAAACTAATTTTGTTATTTAAAAAAATTAACATAATGTCTTTTAGCTATGCCTGGTGTAATATTTTCATAAAAAAATGCTTATACAAGTTAGTATAGATTGAAAATGTTATGTGCGGCCCACTTGTGGCCCTCCATATCAACTCAGTTGCCAACCACTGTTCTAGACCATCTCATCAATTCTTTATCTCCTGTTTCTGATTAATTTGCAGCTTTGATGGCTTTATCATCACTGCAAGTAGACAGGGAGTTTGCTCCGGTCCAACCCTCACCAGCCCTCACTATTATAAAATGGTTTACCTGGCTACACCAGCTATTTACATAGATAGAAATGAAGCCTTGTGAGTTGAGCCTAATCTCCGCTGAAGAGGTTAATAAACATTGATATAATCCAACATAACTCTATGACAGAAGATGCAAATGGTCTATGCATCATGACAAAAGAATTATACAGAGGAGCTGAGAGTTTAATAATGCACCAGTGTGGCCTCAGATACACTTTTCATATTTATACAATGAGCGGCTGCATTAAGTTGTGTGTTGCCACAGGCAGAGATAAAGGCATCGCAAGGCTCTGAAGAAGAGTCTATTAATGCATTGTGCCATAGGAATCTCTGTTCCAGGTCTCTGAAAAGCTCAATGATGCTCCCTGAGGTCAGCAACATGGTCTTTGAAAGGAAAAGGAAAATGACATCTGTCAACTACCATTTGTATTTGCGAAATAACTGCTGACTACCTCTGAAACAGGGAAATATTAGTTTTGTGTTTAAAGTTCAGCTTTAGTTCACTGTGGAATGAACTCCAGATATATCTGAATAACATTTTCAGAGGTATCTTAGGTTAAGTAGCTGTATTACAGGCAGATTAGAAAGACCCTGAATAACTGATTGCTTTGGTATAGCAAGCGTTAAGTGACCAGGCTCTGTACTTTCTGCTTTTAAACAATCAAGGACTGTAATAATCTTTTGCTCTCAGATATTGTTAAATCATGTGGAGGCCTTGGAGGGAATTGCTTGATGAAAGAAGTCAGACAAAAGATAGAAACCTGCAATAGATCAAAGTATTCAGAAGAGTTTAACAAATTGTTGCAGATGAGGGCTTTATGGATAAGTAAATTTTTTTTGTGAACTTTTATCATTAATTAACACTAGCCACCAACTAGACACCAAAAGAAAATAGCTTCCTGTGAATCAGATAGCCGTGTATTTTTTATATTGCTAGAACTAAATCTTCTGTGACTTGCCCAATATACTGAAGTCAATACAAGTGCCAAAAAGCCTAACTTCATTTTTGTTCTCTTTTCAGGTGTGGACATGGAGGCTGGCTACATTGCCTATTGCTTTTAGTCCCCAGGTATGTTAATTGTTGTTTAATTTAGCAAATAGAGCACAGTATAATTTCTGCCTAGTCTATACTGTACACATGTGTAATGCTAGGTATACACAATGCCTGTACAATTGAGGGGCTGTTCGAGTGCAGTGCTTAAGCTTCCTCAATATCATGTTGGTTCCCTGTTCAATCAAGCTGGACGGCTCTATTTATTTTTAAAGATTTGAGCTCTGTGAACAAGCATTGCACTCGATTGTGCTTGAATCTATAAAAATCGAGCCGTGTATGCCTAGCTTAAGTGTAGCCATATTAGTGCACACAATGATAGTACCCATTCTGTGCACGCCTCCCTCTTTTTGTGGGTAAAACCCCCACAATGTTCAGGAAGAGAGGCACTTATACATTTGTATCCACAACAGAAAACAGAAGATCCTTGGCAGTCAGGCATGTTGCTCATGCGGCTTCAGTACTTTCACAAACCCAGAACAACTATGAAGATTAAAGGGTTATTAAACCCTCACGAAAGATGAAAATGTCACACCTAAAAACACACCTACCCCCAAATTCCACTCCCCCCAACAAAAATACTCGCCTATATGGTTTTGTTCAAACACTACTGTGTGTCATCTTTCAGTTCTCTAGTGGCTACCTGGTGAAGGATCTATGGATCTATCTCTCACCGCTCATTGTTATGATGTTATTGGATCCATGAAATTGACATTGTACATGGCCAGAACATATTGACTGCAAGTGTTAGTGGGATATGTTGTGAAAATTGCATTTTTTGATGAGGGTCTAATAACCCTTTAACCTCCCTGTTGGTGCTCCCAAGTGTGGCTCAGGATATTCTTTTTTGCTACAAAAGGTCATAACTCTGAGCCACTCTTAGGGTAGCTGTCCTGTTCCAGGGGATCCCACGGCATCCTCCAGTGTTGCCGCCTGCCTGGCAATCACTCCTCTCTAGGGACTGTCTGGGATATCTATTGTCCGAAAATACAGATAATAATAAAAGTAGCATATGCATCGCATGTTCTTACTTCCCCAGCACAATTGATGAGTCCTTTTTATGCATACATCTTTTTTTTGCTTAATGGCATTCCTTAGTAGGACTGCACATTGTTGACTGGTGTTGTGTTGTAAAGTTATACGTTCACATGATGTGATATATACTTTTACTGATTGTTTGTCTATTCAAACTTAGTTTATTGTGATTCTGGGTGAGGGTAGACAATTAAGGGGCTCCTAATATGATCTCTGCTACATTATGAGGTTTAGAGAAAACTCAAAATGTGGGATTTACTTTTGCTTTCAGTACTGATAACAATTCCCTTTGTTTAGCTAGGAACCAGGAAAAAAGGTAGTACCTTAACCACTAAACATTATAGCTTAAGGTACTGTACTACCAGATACAGCATGATGTTAGCTTCCACTCTGCTGAGAAACCTGAAATAATGAAGCTGATTTATTAAAAAGGAAGTAAAAATATCTTTGATCCTTTTCTAGTAAATTGTGTGAACGTTCAAATACATTGTCTAAACGCAAGAAAAAAACTGAATGCGGTTATCATCGGCACATATTTTATTATATTTCTTTTTACGTTTGCTTAAGAAGATCCAATCCATTCTTACAATTTAACTGTTGTAAATGCATCTTACTTTAGGGCTCCATTGTCCCCTTTACTGGAAATACAGAATTGTCATTTACAGTGCTATGGTCTATTAAATACAATTTATATTAAGGACATTTAAGTTCTTCTTTCTAATAGCCAAGCTAGAAATATTGGCTTTGGACTTAATGGAGTGCTGTTTTAATGTTTTTTCACCATTTTATAGAAATATTGTCTACTATTTGTTTTAGTTTCAAAACAATGTTCTGTATTCTCACACCTGCATATGCAAATTTCTCAGTGGAATGCTTTAAATATTTATGCAAAGACCAGCATTAATCTCAGACACGGGATCTACATAGCTATATCTTATTTTAGAAACGAAAATGTGTAGGAATTGCTATATCAAATGCTGGTGAAAAAGTTTTGTATCTAGAAGAAATGGTATCCTGAACTTCTGAAAGCAAACTTTTGGAAAGGATGTTGAAGTACGTCAATGCACTGGAGAGATGAATTATGCAATGTCTCACATTGGGACCAAGAAGTAAACACATTTGTCATGTCTTCTAAGGTGAATAAATATTTTTCCATTCAATGTTTTGAAGCAGAAAATGATTTGGAGCCTTTGATTCCACAAGAAAGTGGCTCAAGTGATGTATGGGTTTCTTCTAAAAAAAAAAAAGTTCTTGTAGAATGTTGGACCATACACATCCTTCCAGGGCAGACACACAAATATACATTAATATTTAACAACCACATGAGATAACTATACACATTGCAATAGGAACGGTTATACACTAATCATTATACAGAAAGCAGGCAAGATTTATAAAATGACTGCTTTAACTCAGTTTTGGTTTAAGAAATAATTGTGAGTGTAATGCTCCATTGCTGTCAACTTACCGCTGTGATATCACCCCAGGCTGTATTTTAAAAACTACATGGGAGCTTTCTGAGAGGATACAGACTCAAAAAAGTGTTTCTTGAAAACACAGGATTCATGCATTCAGCATGCTTAGGAGAAATTAGATATACAGAAATGAGGTGACAGGCTGGAAATATACATATGAAGCAAAAGGATTTATCCTTACAACAAATAACGTGATAACATACAACGCTTGTTCATAATGCATTTGGGTTGCATTGGGTTGGGTTGGGTCCTTCTACTGTGACAGAGCACCATAGACAAAAGGCCCTGACGGGTGACTTACCATACTCCAGGCAATTCTGCTATAAACTATTAATTATACTCAAAATGGCATTTTTCTAGGGGGATGGCTAACATCCCATAGTCAATACCCAAAAGTAGATGGGAGTAAAACTCGCATCCAAAAGATTCCCCCCAAGAAACTCAGGGGCAAGGGGACTTTTAAGGCCATATAGTTAAAACAATACTCCAAATAGAAGTTAAAAATGTATATACAATTTAACCTCCTGGGCGCCATCCATGCCCGATGGAGTACAGTGTACTGTATTGCAGGGGATTGCGGGGGAAACGGCTTTTTGTGCCATAAAAAACGCCCAGAGGGTTAATTGATGTTTATAAATAATTACATAAACAACAAACATAGGACATGACAATGAGGGTTGGTGTTGATTTATATACAAAATAATAATTATGTACTGAAATTATTATACCAGCAGAACATATAGCAAACTACAGTTTGATTATAGCACAGAATGAATAAACAAATAGTTGTGGATAAGGATTCTAATCAACAGAAGCCACCCCAACGTGCGTTTCGTGTACACTTTTGCAGGGGGTGTATCTTCATCCAGATTTATACTGTATTGACAATAACACCAACAACAACAGAGAAAGAATGTCAGACTTAGTCCAAAATAATATAATGATCTATAGTGTTAACGTAGTGTTTATTACTTACAAATGAACACATCTATAAGGTACTGAGATATTAAGACAAATCTGACATTCTTTCTCTGTAAATAAATTACAATGTTTTTTTAGCAAAACAGATAAAACTAACAATACTGCTGGATTATTGAAACGTTGACCTTCCAGACACAGGAGCACAAATTGGTTACATTAGTTTAGGTCTTCTTTAATCTCAAAAGCCATTGTTTTGCCTCTAAAAATAATTTGCAAAGTCTATTTATTGTATACATAAATAGAACAACCAAAGCAGCCTTTCCTTTAATCCAATAAAATGATTAGGTGAGTCTCTGAGTAAAACATACAAGGACTGACGTTGTGCATGTATGCTTAATATTAAGACACTGTTAGTAACAATTATCATTGCACTGCTAAGTTAACCACATAAAACCGTTGAGCACTATACGGGAACGGCAGGATTAGTATTTAGCAATATAAATAATTTTAGCCAGCTAACACCAGAGATTATTCCCAATAATGCATGGGGATTGTTTGGCTCAGTAAGAGATTATCTCTCCCAACATATTGTTTGAACATTAAAAATGTAGCGGCAAACACTATGAAAGGCGCAGGAGTCTTCATCTTATTTGGTGGAGAATAGCCAGAAAGGCAACTATGGATTTGTTGGAGAGGTCTTTAAGTATACAGTATGTTTAATATTCATTAAACAACGCTCAAAGGGTAAAACTTACTGAGAAATGGGATTAAGAACACAACTGAGATAGTAATGTTGTACGCCTTTGAATAATCTGATCAGTTTCAGTGATTGTGATTAGGATTAAGTGACCGCTAGAAAGGACGGCTTTGTAGAAACGTAGATATCTGATGGTTTATCCTTCGTATCTGAAGCTTTACATCAGTCTATTCAATGCATATCATTTCCATATAATGTCCGGATTAACATTCCCAAAACTGATAAATGTTCACCTCAACAGGTAAAGTAAACTTTTTTAACAATTACTTAGATGAACTTTTGATGAAATAAGAAATTAATTTGTATTGTGACAAAAAAATTATAGAGTTTACAGGAAATATATTTTTGGTACCATAGTCAAAAAAACACACTGCTCAAGGGAACACAAAAATAAAACATCCTATATCTGAATGAAATATTCTTATTAAATACTTTGTTGCTGTCATAGATGACTGTGCCGACAACAAAATGACATAAAAATTATCAATGGAAATCACATTTATCAACCCATGGAGGTCTGAATTTTGGGTTATACTCAAAATTAGTGGAAAAAACACTACAGGCTGATCCAACTTTGATGTAATGTCCTTTAAATAAGTCAAAATGAGGCTCAGTAGTGTGTGTGGCCTTCACGTGCCCGTATGACCTCCCTACAACACCTGGGAGTGCTCCTGATGAGGTTGCAGATGGTCTTGTGAGCGATCACCTCCCACGCCTGGACTAAAGCATCCCCCAACTCCTGGACAGTCTGTGGTGCAACGTGGCGTTGGTGGATGGAGCGAGTCATGATGTCCCAGGTGAGCTCAATCGGATTCAGGTCTAGGGACCAGAGGGGCCAGTCCAAAGCATCAACTCCTTCATCTTGCAGGAACTGCTGACACATTCCAGCCACATGAGGTCTAGCATTGTCTTGCATTATAAGGAACCCAGGGCCAACTGCACCAGCATAAGGGGGCTGAGGATCGTATCTCAGTACCTAATGACAGTCAGACAGGCAAGCACATGGAGGGCTGTGTCCCCCAAAGAAATGCCACACTACACCATTACTGACCCACTGCCAAATCGGTCATGCTGGAGGATGTTGCAGGCAGCAAAACAGTCTCTGCAGCGTCTTAAGACTCTGTCACATCACATGTGTTCAGTTTGAACCTGCTTTCATCTGTGAAGAGCACAGGGCGCCACTGGCAAATTTGCCAATCTTGGTGCTCTCTGGAAAATGCCAAATGCCCTGTAAGCACAACCCCCACCTGTGGATGTCGGGCCTTCATGCCACCATCATGGAGTCTGTTTTTGACAGTTTGACACATGCACATTTGTGGCCCGCTGGAGGTAATTTTGCAGGGTTCTGGAAGTGGTCCTACTTGGACAAAGGCTGAGTTAGCGCTACTGCTGCTGGGTTGTTGCTTTCCTATGGCCTCTTTCATGTCTACTGATGTACTGGCCTGTCTCCTAGTATCGCCTTCATGCTCTGGACACTACACTAACAGACACAGCAGACCTTCTTTGCTTTAGTCCAGGTATGGGAGGAGATCACTCAGGAGACACTCCGTCACCTCATTAGGAGCATGCCCAGGCATTGTAGGGAGGTCATACAGGCACATGGAGGCCACACACACTACTGAGCCTCATTGTTTTTTGTGTGATTTTGTTGTCAGCACATTCAACTATGTAAAGAAAAAAGTATTTAATAAAAATATTTCATTAACTTACATCTAGGATGTCTAATTTTTGCGTTCCCTTTATTTTTGTGAGCAGTGTAAAAGCTTTGCCTGGGCTTAATTTAGGATATGTAATGAGAAGACTTACCTTTCATTTGCAAATTTTATTAGAATGTTGATAATGTGAAAGAAGGTACCAAGAACACCAAAATATATAAGCAGATAAAACTTGATGTATGTCTTCTGGGTATTTACATTCTCTTTGGTTGGAGGTTATATTGTGAGAAATCAGAAGTAAAAAAAAAAAAAGCTCAAAAATTAAAACCGAACAAAAAAAACAAACAAATGATCTTACTTACCTATATGGGTCTTGATCCAGGCAAAGTGATGCCTATAGAGGAAAAACGCATACTTACTTCTCTTCTTCCTCGTTCCAGCGCCGACATGCCTGGAGTGTCCTGTCCTCCAGCATGTAAGATGGAAGAGCAAGACTCTTCTGGTCTCTCTATCTTCACCAATCCAGATCTGAATCTATTGATGCTCTGCCCCTCCAGCATTACTGGATTCAGATCTGGCTGGCTGCCGGGCAATTTGGAATTATGGGAGGCAGACGTCAGAAGTGACATCTAGTTTCCCAATATTCACTTGCGACAGGAGCCGGCCGCATGTCACAGGAGGGACGAGGTGCCACTGCATTTTTACAGATTTCTCCAGGTAAGTATTATCTATCTGCCCTTTTGGGTGCCAATAATAGGAAGCAGATACCACAGTGGTAGGTTTGCTTTAATCCAGTTGTGGGTAACTGAGTTCATATGCGGGACCACAAGTGGCCCTCTGCATCACTAAAGGGCCGCACATAACATTTTAAATCTATACTGACTAATAATTTTTTTATCAAAAAATTTAAGCAGACATGGTTAGAAGACCTGGGGGTTCGATTTAGTCCAGTTTTCTATACCAAAAACAGTATGTAGGTTTTGCATTATTTATGCCTGTTATTTAGGCCTGTTACTTACTGAATCATGTCCATACAAGGGTCTAGCAGTCATCCTTACTAATAATGTTGGAAACACACAATTATGTGAAAATGAATTGTTAATTAAACTAAATAAACACAAAAATCTGAACGTGAAGAATTAATCATGGCAATTAGTTTGTTGATGACTCAGTACTCACTGACCTCAATAGAGTTGCTGTGCTCATCGTTATATCTGATGAGAAGGAAAAACTCCCACAATTGTAGAATTCTTTTTCATTAAATATCAAGGTTGTTGAAGTCTTTTATTTTTGTCTTCTTTCCCTGTTCTAGAATATTCTATATCACTCCTCTCCTGGCTATGTATGGCATACTTGTTGAATGTGTGTTATTTGAAAGGCCCCTAAACATTGTATCATCACCAAAATTGCTGAAGATATAGAGAAAGTTTGGAGAACAAAATACAAAAAAGAAAGTATTGCTCTAGCATGTGTAGTTTTTGCATAAATTCAAAATTAAGTGGAAAATTCAATGTGCCTTTTCAACGTTATTTATTTTAAAAAAAACTACAAGTGCTAAAGCAATACTTTCCTTTTTAAAATATTTCTCCAACCTTTCTCTACATCTCCAACAATTTGGGGGATAATACAATGTTCAGGGGCATTGTACATAACTCACAAAATCAGGTGGAATTTTGAAGTGAAGAAGTCTAGTTAAATTAACTAAAACATCCACAAGATGGTCATGCCACCTAACCACCAGTCAAGTTGGCCATACCACACAGGAAATAAACTGTCCGAAACTAAAAGAAAAAGGGAAACCCTGGGCGAGGGATCCACAGACAGGGGAGTTCCTATGCCCTATGTGCAATTAGGTCAGGGCTGTAAGTGGAGGACCATGGGGGCCACTAACCAACGCCAAAAGGGACATGGGTTGGGCACCTGGGCTTTAACTGCTACAAACATTGTGCTAAGCTATTTTTATGATTCTGTTTTCTCACAAAGCAGTGTTTGTTTCCTTAACAAGATATCAGATGTTTTACAGTGCGGTGTAAAAAAGGTTTATTCTTTGTAAACATTCGCCAGTAGTAACAATACATCAAAATAAATCAAATTTTAACAGTAACACTTGCTGCTAATGTATACATTTGAATGTCGTGTTGATTTTGATTACAAATGTACATGCATTATGCATTTTCTCAGACAAAAAAACACTGCAGAATATTAAAATTGTCCGTGCTTGATCTGCAGCGAGTGCTTTGTGCAATTCGACAAAGTCCCATGGTTTTCAGAGCTCCCTACTGCATACTCTATGCAAATGAAAAGATGTCCTGTATGGAGCTGCTGGTGCTCAATTCAAAGCATTTAAACATTTCTCCATAAATGCTATAGACACCTTTAGTGGAAGTCAATTTTTTTGCATAAACCATGAAATATATATATAGTCAGGCTATGTCTCCACAGTGATCCGTCGCAACCCCCTACCTTAATCGGGGATACCGATGGATCACATACACATTATCTGCCCAGCCGATGCTCTGTTCAGACATACGCCGATGCAGGGGTTAACATACATACTGCACTACTTTAACCCCTACATTGGTGGATTGGCACAGCGCGGTGAGAACAGAGCATCTGCCGAGCAGGTAAAGTGTATGTGATCCGTTGGGACACCCACCAAGCACTGCGCTTAGCGAAGGGGGTCCCGACAGATCAAACAACGCTGTGAAGACATGCCCTAAGTATGTTCTTAGGAAATGAAGATTGAAAATCTTGTATTGTAAAGAATTGTAACCCCACAGTGCTTGATTGGAAAAAACTCATACTAACAAGTTGTGTAACCATTTAAACACACATATATATATATATAAAACTCAATAACAAAAATGAATTATGTCACTGCTTACCAGATACGTTGGCTGCATTTTTCTTTTCCCTTGTTACCCATTTTAAACAGCCCTGTCTGTAAGATACAGTGGAGGGTAAATAGGTCACTTATTCTGGTCAACTCCTGGAGGAGAGTGGCCCCCACCCTCGTAAGAGGCAGACTGTAACGTAAATCTTGACCCGAACCTGTTACAAGATTATTCTTTTTTGCTTTCAATTCAGTTTATAGGAACTGACAGAGAGAATGTTTTTTTTCTGACAAAGTTAACAGGTCATTTTGTATTGTAAGATATTCCCATCCCATATTGCAGTGGGTGCAATATGGGATGGGAAGCTGCAATATATTACACTTAGTTAGAACTATGAGTTAGGATATTTTAATGTACCCCTGGATCACCAGGCTAGTATGACTTTCTAGAGTGGACTGTCAGAGCTCACTGGTATAGTTTCCACTGATGAACTACAAGCATGTAAACAACCTTGTACACTTCCATCATTGTCTTGCATGCCTGGCTTTATGTGTCAGAGAGATGCCTGTATAAACGTCAAGCACAGAGCTGACATGCTGATACACAGGGATAGAAAACAGCTCCTTTCCATTTATCACAATGACACTACTCAAATATTCACCCAGAGTGAAAGTTGCATACTGTCTTTACTGGTCCATCTCCAGCACTTCTCTGTACAAAGCGCCTGAGGCATTTGTTTAATAATGGTGAATCCATCAAAGTACAGACTTGTTCATCCAGTCATACTTTGGCCCAGAACAGCAAACGTTGTAGCTCTCTGTGGATTTGTCCTATCCCATTAAACAGCGCAGAGAAATACCATAATGCATCATTGTGGCTTTAGATGTGCTTTTCATATTTATACAATGTGTTGATGTATTCTGGAGCTCATCGCCACAGGCAGAGAGAGGCATTACAAGGAGCACAAGGCTCTTTTAATAGACTCCTCTTGTCACAGTAGCCGAAGCTGGATTTCTGATGTATTTTCTTAATGGATAAAGAGTATGAATAATAACAGACATGGGTTTCATTGCAAGGCTATAGGTACATCACACAAAAACCTTTTACTTCCATAGTAAGGTTTAGAAATTTCTCCATTAACTCTCTCTAAAAGTACACCGGCAGCTTTAAAAGATTTTGAAAACCAGCATGTGCGAAGTACAGGTTTAATTTTTTTATGTTAACTTCAAAAAATATTTTTCAATAGTCTAAAGATAAACTCAGGACTGTTCCTCATACATTCACTTTGGCAGCAGCCAAAAAAGCGTCCCCCCCCCCCCCCCCCCCCCCGTGTGCAGGTGTCCAAGCATTTAAAAACACCCCCATTCTTTCACTATGTGTCAGGCACCTAAAAAATGATCAGGGGAAAAACCTCCAGTCTTGTCTTCTCGGCTTTATCACTTTTCAGGTGTCTGGGTGCTGAAAAAGGGCCTTTTCTAGATGTCCATGTGGAAACTGCCTTACTAACCATAAAATGACCATAAAATCAATAAGATACACGTATAAAACTACAAATACTTCAGCTGTGTCAAAAATCTAAAGTTTCATTTTAATTTGCTTCTCTGTAATTTGTTGCTCCATACACAGCTCCTCACAGGGTCACTGGTGGTGCACTTCCTGAGCTCATGCTTGTTTCTTTTATTACCATGCACAGGATTAAGGCAGGTTTAGTCTGATTGGGAGCTGTATGGAATTCATATTAACCTCCCTAGCGCACTGCTGAGGTCCAGATTTCTGTACCAGAAGCGCACCATAGACTCTAATGGATTTTTTTTTGTGTTGTAGGCTTCTAACTTCCAAAAATCTGTCCGTACGAGGGTCTAATAGACATCCTGACTATAATAATGTTTGAAACACACAATTATTATTAAAAAAAATTATGAAATTTATCATTTGAATGCTTAAATCTCTTGAATACTTATTTGGTATGAAAGATTTCAAAACAGTATTTATGTTTGTTTATAATTAAATTTTTATTTTGTTTTTGTTTTGAATTGTATTGGATACAGTTATCACTGTATCTGTCAGGTCCCTGCTCTGACTCCGTCACCTCCTCCCTCTGAGCCGGGTACCTCCTCACCTCCTGGGCAGCATTCCTCACCTGGGGACATCTCTGGGGGCACCGGGGTCTCTTCCGTGCCATCCGCTCTGCAGCCACGGGACGATGGCATGCGTGCGCGTGCGCGAACCCTCACCCGAATTCTAATAGACTGGCAGGAGACTCGGGCAGCTCTACAGTGACCCTCGCAGGGTTGAGATCGCGGACGCGGCTATCCGTGGCCTTCGCCAGTCCCGCCGTCCAGTCGAGGAGTACGTTGCCGATTTCCATCGTCTCTCTTCGGAACTCGACTGGAACGACTCCTCCCTCCACAGTCAATTCAGGGTTGGTCTGTCAGAGGCCCTAAAGGACGAGCTAGCCCGCGTGGGGGTCCCTAAAACCCTGCAAGACCTGATTGAACTCTCCATCGATATCGACAGGCGCCTCAGGGAACGCAGAGCTGAACGGGCAGGTTCTGCCCCCACACCCTCAGGGACCACTCGTTCCTGTCCCGTCCGACCTTCGGGTAATGTTTTTCTCCAGTCGTCCCCGGCACTTCCTGAAGCCACCAGGTTCCCTTCACACCTTTCTCTACCTCTTACCCTACAGGGCCCCGGGGGAGATATCAAGACTAACGCAATACTGGACTCTGGTGCTTGTGATTGTTTTATTGACACCGTTTTCGCCAGCTCCCACAACCTGCCTCTGCTACCGAAAAACAGTCCATACCCCCTTCGACTGGCAGACGGCTCCCTGATCCCCTCTGGCCCCGTGTCCTGGGAAACCTCGTTCCTGCCAGCCACCACGC
>CM070032.1:66397389-66435178 GCA_036250615.1 Ptychadena robeensis | reverse complement strand
TGTGGAGAGGGGATACCTGAGTCCAGTAGGAGAGAGGTTGGGGTTGCTAGGGTTGTTGACTACCAGCCCTGATGTTGCTTGTCTGCTGTGCGCTGTGTGCCTCGTGTCTGGGGCCCCATCTTGGGGGGGCCTGAGAGGTCAGCCTCTCCTCCTTTAAGTGATAAAAAGTACGGAGATCAGTGGATTGCTGTGCCTTGAGCATCTGCTAGGTTGTTCTGCTTCCTCTAAGATGAGGCGTGTTAGAATTAGGGTGCTTTGCTAGCTTTTCTGACAGGTTTATGACGGCTGGGAGCTCCACAGAAGTGTGTGCTTAGTCCTCCATGGCCAGACCACGCCCCCATTTCTTCTAATTTAATTGCTATTTAGAAACAATCCTAATGTTCATAAATGTATTGCTCCTCAGGGGCAGAAAAAGACCTTTTATCTATTATATCATCATCGTCAAACCAACATTACATTTAAAATATTCTATGATATACATAACCTAAATCACAGCATCATAGGCAAAAGAATATACAGCACAGAACAGTGTGCCCAGTAAGATTTTGTGACTGTCCCACTAGATCCCCTTGTTAACCCCTAGTTCACTGTAGCTATATCTGGACTTCTAAAGCACACAAAGACTTTTGAGGCAGGGCTTTTGAGAAGTTAGTCGTGTAAGATTATAATGAGTCAAGTGGACAAGGTGTATGTGACTCTGCCTATTCCATGGGTGGAGGCCACACTCTACTCCTGAAGTTTATGGACTCTTCCCCAGACTTCTAGTGACCTATTCACTAATTCACTGTATCTGGCAGAGGGTTGCATCCTCTGAAGAAGACGATCTTTCTCCATGGCAATCATATTAGGGCTCGTTTCCACTAGAGTGATCGGCCACTGATGGACACATTTTTAATCGCTTTGCCATGTCCGATTGCTCCCCCCACCTTTGCACGCGATTTTCCCTGTGATCGGACAAGATCTTGCACACGATCGGACGTGTTTTCCTGACCACCCCAATCGCGCGTGACCATGCCTATAGAAAAAGAATGGATGCGGTAAAAAATGGTGTCCCAATTTACTGGGGATGCGAATTTTGACCGCGTCCATTGACATGAATGGATTGGGCGCAGTCTGCAGTTAAAAGCGCGGTAGGGTGGCGTTCAAAATCGCCCCCTAAACTGGGTCAGTGCTTGATTGTGCCCATCGGCGTGATTGCTAAATGGAAATTGCCTAATGAGTTTCAATGGGAGCCAATCGCTCTAATGGAAACAAGCCCTTACAAATAGATCTGTCTCTCTACTTTCCTGCCCACACATTTCCACAGTGTCCAGGTCCCAGTCCTTTGCAGGTAGAACACATTTCCCTTTGGATAAATGAAGTCCACCCCAGGAGTAACATCTAACCAAACAGTTAAAGACATTTATTCTAGATTGTTTATAGGACAAAGTACAACTTCAGTTTCTCTCCAGTTACATAAACCCCATCAAAGTGTCAAATCTCAATAATTTTGCATACTTTCCCAGTTATCCAAATGTTGTGCATCATCAACCTCCCATGTGACAGGGGGCTGATATTGCTGTTGAGAGGAGTTAGGTCAAGGTAATATGTCATTTTAAATACAATATATATGTGTGTGTATATATATATATATATATATATATATATATATATATATATATATATATATATATATATATATATATATATATATATAGCCAGGGGTGCACATAAGTGGTACTCAAAAGGGGCCAAAAACTAGCTATGCGTACCTGCATTATTGTTACAAAGCTCATATGCGTACTAACAACCTTGAGGCACTCCGTGTCTGGGCGGCCGCAGCTAAATGTTAACAATTTACGTTACTTGGATAACTGCAGGGAGATATGAATAACTATGAAAGGTTGCAGTTAGGGGTGTGAAATTGGGAATGTAAATTAATAATCCCCAAAAAAAATTGGGTGTTGAAGATCTGAGGGATGAAAGTCAGAGAAGGCATATGTAAGGGTAAAAAGAAAAAAGCACAGTGTGACAGCTGAAATATGACTATGTAAGGTTGACATTTGGACTGCAGCTAGTCTCAGGGGTTAGTTACTAAGTCAGAAAATTTCAGGGTTGCACTACTGAGGTATGAGATCTGGGGGTTCAAATGCGTTGAACTGTGAGAGTTACATTTAACCCAAAGCCAGGTGGTGATCTGTGGATGGAGACAGCTAATCAGAGGCTCAATCAGGAACAGGGAGGTCCTTCTGCAGCAGAATCTACCATGCAGGAAGCTGATGCAGAGGACTGTGAGGAAGACCACTCTTCATATGGAGTGAGTACCAAACACCATCTCCTGGTACTCATCTGAGGAGCTCACAAAAATTTATGCTCACCCCTTTATATATATAGATATATATATATCTATATATATACTTTTACTTACCTCTGAATAGCACAATGGTGGAGAAGCACTCCAAAATACTAAAACCATATTTAGCATCCCATTTTCCTGGGGTTAATTAACTGCAACATGTTAAATGGTCACTAAATGGCACTGGATACAATTTTTTTTGAAGAAACATAGTTTTGTAACGTAGTCATTACAGGTTATGTTTATTGTTTTTCATAGATTGTCCTCATAATAAGTGGTTGGGCTGCGAGGGATATGGAGTAAAATGGTGAGTAAAGGTCTGCTTTAAAAACAGCAAGGGT
Source organism: Ptychadena robeensis (assembly GCA_036250615.1). Classification (NCBI taxonomy): domain Eukaryota; kingdom Metazoa; phylum Chordata; class Amphibia; order Anura; family Ptychadenidae; genus Ptychadena; species Ptychadena robeensis. Next base: position 66,432,502 of record CM070032.1, on the reverse strand, counting down.
CCATATGCATGGCTTATGAGTTGATTGAAAAGGTAACCAAAGTTCTAGTCATGTTCCCTATAAAGAACCCAGTATAGTCCAATCCTGAACTTTATTATGCAATATGACAGGGATTTGAATGGTGGCATTGTCACCCTATTACAGACAGAAGATGTAAAAGCTTTCAGCTGGAATTTCATGTAAATAACTGACATTGCTTGCCACATAAAAAATCCAGATAAGTGTGTTTCAAGCAATGCAGGTATGTTAACAAGCAACAGAGCTTTACTGCATTGTATACTCCTATGCTCATATGTAGCAAAGTGCAAATATAAAACCTGCTCTCTACCTCTTCCTTAACTTATGTGAGATTAAAGTGGAGAAGTGTCACAAGTACTAAGATAAATTTATCACAAATATTTACAAAACTATCGCTGTTGGCTGCCTAGGATTGCAGACACAGAGTTTGGAAACCAAATACTGTCAGAAATCCTATGAGGAATGAGAAATTCCTATTTACACTAATTATGAACCCGATTCTGTTAGTAACTTGCATGAGAAATCTCCAAAAGTTTCTTCTCATGGCTTACAATTGCAAATGTATCCTTGTAAAAGTAATTATTTTTTCAAATGAAAAAAAAAAGGTTGAAACATTTAGGAATACATAAACATAGTTACTTTATTTCCTCTCTTGCGTTAAATTATTTTATCATTTAACAATTTAGACAAAAAGTTGGTCTGATTGGATTTTTGCAGCCAGAATACCGAAATAGCACAATTATGCAGAAATGTGTATATAGATTGAGTAAGAAGAAACATCCAGAATGTGTATGTGACCAATGATTCACAGACATGAACTGCACTCTGATCCATACATTATTGTTTTTCATTGGGTTTTTCAACAATTTTTAACAAGGTTAACAATAAAGTTACTAAAACTTAACCAAAGTAAGTGACAATAAATTACTGAAACTTACAATACACTTAAAAAAGATAGGCTGGGTCTACACTACAGCGTCCCAGTAACCGGGGGGGGGGGGGGGGGGGGGGTGGTTAGCGTTATGGACACATCGACGTGTGCGCTCCCACCCGCCCATCCGCTGTTTGGGAAGGCCCTGGATCCCCAATGAGTTGTGAAGCTGTCCCCAACCGCAGGCGCCAGTATAGACTGGCACGTCATTCCCCATAAGGGATTACAGGGGGCGGTTGCACTGCAGGGTTTTCGGTAGTGTAGACGCAGCCTTAATCTCGAACAACCAGAGCAATAGGCAACTAGGGATGGACCGAACTGTTCGCCGGAGAACAGTTCGGCCGCGAACTCGGCATGTTCGCCGATCCTCTCGCCGGCGGACAGTACGGGTGTTCGACCCGTCCTGTTCGCCGGCCAGAAGAAGATCTAAATTCTTCCTCCGGCAGGATCAGAACCTGCAAGATCGTGCCGGAGGAAGATCTCTTCACTACAAGACCGGGCAAGAAGCCGGTCTTGTATTGAAGATTCCGGCTCAGAGTAGGAAGTGACGTCAGTGACGTCACATCCGGCTCCCGCAACCAGGAACGATGCGTTCCAGGATGCGTTCCATGGACCGGATGTGACGTCACTGACGTCACATCCGGTTTTTCCGATTCAAATTCCCCGCCTAGAGGCGGGGAATTTGAATGTGTCCGCGAACAGGGCGGACGGCGGACATCTTTAAAAGTTCGACCCGCCCTGTTCGCGGACACTCCGGGCTGGTGTTCGCCCATCTCTATAGGCAACATGATCTACAGATACATGATCTAATAAGACAGTCGAGAGAAACAAGAACCAGGGCTATAATCGCCCCTAAGGAACAAACAAACAAGTGTGAACAGGAGCTAACAGGGGGAAGGTGTAAATCCAAAAGCCATTGGGAAACTATTAGAAAATATACATGAAAAGGTATATCAGCAAGAAAACCATAAACAGACAATGGCGAGTGGTTCAGGCGGAGAGTGATCAACTCATAACTGGAATGTAGAGGTGGATGGCAGTGTAGAGTGGGCCGAGTGGATACAGGGCTCCCAAACTTTGATAAAGTTCTATGGGTGTTACACAATATGCTAGATAGTTTTTAATTTAACAAAACCCCCATTAAGCTTACTTACAACCTGAGAAAAGGGAATGAATGGCTTTTTCCAGGAGTGTGCAATGGTCTGTTCAGCAGCCAATAACACATAATGTGCCAGCTTGTGTTGGAAAAAGAGTTAGTGCCCTTTCACACTATAATTTTTTAAAGGCATGTGTTTCTGCATATACTGTATACAAAAATGCATGTTTTTTTTCACAGTACATCTGCATTTGTGTTTTGCATTTACGTTTTTGAACAAATCAATGAAAAATGCATACAGCAGGGCATTATAAAACAAGCATGCAATATGAACATTCACACTACCATGGATTGTGGACAGGTGGTATATTGTGGTACATGGCTGCCTCTATGGATAGGCTGCAAACTTGACTATCACTCAAACACAGATTTTTTATGCAATAAGGTTTTTATTGAAGGCATGTACAGAGCAAGCAAAAATACACAATTACCGTATTTTTCGGACCATAAGATGCACCTTTTCATCCCCAAAATTGGGGGCAAAAAGTGCCTGCTTCTTATGGTCCGAATGTGCGGCTCCACAAAAATTATGCTCACCCCTTATAGATATAGATATATATATAATCTATTATATATACTTTTACGTACTCTGAATAGCACCTGGTGGAGAAGCACTTCAAAATACTAAAAACATATGTGCATTCATTTTACTGGGGTATTAACTGAACATGTTAAATGGTCACTAAATGGCCCACTGGATACATTTTTTTTTTGAAGAAACATCGTTTGGTAACGTAGTCATTACAGGTTATGTTTATGTTTTTCATAGTTGTCCTCATAATAAGTGGTTTGGGCTGCGAGGGATAGGGATATGGAGTGTAAAAAATGGGTGGAGTAAAGGTCTTCCGCTTAAAAACAGCAAGGGTCCATATGATGCTTATGATGTTGATTGAAAAGGTAACCAAAGTTCTAGTATGTTCCCTCTAAAGAACCCAGTATTAGTCCAATCCGGGTACTTTAGTATGCAATAGACAGGGATTTGAATGGTGGCAGAATCTACCACGCAGGAGGGTGAAGCATAGGACAGTGGTAGACCGCGCTACATATGGGGTGAGTACCAAACATTATCTCCTGGTACTCATCTGAGGAACTCACTAAAAAAGTTATGTGAACCCCTGAACATAAGCCTTGGGGACCATTCTGTGACATGAGTACAACATTGCTGTTGTAGTTGGGAGACTAGCTCTTCCATGTGACTAATATGAGACCGCTCTAACAGCCATTCGTCTACCTGGGGAGGGTCAGTAGACTTTCAGTGCCTCAGCATTACCGCTCTGGCATCTACTATAGAGAATATCAGTAGGCCAGAGCTAAATCGCTAATTCAAGAGAGCAGAGCACTTTCAGGTGATTTTGGAACCTGGGACCCCATAGTTGCGTTATAAACCCAAATACTGATTTTAATAAATGAATATAATAAACTATACTGTGCAAACATTCTAACATATTGCATAATAGGTTGACACATGGCAAAACCAAAAAAATTGATTGGAAAAAAAAAGATATCCTATTCATCTAATAAAACGCAATGGATTTTTTGCCTCTATTGCTTGCCATGTCTTGTCCTTTGTACTGGAAAACCTATATCCTTCTCCTTTTAAAATGAAAGATAAAGTGAGGAAGTATTATAGATCTATTGTTCTGTGAGCAATACTATCCTGTTAGTGTGAAAGCTCTAGAAATGGGTGGGGGGTGCTCTGCAATAGTAATAGCAATGACTGGCAGAGGCTATTGGTCTGGACTGAAGATAATTTCGAGATGGAATGAGCTGAGTGAAAGTGAAGGATTGAGACCTTTCAATTCAATGCATTTTTGTGCAAGCCATAAACGAGAGGAACCATTTCTTCCCAGCAAGATTTGTTGCTCTATCAAGTGCTATCGGTGTCATTTCTCCGATAAATTAATTTCTCACACAGGGGAAGACGCTTGTCATTGCATGAGACTTCTACAAAGCGGGAAGAGAAGCCACTACTTTCAGGCAAGACTAAATCCTGTTATATTTGAAGGTTTGGTCTTAACTCTGAGTAAATCCATTAAAAATAAAGCTATAAGATAATTTTTTATTAATACATTGTTGTTATATTTTTGGAACAACAAGGTGAATAGAGTATGCTGACTAAGAACTCATTAAGTCATTATCTAAGTCTTTGTCAATAAGAGTTAAAATAAAAAATATCTAACATGACAATAACCAAAATTGTGGTGGGGCAACAAAAGAGTGTCTCAAGAAGAAGCACATGAAGGTCCTGGAGTGGCCTAGACAGTTTCCAGACCTTAATCCATAGTAAATCTGTGATGGGTGCTGAAAGTTGAGTTGCCAAACATCAGCCTCAAAACCTTACTGACTAGAAAAGGATCTGCAAAGAACAGCGGTACAAAATCCTTCCTTAGATGCTGCAAACCTGTTGGCCAACTACAAGAAATGTCTGACCTCTATGATTACCAACAATGGTTTTGCCAATAGTCATCCTTTGTGAAGGGTTTACATGCTTCCTTCCTGGACCTCAATCTCAAACTTTTGTGCACTGGGCTGGGGAGTTTTATCTGTTGTTAATCTGTCTCTCACGGTTACAATAAACTGGTCTTTTCTTTGACGGGGACAAACATAAAAAATCAGCAGAGGATCAAATACTTATTTCCCTTACTGTAAAGGCAAACACATGTATGTTGTATGACAATGAACTGTATGGTCTTATAAGCTAGTTGTATGTTATTAAACTAATAAGATACTTTGTCACCTATTCTTCCTTTAGTACTTTTACCAGTAGTTTAGCAGACACAGAGACACATATAGTAAATAACAACCCCTTATGCATGAGGGGATCAGCGGCAATTATTTGAGGTAAGTAAGTAGTTGTGGTCAAGATCAGATGCATGTGTTTTGCTTTGCATTTATATGAGGGTTTCAACATATCATGTCCCTTAACCCACTGGGCGCTGCGCATGTGGCACAGCTTTTTTCCCCCTTTCACATCCTCGTCATCATTGATGATGCCGGGGATGTGCTGAAAAGAAGCAATTCCCCCTGCCTCTTCGGTGTCCTCAATGTCGCCAAAGAGGTGGTCCCAGAAAAGAACAGGTGGGTATGCTGATACTTACTATTGCCACGCGGAGAATAGGCGAGTATCACCAAGTGTAACATGGGGTAAGTGGGCCAAATGCTTAGGAGGTTAAAAAATAAGTCATCCATTACACCACTGGTTCACTCCCAGGAGTCTGTCTATGTATAGTGTATATATAGTGACATATGGATATCTCAGTTCCTGTTACTGTGGACTGGGACATAAAGTAGTCTATTCACTGAGTAAAGCGGATACAACAAACATGGGCAAACTAAGGCCTGGTGGCCATAGCCAGCCCTTTAGTCTTTTAATTTGGCCCTTTGTCACCTTGGTGTCAAGATGCTCTGACTAACCTCATTCCCTCCAATATGTGAAGATAACACCTAGAGGATAATTGTTTGGATTATTACCACGAGGCAATAGTTTGCCTGCAATAGAATGTTTAAGCTTTTCTATAAAAAAAAATATGAATTTGAACATATTTTCTTTTTTAAAATATCCTGTCCTACCTATGAGCACTTAGCGCCCCTATGACGGGCGGCCCTTGCAGTCTCTTGGTCTGGCCCCTATGTCACATTTAAAATCACATTGTGGCCCACACATCAAAAAGTTTGCCCACCCCTGCGATACCACAGGCAGAAGTTTAGTATCAGACGGGCTTACTAAGGAACAACCATTATATTTTTGACCAAACCCATCCTTGCGCAGCTTTCCAGCCAAGTATATTCTGATATATTGTGAATACAGACGACAGTGAATACATTATTTAACAAATCTCATTTTTCCTTGGCTGTGAATCTGCAAAGAAATGTTTCTCATCACTTATGGTACCGAAGGACACTGCAGTCTATTTAAGTTATATAACGGAGTCCATAATTTTGCAATGAATATCTAATGTTGCAGCAGAAAATCTGCACTACTTCATCAATGACAAGAGCAGTATGTAAATAAGAGACTGACACGCGGTACCGACAAAGAAGGGGCTGCAGATCTACTTTACACTGGCAGACTTATCTCCGATGATTAACTAATCATTTATTGCTTGGACCTATAGCGCTCTCGTTTGTGAGATAAAGCATTACTAAGCAAGAAGCATCTTTCCCATTATGATCAGATTCCCATGGTGCAAAGCTTCCTCTATTGCCAAAAGTTGTAAGGGCTCAAAGCCAAGTCCACTTAGACAGCTTAATTGTTCTTGTAGAGCGTAGGTGCTTTTACCGAATGAGACTTTTCCCCTTTTTGTCCCCAAATAAATCTGACAGCTCAGATAGGCAGAGAATGGAGAGGCACATAGCAGAATGGCTGAATGAATACGAGCCTCTCCTGACTGGCCGCAGACCAAGCACTTTGCATTATGATGTGAATCATGCTAGGGCACTTGGCATGAAAAGAACAGCACTTTAGCATATTTATAAGCCAAATTAAAAAGTTTACAGCGCTGCTGTCCTCAAGGACTTGATGTCAATATGTACCAAACCAACAGATGGATCATTATTAAGCCTCTGAACCAAAAAGAACCGGCTTAGTCAAGAGGGAATTCAAACAAGGACTTGCAGCTACCTGCTTCAGACATTTTTCCAGAAAACACAGGATGCTGCATTCACAGTTTAGACAGTTGACAACATAAATCACTCTACCTCAACTGGTCTAAAGCCTGAACAGAATACTATTGTGTCCCTAGACTAATAACCTGGTACGTCAGAGCCGTCACTAGAAAATCTAAAACGGGGAATGATTTAAGTGTCTCTATAAAGGACATCAAATCTCCAACCCGGCTGCACTGATGTTAAAGAAGACTTGTACTAGGAAAAATACTTCTGAAGGGTTCTGGTGACTGCCAAGCTCTGCCTCTGTATATTGCTATTGTCAGAACTCATCTGCATATAATTATTGGCCAATGACAAAACTACAAAACAGGCTAAAGAGATTTCTCATCACAGGTTTCAACTTTTGTTCTATCAAAACCATGTAATATGTGGACCTTTCTAAACCTTCTAATCACTATGTATTCTATCAGCCGTTATCTGATATTTTAATAGTTAATATTATTGTGACATTTCATATAAGCAAGATCTGTATCAATGGTTAATATGTTTAGAGATTTATTGCTGAAAACCCATATATTGGGTGTAGTCTAGTTTGCTTTATGCAATAACTGGGTGTGGCATAGAGTATTAATGCCCACATCCATTGCAGGAAGGAATTGTGTCATTCTTTCAGGTAGTAATCCATTCCATATTAAAACCTATAGCTGAACAATAGGATTTCAATAACGTTTGTGTGTGTAAAGACCTGCATCACACTTTTGACAATATATTGGATATAAGAATTGCAAAAACAGATTAGGTCAGAGTATTCCCTGGAAAATAACAGAAAATTTGTATTCAAACTAAACTAATTTTCAAAGCTCAAGTTTACATGGGATTTTTTTATTAGTTTAAAGGCCCCCACACACGTATGGAGTGGGAGGCGACAAATGAGCTGTGGAGAGCATCATGATGACGTCATCACTTTGCTTTCCATCGCATAGTATCGGTGGGCACCCTTTGTGTGTGGGCCGTTTGGACGGGGATCCCAGTCCCCATTCAGACTAATGGCATCGGACAGAGATTTAGACATGTCAGTTCTCTGGCCGACCAAGCTTTTGTCTCCCCATGTGGGCACCCACAATCCGCGGCAGATTTTACCGCAGAGCGACGGCTGCTAGCGCCTTTACCCAAACGTTATCATATTGTTGACTACCATTTATAAACACTGCATTGTTTATGTATTTATCTCTTTAGACTACAGAATGTTCTTATTGGATAATGTTAAAGACCCCCAACAATCAATTGCAAATGTAACAAAAAAAGGAATTACAGAGATAGACCCCCCCCCCTTGCTTTTCTTACAAAATGTGTGTATAACTGGCAGTTTGCATCAAACAACACTGTGGGCAACAATGGGAGATATCCTGTCCCTTATAATTTTTATGAAGCTTCACAAGTAGGTCAGAATTACTGCCACGTTATGGTTATTATAGCGCACTAGATTCGTAGAACCATCTTGTGATATAAAGTGATTTAGGATACAAATTAGTATAATGCAAAGACACAGAATTGCTTGCAGTTTCTGAGGTTCTTCTACCCCTGACAAGGAGAATGTGTTTTGTCTCTGTAAAGTGCTACCAAGCATGATGCCCTCTATATGGCAAATACTTTAAGATACTTTGGTCCTTTTACCTCACTTTATGGTTCTCTCAATCACCAAATGCCCCGGGAGTTTCTCATGTAGTAGAATATCACAAAGAGATTTAAAATACAAAATAGACAAATCTGACAAACTTTTCAGTTTCCAAATTTTTTTTTATTTTGCATCACTTACTACATAAACACAATTTGTACAAATTTACACTGGGCAGCTGCTGATCACTGTACTGAGATAGGACAACATCAGAATTCCAGTTGTTCCTGACCGACATATTCTATGTGTTCAGGGCCAGCTGGTTGATTTTGATGGATGTATTAATTTTGAGCTAATGATATTCCATTTGGCTTGTTCATAATTGGTCCCAGAAACAGCTAACCTAAAAGGGTCAATAAAAAATTGACCAAGTGGTTGATTTCACAAGGAAATCGCGGCCTTGAAAGATAATCTACACCTTAGATCATCCTTCATCCTGAGTCTTCCATGGTGACATGATGACGGCACGGGACAGAATCAGGAAGCGCTGGAACGCATGTTTTTGGAGGCTGCCAGCATCGCTCTGACTTTCGCCATGAGATCCTGAAAAGAAAAAAAGCAGAAAAAAGCATTTATAACTGTATACTGGTGTTGCTGTTTAGACTACAAAGACATAATAAACTGAACGATAGTGTATGAATGTTAGTTAAACAATTTGATTTTTTAATAAAGGCACAACTGTGATGTTTTACGCTTGTTCGTAAACTGACAATAAAATTTAACAGCGCAATCAGGGTGTCAAATGATCCAATAAGCTACTTTACATTGTGTTCTATTTTTGTGCGATTACATTTGTAACACTGTTATCTGCCAGCTTGTTTTTTATGCTTCTGTGTTGATGCCAAACAGATCCATTCCAACAAAGGTTACTTTTGTACCACAAGCCTGACAACTTGTGTTTCAGGAATGTGACTTCAGCACACAAGGGGAAGATTAATGTCTGGACGGTATTAAATATGAAGGCAATTAAATGATGACATTCTCCCCGCTCTTTTTAACCACAGGAATTATTAGCGAACGCCATAGATTTATATTGCAGTTCAAACTGCACTGTTTATCATATTCATTCCATATAAATACTGGATAAATCACTTTACAAAATACCATGATGTATGCAGTTATTTAAATTCTAAGCAGCAGAAATGATTTGTAAATCACAACATTCCCCCAAATTACATTTTATATTTTTAATGGCACTGACAGCCCTTGTATATGCAAATAGTTATAATGACGACATGAATGTCCCAGCTTTGTCTGGTCTGACATGTCATGGGGAATGTACAAGCTCTGCTGCTATACTAATCAGCTCAATGCTTTTCTCCTTTATGAAATCAGTTTGAAAACCAGAACTTTATTCCCATTACTAAAAAAAAAAAACATGCACACACTCCAAATGGCAGAACATGTGTCTTTTCTGTATCTTACATTCACAATAGAATAAAGCACTCCATTATGAAATGTACACAGCAGACTTGTGTTGCTGCAGCCGCTCAGTATTCATCAAAGGCTGGAGGATTTTAGTGCTCCTACAGGCCCTGTTTGTACTAGGATGAGGAGAATGTACATTAACAAGTACCTCAACAAAGTGGAAATATCTGGTATGGTGCTGATATTTAGTTTTCCTCTAAAGACGGTTACCATTCAGTCTGTGGGTGAAGGTCGGAGGGATGAACACTTAGCAAGCCTACACTGCTAAGACATACATGTCCATCAAGTAACCTGCTGCTAACTACTAGACGTAAATTTTTGGAGGAAAACATATTACAATCCAAAGGTGATTCCATCATGAAATAAAGATTATATTTGGTAAATACATTCCATTAATCCATTCACAATGTCATGCTCTCCCAGAGGTTTTTGTAAGATTATTGGGCAGTTTCTCTGCCTACAAGATATTGTCGGTTTACTTTTGCAGTTCTCAAAAGTGAATTTGACTCAGCAGAGATCACATGCCTCTTCTTCACAGCAAAAATGTTATAACATGAACAGAGTTGAGAAGACCTTAAGTCTATTATTCTACAAATGTATGAATCAACCTCTTCAGTGCTAAGTTTCAAGAAGTTCAGTGAATAGAAACAATATTTTTCTGGTTGTTTGGAATGGAATAGATCTGCACAAGAAGAACATGAAACTAAGTGTGAGGAGGGAGGCAATCTATTAAAATTGTTATTATTTAGGTCATGACTATTTTTCTCTTTCCTAAGTACAACAGAAAAGTTGTCCAAATATGAATGATTAATCTAACTGGGGATAAAAAAATAATAATATGAAGTGTTGAAGCAAGAATTAGTCTTTATGAAGAAAACTGCCTAAATCAAGCCTTACTGGCGAGTGATTTAAATCGTGTTTTAAATCAGTTGCATTAAAATGAAATTCAACCTTCTAGACGTTAAGCTAGCTGAGCTTATTACACCTATAAAGGGGCCTCACAGTGAATGTATCTTAGCATTAGTAAGGGATATGTGTACAAAAAGGAGATCACTACCCGAAAATAAGAACGAAATGCAAAAGCCAAAGAAAAACTTTAGTTGGCCATTTAAGGGTGGCACATGAACTCCAAACTTTTTTTACTCATTGATGGCTAAAACTATACCACACTCTACCATTACTAATGTTGAATAAAGGAAAGGTTTGGAGTTCACGTAATACCCTATTGGCTATGATTTTTCGGGGACCGATGCGATATTCGATTTCGACGCCCGATTTTTGCTTTAGTGCTATTTTTAAAAGTCGGTCGGATGCCCGACTTTTCGGCCCCCGATTAGTCACAGCCCGACCGACCGATCGGCTGGTTGGATTGGGAATCTTTTAAAAGTGGCCGACTTACCGAAAATTACGGGCATCCTCATTCGGGACCCGACTGATTTTTCGGCCGATTTTTTTTTTTTTACATGTTAGGAATCCCGAACGATCGACCTACCCAACTGACCGGATCGGTCGGAAGGGCTAAAATCGCACGAAAAATCGCAACGTGTATGGGTACCTTAACTGAAGTCATTAGAGAAGAAAGCTTTCGGGATGTGTCAGATCCCTTCTTCATGCGAATACAAATACATTTTTTGAGACTCACATTTATAAAGTTGAATATTAAAGGTTATCAGTCTACAACATTCTCCCCAGATCACCTGTAGAGACTTCATTTGGGTATGCCTGTACTGTGTATCAGAAGAGTATTGCTTTCCATAACATTGTGTCATGTGAGAATTCCCCCAAGGTGCTTTTCCTATGCACTGAACATCCCAGCACGGTTTCCATGTGTTTAATTACTTCATTCATTTAACCCATGGCCTATGCTGACACTCCCAATTAGGGTCTGATTTGTACGAGTGATCGCAACAATGGTTAGGCAGCTTAGTAGATTCAGATAATTAAAAATATTTCACGAGGCAATTACCACTCATTAGGAGCCAGTGAAATGTGAACCTGCAATGTTAACCCTTCATTTACAGCCAGGCTTAAACCCTGCAGTAGGTTTAGGGTGTAGTTGCTAAGCTCATCTCTGCAAGGCTACAAAACCAGGAGAGCTTAAAAATAAAGGTTTCATTGTTTAATAAGCCGATACTTCTAATTAAATTTACATAACATTATCATGTGTATGACAACTAAGCCTAGGGGTTTAGTTTTTTATACAAACATAGATGTGCAAATATTGGAGAATGTAATATTTGAGATACATCAAAGTAATCAAACTCCAATACTCAAGGTATATAGTAGAGATTATGGTTAAACTTTTTTCCTTGAGGACCCCAAAACAACAGATGTGATCACTATTACGCTCATATTTTTCTATACAGGTCAGAGTGTGCCATGTATGTCATATTAGGACCTTTCCATTAAATAATAAGATGCCATTTAAAAAAATAAAAAAAATAAAGACATACCAGTTTAAGTGATTTCTATTTGGCCTTGGCACAGTCACTACTTTCTAGGTCCTCAACAATAACAACAATAATAAAGGTAGGAGGGTATAAGTAAAAGCTTCCACTTAAAGCATATGTCCAGCTTTAGATGTAGCTCCAGCTTATGTAATGATGATTAAGCCTCTAAGAATGGTTTCAACGTAATGTTTTAACTAAAGCAACCACTTCTTTTTCACATATCATATTCTTGATGTCATCAGCCACCTGTTTACCTCTACAAGAAATGCTGAGAACATCTGCTCTTCAAATAGGACATCACTATTTCTATATTCAAATTCTATTTTATTTCACTTTAAAACACAAACATAACCTCTCTACTGAAGACAGCAAACCTATTAAAGACTAACCTCTAATTTTACAGTATTTGAGATAAGATTCAGTCCTACAGTTCATTTACTGTATAAGGATTTGCAATTCTCTACTGGGTGCTCAAACCTAAATTATTCTGCAGCAAAGGAAGCAGACGTATCAGTTTATTTCAGAAAGTACTGATAGTGAACCACTTTCCGTGTGGTAATGGAAGCAACGATGATTAACAGAGATCACAGAGCTGCTACAGCCGGCGTGCAATATTACCTGAGTTATTTTGGACTGCACTGAAGAGACGATTTCTGATGCAATATGTCCATCTTTGTTCTGGGAGTTGTCCCTGCAAGTAAACAGAAATCCGTTACATCAACACAACTGCAGAAATGTGACCATAGTGTCTACGGTGCACTAAAAGTGTGAATAATTAAAAAGGACCATTTTTTTATTATTCAAAAGTAGTGCCTAGCTTTGTAATTTTAATAAGATGACTTTAACCCAGGTATCCATCTTTACCAGGGGTCTGCAAACCCAGGGTTTCAAAGCTGCATGTGGCTCTTTAGACGCCTTGTTGTGGCTCCCTGGCTGTAAAGCAAGCCTCCTCCCTGCCACCAGTGCATACATTGCTAGTGTCAAATGTGAAGGAAGAAAGAACAAGACCACAGTCAAAAGGCTGGCTGCTAAGACCCTTTTGGCTACTCTCTCACTGTATGACATTGGGCATAAGAAGAAAAACTGTAGAGGATTGCCATAGGGCCATCTTTTATATCCTTTCTTTGGGCTTTTTTTACCCTATACATGCATTGTTCATCGGCAATGGTAGCCCTAATGCGCGCATTTCACTATGGATTGACGTACTGCATTGCGCAATAATGCAGCATGTGCAAGTGTGAATATTTATGTTTTGCGGCTGCAGACTATTTTTCTTTAGTAAAAAAAAATAGAAAAATGCCTCCCAGATTGTAAAGGTTGCTGACCCCCGTTCTATACCTTGAAATTGTTTTTGGAGGTACAAGTCCACATGTACTCTACAAGTTCACAGTAAAACTCTAAACAGCACACAAGTATAGAGATGGCTGATATTTACACCATATACCCCTCAGCTCATTTCCAAGCCTTGACAGACTAAAGCCATTAAATGTTCACTGACAGACAGAATTCGTGGATTCTGTATGAAAGACTAACAATAACAGCATTAATTTGCAGAAAACTGCAGACAAATGCAGAATAGTAAAAATATAGTCTATTTAAAAAACTTAAAGATCACTTTGGATCCACCTGTCTGTGACAGGAGAAGCAGTGACATCTGTAGTCTTACCTTTACCTGATTATTTCTGATCAGCATAAACTGATCAGTCCCTTCCTCTCATACTCCACTCCTGCTACACAAGGAGTACAAGGGGCTAGTATCACATAACATTCAAGTCAGGTTTCAAATAGGAAAAAAACTATTAATAAAGAGCTGCAATTTCCCTGGAGTTAAGCTTCAAATAAAGTGTCTTCTAATGTGTAAAGAAAATTTAAATATTCCAAAATAAACAACAAGTTTTTTCATATTGTTAAAACTGTCCAGTCTCTAAAACATGCTTTATGGCTTTAATGTCCTGCAGCTTCTACCCAAGACAGGGCCGGGTTTCTATCCAACCTGAAAATAAAGGTTACCTGTAGCGTTCCTGGCTGGACCCTCTGCTCTCCACAGGAGAGATACTGGTTGAGTGTGTTGAACTATGTGCCCCTTGTCTGCTGGGTGAACGAGATCTTGCTTTTGATTTGGATTTGGATTCTGACCTGGAATGCTTTTTCTTGCGATTTTCATGTGGGCTACTGCAAAACAGGAAAAATAAAAAAAGTCAGAAGGACAAAAGCGGAGACAAAAACAACCTCTCCATGTAACAAGTTCTTATGATTGTCTAGGGTTCTGCGCAGCCTAACCTTCTCACAGTAACTATAGAGATTTTCAAGTTATCTCCGCTAAAGTGAGGATCCAAGTTTACAATGGCTGTGGTCTCATTTATACATATGGGTGGTGATGAAAGTAGTTTTAAGCTGTCAAAAAAAACAACATTGTTAGTACCTAGATAGGGATGCATTTGACCAGGGGTGCACATAAGTGGTACTCTGGTACTAAAAAGGGGTCAAAATCTAGCTATGCATACTTGCTTTATTGTTACAAAGCTCATATGCGTACTAACAACTTGGAGGGGGAGTGAAGGGCAGCACAATCCGCATCACTCCGACATAAATAGCTGTACAAACAATTTCACTTTATCATGTCTACACTACTGTAAAAGTTACATTTTTGATTTTGGCTAAATTCTTTCATTTTTTAATGTTAAATGTATACAATGTTTTTCACTTGGATAACTGCAGGGAAATATGAATAACTATGAAATGTTGAAGTTAGGGGTGTAAAATTGGGAATGTAAATTAATAATCCAAAAATTAAAAGTGGTCTTCTAAGGGTGTTGGAGATCTGGGGGTTGAATGTCACAGTAGCCATGTGCATAGGTAAAATCTGACAAGAGAAAAACCCTGTTGGAATGTTGACAGTTGGAATATGACTATGAAAGGTTGACATATGGACTGCAGGTAGTCTCAGGGGTTAGTTACTAACCCAGAAGATCTCTGGGTTGCATGAGATCTGGGGGTCCAAACGGTTTTGTAACGTGAGAGCTACATTTGACCCAAAGCCAGTGGGTGACCTGTGGATGGCGACAGCAAATTGGAGGATCAATCAGGAACAGGGAGGTTCATCTGCAGCAGAATCTACCATGCAGGAGGCTGACGCAGAGGACAGTAAGGAAGACCACCCTACATATGGGGTGAGTACCAAACACAATCTCATCTGAGGAGCTCACTAAAAAGTTATGTGTACCCCTGCATTTGACCCTTTATAGTAAATGCAGTAAAATCATCATGGCGGCGGTTGATACCAACTTATCACAACTGAATATTTTTTTTTTAAATGCCATAACCTATTGATGTAGAAAACAATGTCCCAGTACATGGGCTCTAAGCTGCCAGTAGACCTCATATGGTAACATGCCTAGGACTATATAGCCTTGTAAGAAGGAGTAAAAGGCATGGAGCAAGATTTTTTTTTTACAGCAAAGGCAATCTTTACAACCTTATTGCTACTTCATTGATTCCGGTGTCAACAAACAATAAAAGTTCCCATTACAGAAGATGTAAACTTGAGGACAACGAGGAGTACATTCTAATCGGTGCCTGGTTAGAAAACAACCTAATTTGTTGAGTCACATTTACTGTAGATTACACATAGTAAAATGGAAGACAATAAGAGATTGCGAGTAAACCTGCCCCTTCAAAATCGAGCAAGCACTATATTGTCAAAAGTATTGGGGCACACGTACCAATCATTTAATGTTTGTTGCCATTGATGAATCAACTCTAGCACATAGGCATGCAGACTGCTTGCATAACATACTGCTTGCTTGACTAAGAATTTTCCAAAAAATGTATTGCTCTCAGTGAATCCTAAGTTGGTACAGATAACATGCCACTAGTGAAAGTCTATTTGTGAAATTTTCTTAATGCTACATATTCCACAGTAAATTGTTAGTGGTATTATAGCGAAGTGGAAGCAATTCACTGAAGAGCAGTACATAGAAAGCTTCATGGAAATTGTTTATGTCTAAAAAGCTGAATCTTGGGACTTAGATCACCAACCCTAGCACAAAGAATGGTATGCAGTGGAGACAAGTATGCCACCGCTGGACTCTAGAGCAGTGGAAATGTTCTCAGGAATGATGAATCATGGATGTCTCGGTCTGTCAATTTAATATAAGTCTGAGTTTTGGTTTACATACCTGTAGCAAGCATAAAGGTTTGGTGAAGGGGCAATATGGAGTTGGGTTTGGCTCCTTAGTTTCAGTGAAAGGAACACTTTAGAACACCAAGACATTTGGGACAATTTCATGCTGCCCAACCGTGTATGATTTGTTGGGGATGGTCTATATATAAAAGTCTTAAATAACAAAAGATAAAGGAGCTCTCTTTCAGAAATACCAGAGGCCTTTTATTCTATTCTAGAATTTATATGATAAACACAAGTGGTCAATTAGAGGTTTCTAAAAGAAAATCTCAGGAAATAAGTAGAGGAGCAGCATTTTACAACATATTAGATCCTTGTTTAGACCCGTTTAAAAGCCTTGCTGTAAATCTTGTTGTAAATTGTTTTGTAGGTTTACAAAGGAATATCAGTCTGCCACAATTCAAGCACTCGTACACAATGCTTTTCAAAAAAGATAAGCATTGCCATCCCCTTATTTATTAAATTTAAATCTTATACAGACTTAACAGTAGTTGTAGCTTAACAAGCCATCTACCTGATCAGTGAAGAGAACAGATATGGATAGCCAGACACTTGGATAGCAATGCCGCAGGGTAAGGGCACAGATTTAGTATAGGCTAAGCAGGCTCCATCAATTCCATACACCACAACAACCTGCACTAGACACTTAGGAGATTGTCTTTATATAGCGTTACCATGAAATCTCAAATGACCCTTAAAAATTGCAGCTGCCCACAGGATAAAAGGGTATCTAGATATTTGCAAAACGCAAAAAGATGCATAAAAAGTAGAAAAGCAGCAGCAAAAATTGTACACATTTACAAAGACAGGCATAACCCTTTTTTTTGTGATTGCCCATTCTTATACAGCTCAGTACTTTAGGTGCAAGGCTTCCATCTACTGTTCTAAATAGACGCAAGGTAAAGAATAAGGAATTGGCTTTGCAAACTGATTGTTCTACATTCTCCTGGCACAGTGTAGACAGGACCCGAAGAGGACATTGAGAAAATATGTCAAAAACAAAATGGGAGAAAATAACTCTGGGAAGTAATGGCAAAACAGATTTAACCAAGGGACAACCAAGTACAAGCTCCATCTTATATCAAATGTTGAAAAACAAACATGCACACTCACATTTCATAATTCCTATAAATATACCATATTTCCAGCGTATAAGTACTTTTGAAACCTAGAAAAATGTTGCAAAAGTTGGGGGTTGCCTTATACGCCGGATGGTGGGGGGCACTTGGAGATGGACATTTGGTGTGCATTGGAAGAGGGGTAGTCTTATATGGCGAGTATATCCCAAACAAATTTTTATATATATATATTTATAAATGGTTTGATACATTAAAAGAATAGAATTATTTCAAAATACAGGGGGTGTATTTTAAAATACAACAGCTCACTTAAAGCTTTATCGAAGTTCATGCAGCACACAAGCATGAGGAAAATGTTTTGTACAGTGGAGATAAAAAGGAGCCCATAATTATTCATAACCCTGGCAAATGTTGACTTGAAGTTACTTTTATTTAACTAGCAATTTTTTTTTTGACGGGAAATAACATAGGTGTCGCCCAAAAGATAAGATGCTCAAATGAAAATTTGAGAAAATTTTTTTTTTTTTTTACACAAAAATGCCACTTGTGCATTGTCTTATTATCTTTTTGGAAGACACCTGGTTGAATAAAAGTAACAAAACAAATAACAAAATTTGCCAGGGGTATGAATAATTATGGGCTCGACTGTAGAGTAAGATCATACCAATAGGACCACACATTCCCAAATATTTAACATATTGTACATAAAATCTAAGGTACAATATGCACACATGTGAGTATAGGTAAAATGATCCTGTGCTTAAAAAGGTATGTTGAGATAAACTTACCACTTTAATAGGAACAGCTTTTTAACTGCTTAAAGCAAATATCTAATCTGAACACTTGGTGGGAATGTTGGTGCCAGACAGGGTGATCTATGTAGTTCAAAATTTGCAAAAAGTAAAAAAGTATATATCTAGTGAGTGGTATTACTTTGGGCGATGTCTTTATGATGTCAGAAGAGACTGGTTTAGGCTGAAAGACAGGCAACAGTGAAGTAAACACACTTCATAACAGTTAGGGTTTGTCCCCACAGGTGAAGATGGCCATTGGGTGGCGCGGTCCTGCGAGTGGCATCCGCCTCTAGCGGTCAACTACGTATCTATGTAGCCGCCCGCGGCTCAGAAGCATGCTGCCAACTTCGACTGTGGGGAAAAGCCCTTATGCAGAAGAGGATTTTAAGAGATGAACCTTGAAGCAGCAAAACACACTATAAGCTGCTACCAATTGCTAACAGATGACAATTCCATAGACTCACCAAAATTGTACAACAAAAGATTGGAGAAATGCCTACTGGTCTGACAAGTCAATTTTCTGATGGTCATTCAGATGGTAGGAACAAAATTTAAAGAGCAAGTATCCATTGCCAGTGGTGGGGGACGCAATTATCACAATGCTCATGGCTATTTCCAGCATTTCCGTACACTGTCAGAAAAGCTAACATTGAGATCACAGTCACCACTCCTCATCTTAATAGTGGAGACCTGGTGGAACAGGAGATTTTTCATTAAGGATGTGCAGCCAACAAATCTTTCCCATTCCCTGATACCATCATTAATGATAAATATTAACCAAATTCCCTGAGGAGTGTTTCCAAACAGTTTGGTTTATCTATACCATGGAGTATTCATGGCATGGCATGGTATAAGGCGGCAAAAAGGGGCCCCAATCCAGAGCTAATAAGGTTTAACTAGTAAAATAGGCAGTGAGTGTACTGCAGTATAGTATAGTCATTTTACAGGACATGCTTCTTGAAGAGACATACAAAGCTTCCAAGGTATCCATGTTTTGGACAACCCCAAAAAACAAGCCTTCTAGATCAGGGGTCTGCAACCTGTGGCTCTTCAGGCTCCTTATTGTGTCTCCTTGGCTGCCAGGAAGCCTCCTCCCTCTCATCAGATCATACCAGCTATAAAAGAAAGTGTATCGGCAGCCAATATACGTGGCTGCAGAAAAAGATTTTCTTGCTCTCCCCCCTCTCATGGAATAAAAGAAACCGGGGATGTGTATATCGCAGGCACTGTAGCACCTTATTATAGCCTTTGTGCTCTTTCACACTGTGTGCTGCACGTGTTCACACAAATTTACATTACATATACACACCTCATGCGCTGCATCAGCTCTTCCAAGTATATGGGAAACATTTGAGTTGTGTGTATAAATATGTGCATAAGTGCGTTATGCGGTAACAGTGCGTGCAATTGTAATTGTGTTAAGTTTTGCATCTGTAGATGAGGGGCAAAAATGGTTCTCAATAGAAAAGTTTGTGCACCCCTGTTGTAGATAATAAGCCCCACACATGTACATGCATTTATTATTGAAAGCCAATTTTTCCAGAGTAAAGCCAGGTTTCACGAATATTGTAAGCTTAAACAACTCAGTAGATTATGTTTGATCTGGGCATTTGAACGTTTTAATGTTCTTAAAAAATTTAACACTGAACCAGAGTCAGGGGGATTAAATATTAAATTTCTTTGCTTAATTCAAGCAGAAATCACTGCAAGCTAGACAATGAAAAAGTATATATGTAGAAATTGTAACGTGAGATTTAATACGTTTTTATATCAAATGAAGCATGAATAAAACATTGAATCCAATCCATACAACAGTCTATTGAAGAAAGACAGATATGAAAGCGTTAAAACACACAAGCTTTAAATTTGCAATCGCACTCAAACTATATTGCAAAGTTTGCCAATTAAATTAGATAAATGAGTAAAACAAATCCTCCTGGCTTTGACCTTTTGGCTTGGCTGTAGGGATACAGGGTGAATACTGCATGGCTCAGCCCTCTGCTGGAACATGCTGTATGTATTTTATGTTAATGGCTGTGTCCTCGGCTCTCATTTTTTTTGTACTTTCTCTCCAAAGCTATGGGGTGACCGCCTTATAGAGCACTGCCTCTTATAATGTGAAAAATATCATATAAAAATTATTTGTATATTTTCTGTGTGCTGACAACATGCCAACATTGATACAACAAAAGCCCTCACTTGATGGCTTTACTCTTGGAGTACTCTTTCTATTTCAATTTAGACTTGTGTTATGTGTTGCACTGCCAAAACTAAGTTGTCTCTTGGGTCCCTCTACATAAGAGGTAAGGACTATATCGCAGAGTGCTTATATTATAGAAGTGGCAGCTAAAAATAAACCTATTTCCTTTACAGCATATTCCCGACTCCAGTTTCAGAGAACAGTAAAACAAATGCTTCTAACAAAAAAAGATTTATTTATTTGGCATTAAGTAGCAACTTGAGAGCAATATAGGCTGGCAGCTTGCATGCTTATACTGGTGGTGGATTACAGAGCAACAAGAAGCTCCAGCTAAAAACAGAGGCCGACAAACAAGGAAGAGCAGCTGTATGGCTCATTCTTCACTCCCTCTGTCTATACCACAGAGGTCATAGTCGGGGAGAGGCAGGGGACCCTGGTCACTCAGGGTCAGATCCTACACACAGAAACAAGGAATGAGCTTGTACTCTCCTCAGGAAATTCACCCAGGATTATTGCAGCTGAATGAGTTTTTTTTTTCTGAAGCAATGAATAGGATGAAATGCTGTATTTTCCAGAAGAGATAGCACTGCAGTTTTAATTAAAGCCAGTCTTTTATCAGTAATAGCTTATGTGGAAACATGCCTTTCGCCTTTTAACATTTAATACTCAGCTTTGTTCATTAAGAGAATATTTCTCTACCTGTAACACCCCAATACCTAGGAAGAAAGTGAAAATTTACACAGCGACAACACAATTAATTGCACTATAAAATAATTTTCTACATTTTAATGATGGGTGCCGAAAATGTATAAAGGCTATGCTGCTAACTACAGGAGAGTTTGACCTGACGCATTTCATCCCCTGCTGATTCTGTACATTTATCCTCTGACAAAGAAATTACCAGTATATAATTGTTATAACAGGTTTATTGTAGCTGTGGGAAACCCTTGCAAACCCAGTGCACAAAAGTCACAAATTGATGTTCATTGCAATGAAGGAAATAAGTATTTGGTTCCTTTGCAAAAGATGACTTTAGGTAAACCGTTGTTGGCAAGGATAGAGGTCAGATGTTTCTTGAAGTTGGCCACTAGATGTGCAGCATCTGAGGAGAGATGTTGTACCACTTTTCTTCACATATACTGAGTCAGTAAGGTTTTGAGGCCGATGTTTGGCAACTCAGCCTTTAGCTGCCTCCACAGATTTACTATGGGATTAAGGTCTGAACAAGATCTAGACCAGGGGATGGCAAATGGGCCACACTGGCTTCTTAAAAACGGGGCCGCACCACCAATGATGGTGGCGATGTGTAACAGGCAACATGTGACAGGGATATTGTTATCTATTTAAAAAAAAAAAAAAGAAGGATATAATTACTAGAGACTTCCTGTTAGCGCCATGAGAATGCACCCACAGATTTATGATCATGCCTCTGCAGTGTTCCCAAGGCAATGTTTGGACCCCTACAGGCATTATGTGCACTCATTGCAAAGAAATAGCGGAGGTGAGCCTATTTTCAACAAGGTGACAAAGGGCAGGAAAAGAAAGCTAAAAAGGGACGGATTTGGCCCCCAGGCTTTAGTTTGCCCACCCCTCAGCCAGACCTCAAAACCTTTACATGCTTCTTCTTGAGCCATTACCTCGTCTATTACCTTGCCCATGTCATTTTGGTCATTGTCATGCTGGAATACCTATCGAAGACTAATTTTCAATGCCCTGGCTGAGAGAAAGAGATGCTCACTTGGACAGTACATGGTCCCATCCATCTAAGGTGGCATCCTTAGCTTCATTATGCTTAAGGGGTATTTTTTCTGCTATCTCCATGTTTGATGGAGGGGAAATGGTTATTTGTGATCTTAGGCAGCAATTCGTCTCCTTTAAACACAGTTGATTTGATACCACATAGCTCCATTTTGGTCTTGACTTTCGTCCAGTACTCCATTGGATAATTCAGATGTTCATAGGCAGACTGCAGATGAGTATGTAGAAGTATATTTTATTATTGCAAGCACAATATCCTACTTTCTTTCTGGTTTACTGAGGTGTATAAGAGGCAATTAACCTTAAAAGATATCCCTCCAACCACAGGGTGAGGAACAAAGAGTCCCATTTGTACAAAAATGTAATTACTATTAGAGAAGGTCAAACCAACCTAAAGGGGCGACTGGCCCTAGGAACTTTCACGGCAAATAAAGAAGGGTTTAGGCCAATGAAGTCCATTAACTCCCCCCCTCCCCAGTGGTCAGCTGGTACTGCGCAGTTTTTAATAGTGCAGTACACACGATCACAGCAAAGTACAATGTACTCAGCTCGAGACTCCCGTCCTCCCCTTGCCCGTCATTGCGTGGCCCCCCGCTCTTTAATACAATATTTAAAGTAATTTAAATATATAAAGAAATAAATATAAAAAAATTGTTGCATGTTTTTGTTCCTTCTACTGTCTTCCAGCACCAGCTTGGGGTAGCAATCGCAGTTACCTTTTTGCACTTGCACACACGCAACAGTGATTTAGGGATGTGCACAGAGCAATGGCACACAGGGAGCTCCTTACAGCAGTCAGAGCAAACAAACACATAAAAGCAATGCAAGAGCAAGTGAATGTACAACATTTTATATATTTAGGGTTGAGTAACACAAAATGCTCTCACGTTTCACCATTATACAAATAAATTACATGATTAAAGGAGAAGGTGGGTAGAAGTGGGTTAGCGGTCAAGTACTTCTATTTGTTGGTGCGATATAAATAACAGATATTTATTTCTAAAACCCAAAAGCTACAATTTCAATATCAAGTGAAACAGTTTACCGTGATCGTGATCGCTTCCTGCTGCTTCCAGGACTGTATCCGATACGATATGAACATGAAACTGCCCGGTCATCTTCTCTTCTCCTTTCAGATGACTGGGAAACTTTTCGTGGTGACCTTGAACGAGATCTTAGAAAACATACAAAAAAAATTACAACAATGAAATGACATGCAAAAAACATCTAAGATTGCGTACATTAAAAATAAACGGTTTGGTTTCAGCAGGTTATGTAAAACAAATGTTTAATTGTTAATAACAAGTCTCTGAAAGAAAGGTTGGGCAGAGTGGGAAGAATATGTGTACAGACACATATCATGTGTGCATCATACATGCGTGCAGAGTACTTATGAACACTTGTTCATCCCAAAACCTTCTATTAAGTCAAGGCAGAAACTTATTTAAGTATAACACAATAATATACACTGACAAAAGCTCCCCATACACCTTTAGATCACACCATATAATTTCCATTAGATCTACCAACAACTATGTAGTGCCGGTCCTCCCTGATCGAATACATAGTGATTGGAAGGTTAAGAAAGGCCCTCATATTACATGGTTTTGGTAGAAGTAAAGTTCATTGTACAGAAATTCTAATTATCAGGTATACAAATGGTGTATTGTTTAATTGTCACCATATCATGTTATATGTCAAATTTTCTCTGTGTTATGTATAACTTATTATTGATTGTTATTGTACTACTTATTTATGAATAAGAGTTATTTTTATTGATTGAATTGCTTTTAATGTGTTATGTACACTGCCTCCAAGAGTACAATCATGACATACATACCTGCATGTATTTTATTATGTCTTACAGATACACTCTTTTATATATATATTTTAAAACATCCTGATGAAGTGACAAAAGAGTCACGAAACGCTTATATACAAGCATGGATGTATTTTTGTTCTTAACAATAAAGGAGTATTTAAATGTTTTATGGGCGCCTCAACTCGAGCCTTTCTTTTAAAGTGGGATTACAATTATTCAAGTGCATTGTACAGAAATTGTATGGGAAGATTGTAAGGTGTATGGGGGGGGGGGGCTAAAAAGAAGGAATAAACTAAAGTGAGAGATTATTTAATATTTTCCATAATAATAGACATTGTTTTAAAAAGCACTCTACTACAGACCTAGGACTGCACTTTTTCCTTAATGTTTGAGGTGTCATGTGCAGTTCCTGCACTGGAAAAGCTCATATTGAGTTAAAAAACACAAATTCCCCCGGGTATCAATTTTCAGTTGCCAAAAATTTTAAAAGGCGTGAATATAAAGAAATTGACTATATGGTCTAGCACTTAGATAGCAGTATGTTCAAGAAATAAATTTAAAAAAAAAACACCACTTCATACAGTTGCTAAAACTTGGAGAAACAAACCCCCCACATTAAGGAATTAAGAAATCACTGTTCTGTCCCTAATCAACTTGGTATTTTTCAGCAGTATTTTCTTGATATACACACATTGATATGAAAAGAATGACAATTTTTTCCCTCACTAGTTAGATGACACAATATAACTTTGGAAGCTTTATTGTATACAGAGTTGTAACGGATTCTGGAATGCATAAAACCAGTATGTAAACATGGAGCATACCTAGAGTGCCTCACTGTTCTATAAGCTGTGGGAAGAGAGTGCTTGGTTTTTGAATGCGAATGGGACTTGGATTCATAATGAATCTTTGGAGAATGTGATCTGGAACGGGATCTCTTTTTCCTTTTCTTCTTCTTTTTCTCTTTTTCTTCCCTATAGTACTCTTTTCTTGGTGACCTCGTTGTAACAGGATATTCTGTAGTAGGCACAATGATATCCTCCGGTAAAAGATCATAGCTCATGTTGCTCCCAGTCTGCAGAAACAAAAACAAGTCAACTCAATTTGCCATATTTAATCCTTTAGCCACTGTCTGCTATTAAATCATTTACACTGTAGCGTAATGTTGTAGTAAGCATTAATGCGGTTAGTTATTTTAATAAAAATCTATATATTGCAATAAAGTATTGTATACTCAAAATAAGAATTTGAATAAGCGACCCAAACACAGAACAGATTGCAAGCAGATCTGACCAATGCAAAGTTAAGTGCCTTTTGTGATTATAATCCCATACAACTGGCTGTTAGTGAGAATCCAACTGGAATAAGTACAAATATCTATATCAGGGGTCTCAAACAGAGGGTGCGGAGTAAGCGTGCAGCGATCATTAATAGAAGTAGTAGAATAGGACATTTTGCTTTTACAGCTTTGAAGGAAAACAAACTATATACCAAAACAGACATTGACAGCCGCTCTGAAAGGCTCTACCTCCAAACTCAATAAAACCAATTCCAAGAGACCTGCGAATACTTGCAATGGCAATCTACTAGTACCGGAGTGGGCAAACTTTGAATTATGGGACACAAGGGGGACAGAGGTGCTGAACAAAGAACCTGTAAGGGCCAAGTTCTTCCGGGAATCTTATACAGATTACATTCCCATAAATGATGTTTGTTTTTTTTTGGGGGGGCAGAGGTGGTTCCAACAAACAAATGTTCATTCCAGGGAAACAAGCACGAGTGAGCACCCAGTCGGTCGTGGCTTGACAAACCATGGTGACCCAAAGGTCCCAACCTAAAAGGACTAAACGCCCATGAGTCAGTTTGCCCCAAATCCCCCGTACTAGAGCTATATATCTGTCCTTTGTGTTGGCAGGTCCCTGGAACGGTCCACTGACTGCCCTGACAGTGGATCTGATCAGGAATTGCTATCCACCTTTTCCCTATTTTCATCATCTATACCCATAAAACCCCCCCCCCCCTTTCATAACTTCTATATTCTTCTCCTTTTATCGTCATGATTTTTAGCTTTCCATAGCTTAGTTGTTGCCTATTGGCTTGGTTTTTCCTTCACAAACCTGCAGGGTCAGGAGATTGCACATTGTCCTTATATTGTTTGAGTAGCGGCAGTCCCCGTTCCAGAGGACCCGTTTGTTTTAGGTTTACGTTTAGCACGTTGTATAATGAATGATTCACTTCTCGGATTATTGTGCATCATTCTTGATGCCAATGCTCTTACCGTTTTGATCTGGTAAAATGTATATTTCCCAAAAAAACACAGCTGGGACT
This sequence comes from Ptychadena robeensis, assembly GCA_036250615.1. Taxonomy (NCBI): domain Eukaryota; kingdom Metazoa; phylum Chordata; class Amphibia; order Anura; family Ptychadenidae; genus Ptychadena; species Ptychadena robeensis. Next base: position 66,406,072 of record CM070032.1, on the reverse strand, counting down.
AGCACTTTATCTACAGAAAAAAAGCCCCAAAAAAACACGAACCACACAACGAATGATCGTAAATGAAAATTTCTGGACCATGAAGAGGTGGTCCAGAGAACACAAACCCTTCTGATCTTACAGATCTGATTTTGTCACTCTACTCGGATACACCTGCACATAACACACACATCTGACATGCACAGATGCATATATACAAAGGTCTAAGGAAAGAAATCCACCTCATTTGCATTGATCACAGTGTGTTGGTACGATCGATATTCAACTGACCAGCGATTGTTCAGTTGCATTAGAAAATCTAACCAAAGACTCATCTAGTTTAAGTTGATTTGCAGATGCCTGCCTAATTATTTTAACTTTACTAATTTAATGTCAGAAAAATTACTTCAATCGAGTTTTAAATCAAGTTCATTTTCCACAAACAATTGTCTCTCTTTGTTTCATCCATCAGTTCTTTTCAAGTGCACACACAAAAATCAATAGAAGTCAGAATATGTTTTAGAGGGTTGTCGCGGGTGTTCCTAATTGCTTTGTGTATCAATGGTTCTGATGAGCCAGTTAAGGACGCGCTGCCTCAAATCAACCTTGGTAAACTGTTACAATGCAAAATCAAAAGGCAGGATAACACACTTCTGACACAGCTAACAATAACCGATTGTTCAGCTGTCTGTGAAATCACTAAAGGTATTATCATTGGAATATTTACAAAGGTTTATACAGAACATTTTAGAGTTCAGAAAATGTCAAACGTTGATGCAGGTTTTACTTCTGTATTCATGTACATAAACGTACATAAACGTATCGCACAAACTTTACCGACAGGGACCCTAGAAATTGCAGTGCTCTCCATGCTTCCAGGATCCTTTAAACAATTAATAGACACACTTTTGAATTACTTGTATGCAGCTCACATGATGTTGCATCCTTATAAACCACATGGGTATTTATGACCATGGAGAGCCTGAAGCCAAATGAACCGTATACTAATTCTCATACCTGGGCTGGTTGACCCCTTTTCCATGACAGACAGAGGAACCTCGAGATTTACCAACATGTTGGTTGCCTGTTCGACCACAGGTTTGATTCACACAAAAAAAAATAAAAAAAATAAAATCGGCCACCACAAAAGTGTGTGGTGATCGACTGTTACGGAATAGAACTAAAAACCAGCCAGTGTATGGGGACCTTGACTCCCTTTTGGAAAGATGTCTCCCCCCCCCCCCCCCCCCCCCCCCCCCCCCATATCCCATACCCTTAACCGCCTTCACTCTTACCTACCAGTTGGCACGATTACATTGTATTGCTTAGGGCTCTGTTCATTCGTTTAGCTTAGTTCACTTATTCTCTTCCCAAGTTGTTCCTTAACCATTGCTCGGTTCTTTGGTATATTCCTTGTCTTATTTTTAAGTGCCCTTGATTGTCAGGAGTCCTCCTAGAATATGGCCTCTATTTGAAGCCAATGCAGACAAGCTAGATGGAAGAACTGCACCCAGGTTGGATAACAATCAATGATTTTTTATAAAAAAATAAAAAAATCTTTTTTTATTTAAAATCATATTTTTTTGATTTAAGTAGAATTTTTAAAAAATAAAGTGCTTTTTGAGGAAAATATGTTACCATCCCAAGGTTATTCCATGATGAAATAAAGATTAGTTTTTAATTATGTAGAATAAGGCTGTATATAGGTTTAACTTTTTTGGTAAATAAATTACATTAATCCATTCACAATGTCGGGCTCTTCCAAAAGAGGGTTTGTAAGATTTTATAACCAATAAAACTACACTCTCAGATGTATAGAGGCCAACATCCCAAAACAATAGACAGAAGTTGATGATGACATGAGCACATCAGCCAAAATTTCCCCTTGAATAGACAAGGGCGAGGGGACAGGCCACTCAATATGCAAAAGCAATACTTTTATTATACACAGTGCAAAAGATGAAGTAATGACCATCATATCAATCAAAAATAATGGACAATGTTGCGGATGTACACATCTGTACACATGCTTAAACAATTAAAATAGTCCAAATGGCACACATTTCACCCCAACACGTGTTTCGTTAAATAATTCTTCAGGGGGTACGATCTGTCATTTCATCGGCCAAATCTGTATTACACAAACAGCCAACACAAGGGGATCAGTCATAGTGAATAACCAAATCCACATAAAAGTGGACACAGACCCTCAGGCGTTACTCACATCCATAGATCAATATAGGGGGAAAGACATGATTTCTCAAGGTTGTGTCCCCACTGCGCCGACACCAGTGGGGAAAGAGACGGACAGACACATAAATGCCGTGGTGATCTGCGTACAACAAGATGGATTTTTAATACATTTACTTTGTAAAACATGATCAGTTGATGGTTGGGGTCAGTCTTGTTTTATGCAGATCACCAGTGGGGACGCTATATTGAGAAATCATGTATTTCCCCCTATATTGATCTATGGATGTGAGTAACCCGAGGGTCTGTGTCCACTTTTATGTGGATTTGGTTATTCATTATGACTGATCACCTTGTGCTGTCTGTTTGTGTTATGTAGATTTGGACTATGAAATGACAGATTGTACCCCCTGAAGGAGTCTTCAATGAAATGTGCGTTGGGGTGAAATTTGCACCATTTGGACTATTTTAATTCTCTAACAGTACGTGTACAGATGTGTACATCCGCAGCATTGCACATTGTTTTTGATTGAGATGATGGTCATTACTTAATTTTTTGCACTGTGCATAATACATGTATTGCTTTTATGTCCCCCACCCTTGTCTATTCAAGGGGAAATGTTGGGTGATGTGCTTATGCCATCATCAACTTCTGTCTGTTTGTGTAAGATTATTGGGCAGTTTCTCTGCCTACAAGATATTATCACAGATGCTTAGTTTACTTTTGCAGTTCTCAAAACTAAGTGCAACAGAAAAGTTGTTTAAATATGAATGATTAACCTAAACTGGGGATAAAAAAAACTAATGTTAAAAGTTGTTCTAAAAATCTTCACCTACTTGCATTTGAAATTTATACCAGCAAGAATGATAGATTTAAATCAAATCCACCCTGACTGCACCTATGCACTGTTATGCTTCATTCACAACATGCACCTGTGTGCAGACGCCCAGGGTGACCAGGGGACACCTAATGTAATGTCTTCCATGCGGTGATGCTTTATTTGGCTGCATTTTCAGATGCCCGTGTGATTGATGCCTTTTTTTTCTACACAATAATTTGGTTATTGAAAAACATTTATGTAAATTTTCACATCCCCCCAACTGTTATCACTAGTACTGAATCTTACAGTCCTATAGTCTTGTAGCAACTAGCAAATTATTTGGGGGAACCATCCAGGAAAGCCACAGAACATATACTTTCTTTACATATTTACAAAGCATTTCAGTGTTGAACTCTTTTTACATAAATATGGTATTTTCTAGAATAGAAGTGCACAACACAATTCACAGATATTTAACATAACATTGTGTATAAGTTAAAATGCAATTTAGCAGGAGAAAAAAAAAATCACAAAAGAGACTGTCTCCAATTAAGCATATTACAACAAACAAAAAATCTATTTAGCATAACTGATTGAAAGGAACAACCATAAAAAGGTACATAACAGTTCCCACAATAGGGAACACATTTTTTAATGTCACAGCATTTGACAGCATTCTTTCCATACTGAAATTTAAGTTCACTGTGTACATGTTTATTGTTAAGCTCAACTCCAGTGACCCTGTAAGGAAGATGTGTTCATATTTACTGACAATTCTGCTGTCGACACAAATGATAATCGACAACCAAACCACATCTGCCAACTTTAATTGCTTAATATCCACATATGAACTTTTGTTTGATTGACTTGAAGGATAAATGCAAAATTGATTCCATAAATTTGATTCCTTGCCAGTTATGGGGCATGCTGCCAAATCCAATCTGATACAAATCGATATAAACACATGATCTAAACATCTGATCCCTGTACAAAACACTAAAACTTTTCAACCTGACCAATCACAGCCTTTTATGCTCTAGTCCAGTGATGGAGAACCTATAGGACGCGTGCCAGAGGTGGAAGAGCCCTCTCTGTGGTTATGCGAGATGTCTGCCAGCAGAGGAAACAATCTCAATGCAGTCAGTTCTCTTCCCCTCTCTTCTGATTGCACACAGTACCCCATCACTCTCCCCTACTCTATCTTATGAGAAAATAGTTGTGAGCTTACATGTTTAGTGTATTTAATTCAGGTTGTATCGCCATGCAGGCACTTTGAGATAAATAAGTTTGGGTTTCGGTTTGGGCACTCTGTCTCTAAAAGGTTCGCCATCACTGCTCTAATCTGACTTTCGGGCTCACAATAAACACACCGATTTTAAAACACCAAATGCAATTAAAAAAGCTATTTTTCTGCTCGCTTGAACAGAACAAAGCTTTATTCTCTCTACATGTATACACTTCATTTACTTATATGACATGGGCAAAGGGGAATCCTGAGTGTTAAGATGTTCAGCTATTTCCAAGTATTTAACATGAGGAAAAGATAGCCAGCATTATAAAGGTAGCCAAGTGACACAATGCAAAGCTACAGTTGTGTTCAAAATTATTCAACCCCTACTGAAATTGAGTGTTTTGGCCATTTTGACATTGATTTTGATCATTTCAGTCATCTTGTTTACAATGAAATCAGCGAGGCGCTTGTAAGTCAGACAAATATAACAGAACATTAATAATGAAATCACCACAAATGTCTTTTCTGTGCTCACATCATTATCAGTTTTATTCAACCCCCAAGTGGCATTCATTCTTAGTACTTAGTACAACATCCTTTTCCAGTTATAGCAGCTTTTACACGTGAAGCATAGCTTGATCTACAGGTATCTTAGCCCATTCTTCATGGGCAAAAGCCTCCAGCAGTTCAGTCACATTCTTACAACTGCTTTCTTCAATCCCACCAGAGGTTCTCATTTGGATTTAAGTCTGGTGACTGCGATGGCCACTCCAAAATGTTCCAGCCTTTAATCTGCAACCATGCTCTAGTGGACTTGGAGGTATGCTTGGGATCATTGTCCTGTTGAAAGGTCCAACGTCTCCCAAACCTCTGGTTTGTGACAGACTGCATCACATTTCCTTCCAATATCTCCTGGTACTGAAGAGAATTCATGGTACCTTGCACACGCTGAAGCTTCCCTGTACCTGCAGAAGCAAAACAGCCTCAAAGCATGATTAACCCACAGTCCGTCACAAACCTGAGGCTTGGGAGAAGTTGGACCTTTCAACAGGACAATGATCCCAAGCATACCTCCAAGTCCACTAGAGCATGGTTGCAGATTAAAGGCTGGAACATTTTGGAGTGGCCATCGCAGTCACCAGACTTAAATCCGATTGAGAACCTCTGGTGGGACTTGAAGAAAGCAGTTGTAAGAATGTGACTGAACTGCTGGAGGCTTTTTGAGCTAAGATACCCATAGATCGCTGCAAGACACTTATCTCAGGCTATGTTTCACGTTTAAAGGCGGTTATAACTGGAAAAGGATGTTGTACTAAGTAGAATGAATGTCACTTGGGGGTTGAATAAAACTGATAATGATGTGAGCACAGAAAAGACATTTGTGGTTATTTCATTATTAACCTCCTGAGTGCACCGCCCATATCGCGCCGTTGTAGGCGATCGAGGCAGTGTACAGAGTACACTGCCTGTAGTTTCCGGCATCTCGCCGGAGCTCTACACGCAGCTGTTGTCATTACTGACAACAGCTGCGTGTGAGAGAAAGCTGGCGCTCCTCCATTAACAAGGACAATCGCTGCAGCTTTCCGGGGAGGCATATGGTCTCCCCGCCGCCGGCTTCCTGTGCGGTTGAGAGGACCCTGTTCACCGAACTAACAGGGTTCGTCTCAACCGCTAGGGAGGTTAATGTTCTGTTATATTTGTCTGACTTACACATGCTTCTTTCATTTCATTGTAAACAAGATGACTGAAATGATCAAAATCAATGTCAAAATTACCAAAACACTCAATTTCAGTGGGGGTTAAATAATTTTGAACACAACTGTAAGTGTTAGCAATGTTTTAAATGTTCACTTATAATGTTTTCACACATTGTTAAACTGGATTTACACAGTCTTTTTTGGGACTACTGCCGACTGGGCGCTCCTGGGTGCAGGCGTCTGCACACTCTGTGAAGGTGCTCGCGGGTCATTTATAAAAACTACTAAATTTGAAATCTATGGAGCAAATGACCGAAAAACGACCAGCAAACAGCTCATTGCATTAGCCTGTTGGTTGCGCTTATTGTTCATTTACAGAGCAGGTAAAGGCTAACCATGAAAACGAGCCCTTCACAACTTTTAACAGTATCTAAATAAACAAAGCAGAAAATCATAAGGCCCAAACAAATAAAAGGAAATCAAGTAGTGACCTAAAATGCCCTAAATATATCTCTCAAGATAAGATGGGCTTCTACGCTTCATTAAACTGGTGTACGGTGTAAGCCCATATTTCCAGGGACACACTGCGTACTGTAAGGTTATCTGCTATGGCACAGACAATTACCTTGTCTTCATTGTCACAAAATACAGGTTAAGAGCTAACAATATCATGTTTGTAGGATTTTGTGAAAAGGTTGGCGTTTAAAGAAAAATCCCAGCTACGTGGGAATTGTAAAAAATAAAAATAAAAATGAAAGAAAGCTACATTTTATCATTGGCGATCGCATCAGTAAAATGCAGGTCTCCCAAACCCCGTACAAAGCTGCCCGTTCATCTTTAGTATAGAACCTTCAACACAAGAAAAGGTTAAATTCAGCTTATTTCGTATGACAAACTACAATCCCCTAGCAATCATGGCAGGCAAATTATTTTGTGATTTGTAACAGTGTCCATTTAATAATCTTCATTCCTAACAATTGCTCTGGAAACAACACTAAATATACAGATTGGTTCAACAAACATTTGTAGAGAAGTAATAAGACATGCCCGACAGCCTAACTGCTAAATAAAACACTGAACGTACAGCGCCAGTCATGTTCTATTACTAGGGAGAGATTTTTTTTTCCTCCAAAGAAAAACAATTGGGCACTCAAACAGATTAATGTCTTGGAAATGGCAAAGTTTAGAATTTTAAATTTTACATAGGTCTTGTCTCGCCCGAAAACAGCAATGGGCGCATATTATATGGGCCAGATAGATGGCTGTGAGGGCGCAAGGCGCTTGAAGTGGCCATCGATTTGGGCCATATCTTAGCGTCTGTACCCTGCTTTAGACTAAAGCTGGCGACACATGTCTCGAAGAAGAGACAGATAAGGGAAACATTGGGCGCCGCGCGCGGTCACGGCTTCCGATGTATTTATTTCTGAGCCATCCACGGTTCCCTGCCCGAAGGAACTCGACCAAACAGGTTTCCAACATGTTGAAAAACCTTGGTCAAAATCCATTACATTGAATGGGGACTGCAAGTCACCATCCAATGTAATGGATGGGCTGGCAGCTGAACCCCACACACAGGCTGTGATCAGCTACAGGTGTGTGTGTGTGGGTGTGTGTGCGTGTAGGGGGCGTGGCCAGCACAGACCCAGCTCTGTCAAAAGAAAGGGGGGCCTGCAGGCTGGCTGCTTCTCTGGCTGGGAAAAGAAAAGACCCGGGGGACCGGAAAACTGGATCCCCATCGTACGGTAATTGATGTGCCCAGGTGGTGCACATTGATTACCGTACGATTGGCCCATGATCAATCACAGCGCCACCACGTGTGTGGCCAGCTTTAGGGTCCCCATACACCTTTAGATTTCTCTGTCAGATTTCCTTTAGATCTCCTTTTGTTTTACCAAAACCATGTAATATGAGGGACTTTCTAAACCATCAAGTCTACTTGCGTTCAATTGCAGTGGACCCTATGCTACGTAGAATTGGTAGATCTAAAGGATATCTAACAAAAGGTAAAGGTGTATGGCCAGCTTAAGTGCACATAACTAAACATGGCCAGAAGAGCAAAGCAAGAGTGTAGTCAGATTCTAGGTTCATACAACATTCATGTCATCACAGTTTCTACATAATATGGGTAAGGGTCATAGGAAACCTGTTCTACCATTCACATTTAGGCTGCACTGTCTATGCTTGTTTAGGTTGCATTAACTATATGAAAATACTATATACAAGAAGCAAAATAAGTGAATTAAACTGACATAATGGATACATCAACAAAGTAAGATCTATTGAAGTCACCCCGATTAATATAACAGGATCTATTGTAACATAAGCTACCCATTAATAGAATGTGTGGTCACTACTCAGAACGCGCGCATACAGGGTTAAAAAACGAATGAGCATCACATTCAGCAGGCATATAAATACTTTACTTGAATAGAGTATGGAAGGAAAAGACCAGAGACAACCCACAATAAACTTTCATGGGAAAAAAAATATCCAACTCTTCAAGATACATGGGGAGACCTTTTGGATGAGGCCAATAAATGCAGCTAATAAAAATGATAAACAAAATCCCTTTCTGCAATACTAGTTACAGGACCATGTAGTCTAATTATCTGCGGCTCGCTTCATTGCCTATCAGTAAAAAACACAGCATATAAAGTGCTTTCCAAAAGTATAAAGATGGACAATTTTTTCATTTTACTGACCAACAAATCCTACTTTAACAACTATTAATTACAAATATATCTAGATTCCAAAGCACAAAAAAA
>CM070032.1:66346848-66382540 GCA_036250615.1 Ptychadena robeensis | reverse complement strand
GAGACAAGCCTGTCTACTATGATGGGATAATGCAGCTTAATTTGAAGTTGCCAGCACTTTACAGCCAGACTTTCAGCTACTTATCAAACATCTTTCATCAAAAGACCTAAAGAAGCTAACTTGCATTTAATAAAGAAAGTATCACTGCACCAGTGCCTTTGCACACTACAAAAGATTAATGTTTATCTAAAATGACCAGCACTTTAGTGGCAAAAAGTCATGTTTTGCATAATATCTCAATTTGTCAAGCCTCTGTGTTGCCTTGTGGAGCTGCCAAATCACCCTATGTGTAAAAGGATTTTCACATCACATAGCGGTCCAAAACGATTAAACACTAAAGACAAGATATTATATAGATTTATGCAGTTATACCATCTTTGTACCACTTGATAATAACTTAAGCCCCCCATACATGTCTAGATTTTGTGTTCAATCAACTTAAAAAGATACATTTTTTGGGGGTCAGGGAAATTAGTGATTGATTGTATGTGTGCCAACTGTAGTAACAGATATTTGATCAACTTTTTTTGGCATCGACTGAAAGTGCAATGCATTTCAATACAACCAATTAAAATTTACCAGCATGTCCAATAATTTTTCGATCAATTATTTTCCCAATTTTAATTGTTTTAGGTTGATCTAACCATGTGGGCTGCCATAGATTTTCAATCAATCAACAAATAAATTGATTGAATTAAGTTGATGTTGATGATGAAAAATCTAAATGTGTATGGAGGCCATTACATTTCTTCACGTGTGTCTTTGTCAAAGGGAAGTGCCTATTGATTATCAATAGACATGCCCCACATCATACATACAACAGTCCCAATACCTATAGATGACCGTCCAAAGCAGGAAGCAGCCCACCAATGCTGCATCTGAGAAGTTGTCTAAATGTAATGTTTGTAGTAAACAGACAAACAAAATGACAGTAAAGGGTATGTAGGTTTGCTATGTAGGACACTCTTGCCTTCCATCATAAATATAAATCCTGCCCAGAAGGAAGCAATTAACGAAGGGCATGCAGACACGCACTATGTGCTATGACCACATTAAGAAATGCACACAGCTGTGACCTAGAAAGTGGTGGATAATAGATAGTAGCTGGTTGGCTGCCATGCTTCAATAAAGATTGAATACCAAGTCAAGTAAGGCATGAACATACATTTCCAGTCTTTGCTAGTTAATTATACTTTACAACAATTATGTATCCAGGGAATTCCTAACATACAACTAAATCAGAAGCTTTGCTAACATTTTCCAACCCCCATGCCAAGAGGACATTGCAGCGGTCAGTGTAATTAGTGAGGCAATGCAAGCAAATAGAAACATAAACTTAAATATAAACGTGTACATTTATAGTTCTATGCAAGACACCTGCCTGACTATAGCTAGCATTGCATGCAATCTTTTAAGATGTGTTTACAGTACTTGAATTTTATACAGACATAAAAATGTCATAGGTTAACTGAAAGATTAAAGCCGGGCACACACGGCTCGATGAAGAATGCAAATCAAGCAAGTCTGGCCTGATATCAAGCCGCAGCACTTCTGCGTCTGGCAGCCTCGTCCACAACTTTGAATTGATTGATCCTGCTCGAAGAAAGTCTGGATGGCTCAAATCTTGTAACAGATTCGGGCAACAACAGTTTTTTTTTGTCAACATAAATACTAGCACGTAGGCAATACTTGTTCGGCTTAATGGATTTTCTTTTTTTTGCCTGACCATCTAGGGGAGCCCGTAGGTCTGCTCCCAAGGCTGCGTGCTGCCCGACAGAAGCAGAGGGAGAGATAATCCCCCCTTACCCCCTCCTTCCCGACGGCAAGTGTGCTCACCCCCTCCTGCTACTGACGGCAAGTGTGCGCACTAGTGACATTGTGGCTAAAATTGGTATTGCAGGGACATTGAGATTAAAGCTATTTTATTGTCAAATGTATATTTATGTCCCATAGATAACCAAAAAAAAAAAAAAGATTGGACTTCTAAGGGTGTTGGAGATCTGTGGGTTGAAAGTCAGAGTAGACATAAAAAAAATGTATTTGGTGTGCGTTGAAAGAGGGGTAGTCTTATACAGTGAGAATATCCCAAACTCTATATTTTAACTGGAAAAGTTGGGGGTCTTCTTACAGGCCCAGTCGTCTTTGGTCCTTGTAACTAAGCAAGTTTATATCTATAAAAGCAATACAGACAATGCACGCACACTAAAATAAATAAAAGAAACCAATTAATATGAAAGTGTAAATAAATAAGGACATGTGCCCTGTGACGCTGTTTTGAAATACAACAAAAGGTTGTCAATTAGCAAGTTGGCACAAAAAGGCGTAATACTTAGTGGTACAAAGCATCAGCTTTGAGCAGTTCTACCGGCAGGCCGATGGTAGGAATTACTGAATGGTTACTATGGACACTGAACTTCATCTTTACAGACCGGAGGAAAAGAGAATCACATCATAAAATGGAAAATATCAAATAAGGACAGTATACGACTTTCCAAAACAAAAGTAACCTGTTCATTCTCACAATAGATGTAAAATAGTCCATATGTTTAGCAGATACCTTTGTTCTATTCCCGATATTATTCAACAGAGTTTAAAATTCTTAAAATTGTGCACCCAAAGAGTTACATAATGTAACAAAGAATGAGGTGGACCACAAAAGATTTTTCTTTTTCAATTTAAATAAACATAAATTGTTAAAATTAAACCAAATGAGCTGTTGCACAAAATGACTTCAAGCATAGCCGATGTAAAAGAAAGATGCTGATCCCACACAAGTGAAAATGATGGTAATTTTCATCTATCAAACAATATTGTATGGCGCTAACTTTAGGAAAAAATTTGGATAAAGCAACTAAAGTTCTCAAATAACAGGCAATTTCAAAAGGTAAATAGTCTGTAAGGTTCCAGGTATACCCATTATTATATAACTTGATACAACCAGTCAGCAGCAATCTCAAGGTTGATTACATCTAACCTGCTCCAACCTACTCATTATTAGCTTGTTAGACATCTACTAGAATTACTCTAGAGAAGCTAACAGATACTCTTATTTATTGGAAAAGAACATTAGTGGTGATCATTCCCAGCCACTAGGACCAACGAGCACTGTACTATCAAGAGGGGACTGGAAAAAGATGGACATGTGGCACCCAGCTGTATCCCTATTAAGACACAGGAGGGATCAGACAGGTCAAGCTATTATGTAAAATCTGTACAACCCTTAGGCTGCGTCTCCATTTACACTTTGGTGTGTCTGTGTGGCACTGACAGACCCACAGCGCCCAGCCACGTGTTGTGTATGGATTGCATGTGCTATGAAACCCCAACTCGGGTCATGATGTGTCAGACTCACACATCATTTCCCATGGATAAATGTTGAGGGGTGTCCCCCTTGTTCGCCATAGTGTAGCCCCAGCATTACTTTGTCATCTGTTTGGACCATATTTAAATGAAAGCCTGTGGGGCCTGAAATGCAAAGGGTAGGGAATAAGACTTCATGATTTAGAAGCAAACGCTAGAAGGCACATGTATAGAGGCACAAGTACTCAGTGAAGAGGAAAGTAAGCTTTGATCAATGCATGCACTTAAAGATAATTTAAGTGGTGAATAAAATATATTTATACATCACATATTCATACTGAATTTAAAAAAATACAAAATACTTAAAATGTACATACGTAATAAAAAAGAACAACTAAACACATAACAAATATATGCACAAAAAGTGAAAAGTCTATCTACTAAATTTCAATAATGTTTTTGAAGCAGTTTTCTACAACACACACCATACCCATTCGTGACCTTACTTTTCTCTCTAATCAAACTAAAACACATTTGTAAACTATTGGCTGATGGCAAGAACAGCAAAATAATTAATAAAAAAACAAAAAGTCTTCTGAAAATTCATGTCTGCTTGTGTGCAGTACTCTGGACCTGTCAGGGGCCTCTATCTCACCCAGTAACAATTCAAAGCCAACTACTACTTTGTAGGCAATAAATGTCATATGACGTAAATAACTTCATACCTGAGGAAGAATTCCTTCTTTTTGCATAAAAAACTGTTTCTTAAATTCATAGTATGGATTATACTGGTGCCATGGCTGCAGAAAATCAAACCTATAATAGTAAAGAGGCAAATGGTTGCAAGGTAAACATTATAACATGAAACAAGAAAACCCCACAAACTTATTTAAATGGACTTTTCACACTATATGTGCTGTCCTGTCATTGTTGCAACATAGGAAACACGCTCTGCCATTCACACTTGCAGGTGCAGTGTTAGGCATGGCCATATTACGCAATACATAAAAGCAGTGGCTCTCAACCTGTGGGTTTGGACCCCCTTGGGGTTGAACAACCATTACACAGGGGATCGGCTGAGTTCCCTGGAAGCATCAGAGCTGCTCCCAACAAGCAGCAGCACTGATGCCCACAAGCAGGATGGTAAGTTAGGCGGAAGAGCAATGCCCCTTCCCTCCCAACTCAGAAGGGATGGGGCATTACGCTCCCTACTAACTTCCCACCCTGCACATCATTTGCACAAGTTTGGTTGGTAAAATATAAGGGAGGGATGCCTGAAGTGACATTGCAGAGTGTGACTCCTGGTATTTGGAAAGTAGGAGTGACATTCACACTTCCATGTTCCAAATAAGGAAATTATACTTTGTGACGTCACTTTCAGAGTCGCAGATCTGAAAAGGTTGAGAACTACAGCATTAATGCAAAATGTGCTGCAACTTGTGTGAGAAACGAACACAGCTCGTCTGCTAAAGCATGCAGTGAGAGGACAACCCGCCACAAGTTGTACACAAAAATCTCTCACACACACAATAAAAACACTTAAATTAATAAGCAACTGACCTTGAATCATTCTTTGCTCGGACGCTAGTCTCAAATTTGATTCCATTCCGCGCCACATACTGGGCAAGTTTATCAATCACAGGCTGAACATCAGGAGGTGGAGGAATAATGGCCACAACTGGAGCAAGTGTGCTGAAGAGACAGTATTTTAATGATCAATATGAAAACAAGTTTTCCACAGAACATTTAAAAGCAAATCTACTTGAAGACTAATTACACAATTCACAACTGCAACTTTTCTGTACTGACTGAAGAATTTTGAGGCAAACCAAAAGGATACACAATCCTAGGAAGCAATCTAGCAGAAAAGCAAACTGGTTTTCCCTCAACCCCCCTCCAAGCTAATTAAGATTGCCCCAATGGGCTATCTATCTGAGAAGTCCATTTGGGAAAAGGTGGGCTTAGATGTAGGAAGGTCAGTACACTTGCTCACCACAGGTACTGCACAGTCTGCATCCGAGTGCTGGAGCAGACAACACTTTGTTCAGCCTGCAGCTCTGACAGAAGGCAAACCGGCAGTTAGACACATGGTGATGTGTAAGTTCTAGTTTTGGCAATTGCAGGTTTTTCAATGTAGGGTGTACCTACAGCGTACAGGAATACATAAAAGGCACCCTGGAGACTTCCCCTCACACTGCTGAAGTAAAGATCTTCAAAGGAAACCGTGTATGTGTTAGGGAAAGGCGACTGGGATAAGAACATAAGGGTGTTTAAGCTTTAGGTAGAGATTAACACAGTAAGGACATAAAAACCAGACACCACCGCTGTCCTAACATCTATGAATTACACACCATTCAGGAGAAAGCATTCTAACCTTTAGTAACTATTACATATAATACTTTTCAGGATATTTTACCTTGATGCACCTAAACCAGAGGTTAACTGGTTATTAGCATCACTGCTATTCGGAGATGGCAGGACGGTGGATGGTGGACCAGGTACAGGAGCCTCTTTTGTAACCTGTGAGCTTTCTTCAGCAGGAACTGAACTGTAAGACGCACTGGCATCCATTTCAGGGGGAGGAGGTGCAAGACAGTACGTCCCATCAGGTAGCATGTAGTAATTATAGTATGAAGATGTCACAGTTGCTGGAAAGAAAAGGATATAAATAAGAGCATACAGCATTTCACAGCCAGATTTGGATTTGCAAAATCTACCTTAAGTTTATTAACCAATGTTGAAGGGTTTACTCCATGATCAAAACCATAGTACAGCATGTTACAAGTAAATAATGCTTCAGATAATACCTAACATTACAGAGGAATACTAGGGCTCTAAAAAAAACGCTATCATACACAGCAGATGCTGTAACAGCTGTTATCTCATAAGAAGTAGGTGCTTATATTTTCAAGAAACAATAAAGCATTTTGCAGGATTCATATTTAAAGCAAATGCCTCAAATGTATAAACGTTTTCAGTAAACTGAGAACATTAGGTTATCAGCACTTCCATTATTTATTTTTTAAAGCGGTTTAAATTATACTTTTGCAGCAATAGAAAAAACAACTTTTATTACTTAAAGCGGACCTACCACCAGGAATCTATGTTTTCATGAATGGCACTAGAAGTGCCAATAATAGGGAGGAATGCAGTGAAAAAACCCAAAAACAGACCTGTAATGAGCAATTTAGGAATATAATCAGCCATTCCTCTTCACTTCCTGGTTAATGGGCTCAGCAGAACCCGGCACCATGTCACTTTTGACACTTCACTGTCATTTTCAGTGAGCTGCTTTGAAAATTCCCATAGAAGATCACTGAACGCCCCCAGTGGCCACCCACGATATTGCACCACCATGTGTTGGCTTTACACTGAAAAATCACGTGCTGCTGTGACGTGGTGCCGGGTTTTGCCGAGATCATTAACCAGGAAGTGAAGAGGAATGGCTGACACTGCTTAAAATTCCAGCCCGTCATCAATGACCCTGGCGACGTGGGCTGGGAGACAGATGCCGTGCCATAAACATGGAGGTCTATGGCTATAGCCATAGTTTTACTGGGGTATATCTGTTTCTCCCTATCCCTGCTTCTCTAGCGTTTACTAGCCTCTCTAGCGAACTATCTGGGTTTATCCCAAACGCTAGGGAGGTTAAACTTAAAAAAACAAAAACATGACTTATGTAGTCTTCGACCAGGCAAAGCAATCCCTGTAGATTAAAAAATCCCATACCTACCTTGCCCTGCTCCCTCACTGCCGCACTTGAAGTGTCTTTACCTCCAGCATGTAAGATGAAGGAGCGAGACTCTTCAGATCTTTCTACCTCTACCAATTCAGATTGGAACTTAACAAAACCCTCCAGATCTGCCTGGCTGCCAGGGATGGTAGACGTGACGTCACAGAAGGGGCGGTGTGCAGCCACATTTTGACAGTCTGACCGTCAGTTTGTTTTTTTCTCTTCTGTCTATACTTCTGGTGCCGATAATAGGTTGAAGATATGGAGGTGGTAGGTCGGCTTCAAGGACCACAGTGATTTTTAAGTTTTGCGGTAGTCATTTTAATAATGACACAAGAAGCGGCTACCAACCCGGATTGCTTAGAACTTCGGTGCCCATTAAAAATAAAAAAAAATTCTTCTAGCTCTGCCTGCTGTCATTTCTACATAAAAAAATGCTTATACAAGTCAATATAGATTGAAAATGTTATGTGCAGCCCTTTGATGCTGAGGGCTGCACTTGTGGCCCTCCATGTCAACTCCGTTGCCCACCACTGGCTTAGACAGTAGGATGGCAGAATACGCTAAGACATGAGGTTACCCCGTATTGAGCTCTCTTTCTTGAGCTGGGCAGACGTCTTGATTTTCTGTTCAATTTTAGTTGGATCGTATGACAAAATCGATTGTGCGATCGATCAGATACAAATTGATGCATGTCCAAAGTGTCCGATCGATTGATTTTGTCCATTCTGTTTGAAAAATTTAGTCGAGCGCACATGAATCGAGTGCTGCTAGTTGTCTCATGCGATCGTTTTAAGCAATCAATCTATGAATCTTGTGGAAATTACCTTTGTTTGTGTGCTGTTGGTCACTGACCAGTTCTTCAGCTAACACCACTCCAAACCCATAAATGTGTACGTGCAAGACATATTGAGACTTTCAGGATAGAATCGCCCAGTAATGGAGGACATCATATGTTGCAGTCTGCGATCGACTTTGCAAATGAAATCGATACCAGAATCGGATGGGCGATCAGTTTAAAAATCGAATGCAGGAAAATCGAGACGTCTATGCCCAGCTCTGGGTTGGTCCATGGCTGCAGGGGAACCTTCGAGATCAGCCTCCCCCTGTGACACTGCTCATACCCTCCCAGTGTCACAGTTCATTCTGCTATGGACAGGGGACACTGGGGGTGGGGGCTCACACATACAGGGATATCTGTTGAGGGGGGGGGGGGGGGGGGGGGGGGGGACGTACACTGACCCCCTGGTGCTATAGCGCTGCCCATACCGGCAGTGCAGACAGTGGTGGCTGTCACACAGCCCATTGCTAGCGTGCCATCCTGTACTCCTGCCAGCCTAGGGTCAGGTTTCACCAATGGCTGACAGGAGTAGAAGGAAGCTTGCAATGAGCTGTGTGACAGCCGATTTTCTGCCATCAGCTGCCAGCAACCCCCAGCACAGCTCAGTGCCAGCAGTGCTATGGTATAGACAGCGCTATAGCACCAGGGGGGTCAGTACACCCACCTCCCCTCAACTAATATCCCTGAATAGGAGCCGCCCCCCCCCATGTCACTCAGAGTTCATTCTATGGACAGGAGACATGTCAGGATCAGCCTCCCCCTCTGTGTCCCCTGTGGATAGCAGAATGAACGTCAGTGACACTGGGAGGCTGATCTCGATGAGTCCCCTGTTCTATGGAGAGGTGCCTACCTGTGCATAGCATAGAGCAGTTACTAGATTACTGCTCCCACACATCTCGATGGGGAGGCATGGGACAGCAGAGTGATCTCTCTCGGGGTAAGGGGCGGCAGAGGGAGTGCTCGCCCAGGAAGATGATCTCCCTAGGACCGCCCCTGACTGATCATTCAGTGACAAATGATACAATTTGTAAATACATTTCTGATATTTCGATATAAAATTATATCGTGATATATATTAATATTGAATTATTGTCCAGCCCTAGTAAACATACTGATTAAAACATAGAATTCTTAAAGAAGCTGAACAAAACGTCAAATTCTGGACATTACTTCTGGAAATCACTTTTGTAGGTTCACACTTCTGTTTGTAGATGTAAGGCTGTAGCTACACTTGGTGGCAGGGAGGCGAGATGTTACAGCCATGATTTCCAAGCCCAAGGTGTATAAGGGCGTGTTAAGCTCCATGTTTTGTTAAGTGGTGTTAACATGCACTACTAAATATGATTGGCAACACATATCAGAAAACAGCAGTACGTTTTGAGCACGTCTCAACTACACATCAATTCATATTCAATGGACGCTTAACTGCCTGCAACGCTGCCCAGTGTCACAGCAATGATGTTGTGCGGCATTGCTTTCTAATTGCCAAGGCAGCAATAATGGGCCACATGAGAACTGCACCTTACAGACTTGGTTTAATGCAACCAGAGCAGTGATTACATCCAGTGTCAAGATCATACCTATGGAACCTAACGGCAATTGTGAAAAGCGTTTAATTATAGACCAACCTAAAAGAACAATTCTTTCATTCTCTGAGGGACGTGAACATGTTTTCAGAAATTTTAATTCTCTATATAAAAAGAGTTCAGAATTTATTTGTGTTGTCACAATTTAACCACAGGACATGGAAAACAAGGTTTTCAGCAACTCTCTTTTCAGAGCAGTTTATACAAAACATTGCAGTGGGATCAATCACCAGAGCAGAAATTACCCAGCAAGCTTCTGCTCTTATTTACAGGCAGTCAAGACAGTTATAAGTCCAGTCTCAAAGACATGTACCATTTACTCCAGACCAGAATGAATCCTGCCCGAATCGAGGAAGATTTATTATTATTTATTACATTATATTATAAGTCATCAAACTACCTCATTAAATTGGTCAATTGCTGGTTTAGGTCAATAAGTTAATATTCAATGGACCCAGCGCTCGCTGGCCACCTACTCCTCTCCTAGACTGGCTACTTCTAGGTTTGGTAGTCCCTTCTGGCTCCCAATCTAAGGCTATGTTTCGACAGCACCATTGGGTCTGTTGGCACCCCCAGTGCAAAACACATTCCTTGGCGGGGATGCCGAAGGGGCTGCCTGCAGCATGGCTGTTCACACGGCGTTCTGCCAATCCGCCGGCCGGAAGGTCAGCGTAGTGCAGTACATCAACCTCCGGATCGGCAGAACGCCGTGGGAACAGCCATTACTGCAGGCAGGTATGTGGATCGGGTCTATTGCAGAGGGTGCCGACTGGCCAAAAGAAGAAAGGAAATATAGCCTAAGACTGGTGATGTTCTCCTAAGTCTATGCTTTTGCTGACCATGTATTAACTTACTTAGTCTACATTGGCACTGCACGCCTGTAACACTGGAACATAAAAACAATTCACATGGTTACATTCTTCTGTACAAATTGAAAGGACAAAATTAAATCTTTTGCCAAAAATACTTACTACTAAATGTATTTACTATTTAAAACAAAAAAAGATAAATTTATAGGGAACAGAAAGGTAAAACTAGTAGTACACGTATGGAAGGCCTTGTGAACATTGAAGATTACAAACAACGAAAGGGGTTAATAAATGTGCACATGAGCAAAAAAAAAAACTAAACATTTTCTTCAAAAGATGCTTTTACTACAACATACTTGATATTTCTCCAGAAGTGTTTTGTTTTGCCACTAGGTACAGTCAGTCTGATCAACTGCGTCATTCATCATATATTACAAAGGCTCATGTTCTCAGCAACTATAGAAAATTAGTTCTGGCTGCTAGGTAAATGACAGAATGTAAACTGGGGACTGTAGACCAGCCTTCTCAGGGATGGGGGCTGATAGCTCTACCTTTAAATATGGAGCAAAACTGTCAAAATTGAAATCAATTTCAAGAAACTGATTTATGGTTACCGTACATTTTGTGCATCATTCAACTATTGGCATACATACTGCATCTGTTAATGTACAAAAAAGCAGCAATTTAAAAATTCTCACTTATAGTGGGCCTTCCAGTACATAACTGCATGAATGGCACTAGAAGTGGCAATAATAGGGAGGAAAGTATAAAAAAAAAAATGAGCTCCATCCCTGGGTCTGATGTCATGTGGGCGCGGCCACCTGAAAGGAGCAGAGATCTGAGCTAGACCTCGGCTCTGCATTTAAAGCAAATTCCCATAGAAAACCATAATAAACACCCTCAGCGGCCACTGGCAATATTTCATACATGGGCAGATTATTCCTCGATAGATGAGGGACCTACTGATGCCATCATGCTGCAGCCGTTCCTTTAGAGCAGTGGTGGGCAACTGAGTTGATATAAAGGGCCACAAGTGCGGTCCTCAGCATCACTAAAGCATCACATAACATCGATCCAGACACTCCCCCTATTGACATATCTCAGCATACGGTGGACCAGATCACGACAGGCAGTCAAAACCAGACAGCAAATGCCCCCCCCCCTCCTGCCCCTGGGTGCAGCGCTCATATGTAGACCTGGTTTCCCTGATCAACATTTTAACTGTTGTAAAACCGCCAAAGTTGATTAGGAAAGCTGGGTCAGTGTGTGACCACTTTACTGGTGAGTTGCTATGCCCTATGCATTAACAGTTAGGCTTTGGGGGCCGCATGTGGAGCACCAAGGGGGGCCGCCGAACAACACCCAAAGGGCCGCAGGTTGGGCACCAAGGCTTTAGAGGATCGGCGGGCATCCTTTGTGTGCCGGACAATACTTTAAATGGGGGCCACGGATCCAAAGTAAGGGGACCGGACAGAAATTTACCAACATGTCAAAGGATCCTGGTCAATCTGTCCAGGTGTGCCCATCAGATTTGTGGCTGAGCGACCACCAAGTACGCAACCATCGGTCGATCGATTTGAAAACATCACAACTATGGTTTATTAAAATGTGGTGGTGGGGGAGACAGAAATACAGTGGATATAAAAAGTCTACATGCCAGGTAAAATGTCAGGTTCCTGTGCTGTACAAAAATGTGACAAAGATAAATCATTTTGGAACTTTTTCCACCTTTAATGTGACCTATAAACTGTACCACTCAAAGCATACAGCCAAATCAACTAAGGAATGGTTTTACCAGAAGATTAACATTTTGGAATTGCCCCGATTCGTGCTCCCGCACTGCGCGCTGGCCAACAGGAGCCAGAGGGAGACACCTGCAGAATCCCCCTGGAGCTTCTCCTTCCTGATGTCTGTGAAAGTAGCTATGTGCTGCTAAGACGGCAAGCGCTCACTAGCGACATTGTGGCTGAAATTGGTATTGCAGGGAGATTGAGGTTAAAGCTACAACACATTTAATATCTGTACAAAAACGTAACTTTATAATGTATACACAACTGATTGCCAACATTCTTTCAGTTATTGTTAAAGGTATACAATTTATGTCCCATGGGGAACCGCAGGGAAACATTAATAACTATGAAAGGTTGTAGATAGGGGTGTCAAATTGGGAATCTAAATTACTAATCCAAAAAAAGATTGGACTTACACGGGTGTTGGAGATCTGGGGGTTGAAAGTCAGAGTAGGCATAACCATTTCTATTAGGTGTGCGTTGGAAGAGGGGTAGAGGAAGAGTCTTATCCGGCAGGAACATCCCAGACTCTAGATTTTAACTGGAAAAGTTGGGGGTCATCTTATACACCAGAAAATACAGTATATTTGTCTTATTTTTGTACAGCACAGGAACCTGACATTTTACTTTTTATAGCTCCAGTATGTAGAGACGCTGGCATTGTGGGCAGGGAAAAGCGACATTGGCTCCATTAACCTCCTTAGCGCTATGCCCAAAGCCAGTACGGCGCAGTTTAATCGTGAATCAAACTGCGCCAGTGCTGGGATCCGGCACAACCGCCCACTCTCCGTGTGTCTGCAGCATTTCTACAGAGCTGCAGTTACACAGAGCCTTTCCGGCCCGTGTCTTCGGCGTCGTCGGTAAACCTCCATGTCAATGGAGGGAGGGGGTCGCTTTTCTCCCAACACACCGCCGGCGTCTAACCGAGTAGAGTGTAGTGTCTAAGTGAGTGTGTAGAGTGCTGGGGGGAGAGCCGACAATCACGGCGGAGTACAGTGTACTCCACCACGATTGTCAGGAAAATGGATTTTTGTGCCATAAAAAGCGTAGTGAAAAGCCCGTAATGCCCAGGGGGTTAACATGGATGATGGCAAAGATGCAGGACCAGAAGCAATCGGCATGCCTGTAGCACTGGCAGAACCGCTGCGGGCTTGCACAGCCGTGTTTGCCCGATCCCGTCGCGGGCACAGGAGGTTGTGTACAAAGACGGCATATTTTTCCCTTCACAAAAGACAAACAGTATGTGATTTATAAGTGTTCTCTGAATAGAACACATTTACTAAATCAGTCAAGGGAAAAAGGCAGACAAAATGAGCTTAGTGTAATGAAGCCTTTCGGCTACTGAATACTAACTGTGTAGGTCTGTTGCCCTCTGATAGACATTTAACATTTGCAGAACAAGCGCTCTGCTTGCAAACAAACATCTGTCAAGTAAAACCAAAGTATCACATCACAAAATACATATAGTTTGACTATGGTTACAGGAATGTATGCTCATGAACAAAAATGCAAGGGAAAAGCTTTATATGAATGGAAAAGGTAGCCATACATGGTTCAATTTGCCACAAATCGATCATCAATACGATCAAAGTATTCGACCATTGAATCGTATATCGATTATAATTGAATCGAATGACACACCACATTAAGTTTTCGATCTTAAACATTTCCATTACTGCAACAGCATCCTCAAGATCACCTAACCTATGCACAGTAATCATAGTGCTCTGACTACAGTCAAAATGTCGACTGAACGGGGCGGGGCATTCGAATTTGATGAGCATATGATCTCTACGCACCTTCACTACATGGTACATTTAGTACAATCACATTGAAACAAAATTCCACTTATGTGCAAATGGGGTTTTCCTGCAGAAAACTATTTACATCACTGCAAATTGGTTTATATAACCTATAGCTTATATCCTGTCATTTTCTATATATATAGCATACATACAAACATCCTATTCTGCCGACCAGTAGAGAGAACAGTATGCTAATTGATGGATCTAATCACAATTGGTTGGCACAAGGAACAGTATTTCATTTACACTTGATGTGGTAGCAATTAAAATTTTCCAACTGGTCCGATCAAATTTCAATCAAGCAAATCGAAACTATCGTTCAATGTGGACATGATTAAATTTTCAATCGAACTACTAAAATAATTGTTTGAATTAAATCCATTGAACAGTCAATTGCACCATCTATGGCTAGCTTAATGACTATCCACAGACTAGGCATGAATTCCAAAAATGTAAGCCAGACAACAATCCCTTGGCCAGTGGTTCCCAAACTGGGGGGGGCGCGGGCCCTCATTTTTAACTTCTGTTCCTAAATAGAAAAGGGGGGCCCTGCAAGGAAAGTTTGGGAACCAATGCCCTCGGCAAAGCTTATTTTTGGACCATTAGACGCTCCTTTGTATAAGTGAGTGTGAGAGAGTGAGTGTGAGAGAGTGAGTGTGAGAGAGTGAGTGTGAGAGAGTGAGTGTGAGAGAGTGAGTGTGAGAGAGTGAGTGTGAGAGAGTGAGTGAGTGAGTGAGTGAGTAAGTGAGTGAGTAAGTGAGTGAGTGAGTAAATTTTAAAGCAAGTTTCTTAATACTTTTGCAATATGGTGTTATATAAATTGTAGATTCCCTGTTATGCTACAAAGAGTCAATATCCATATCACTACAGGCACAATGCAGCACAGAGTATGCCCAGCTGGGCTTTACAATTTAAAACAAATGTTTGATGGAGTTTACATGCATACACACACCACTTATATTTAAATCCAAAAACACCACATTTTGTTTTTTTGAACAACCAAATCAACCCAGTAAAATGTTTTTCAAGTGGTTCTAACAAAAAACACAAGCACCACAAATGGCAATACAGCACCATAAGAAAGCAAAATCTAAGAGGCAGCCAGTAGAAATGGACTTTCCATCTCACTTACGCTCTGTAGTGTTCTCTGTCTGAGTAGCTGGAGATGGAGCGGGGGAAACATTAGCAGATTGCTGAGAGGCCATCCTCTCACTCTGAGCTTTTCTGACAAGCGCTGCTAGTGGGTGGTCCGGATCAATCACCTTCAAGGGCTGAAAAGTATTTGAAAAATATGTTTAGTAAAAAGCCTAAAAGCAATGCTTTTCATTAAGATACAAAATGGCAATCAATCAATTACAAAAATAGACATAAAATTAAATCAATGGCAAACTAAGTAACCAAGTATGACAATTTAAGATTCCAAATATTACATGCTATACCTTTTTAAAATCAACAAGCTGTATGCGGAGGTCAGCCTATTGGTCTCAATGCAATTTTGGTTTAAACAGGCTCGTTTAAAGCTAAGACAGCTTCCATTTATCTAGGAAAACGCATTAAATTCTTAAAAAGCATTCTTTTAGAAATGGATGAAGCTTGTCTCTTTCATACAGGAAAGCCAAGAAAATAGCGTAGTGTATGCACATAACCACAATCTCAAGCAACAACTCCATAGTGGTTCCTTTTTTTTCTGACCACTAACATTATTTATACTAAATTGTAATGTAAGTAAAGGATTTTCGTCACATATAGTAGATAACCCTTAAACTCCAGTACCATTTGGGATGTTCAAATAAAGTGCAATCAAACTAGCACAAATGCCAACACTCCAGAGAAAGAAAGCAAAAACTACCCCAGAATCACACAAAAGCTTTGCTTACTGCCTAAACACTGCAGAACAGGATGGGTGGCATCCTAGCAAGAGAATTAAGTTACAATTGCACCCTGCAATGTCACATCCACTGCCAAGGTTTTGGAAGAGCAATCAGAAGCTTCATAAATAGGGTAGCTTAAGAAAGGATACCAAGCATTTCACAACAGGGGTTCCAAAAAGAAAAATAGCAAGGCTCATTAAAACACAATAGGATAGTCTACCAGGAATGGGAACCCAAGACCTTCCACTGGATCTCTGCTGTTAAAGATCAATATTCCAATTTCCACAGTAGTACAGACTAGCAATGGGAAATCATTTCCAATTCATCTTTGGCTTTGAAACAGCCAAGACACGAAATAGATAGCTGGTACTCTAGTCTTAAGGTAGTATGAACAGCATCAATATTCATGGAGATCCAAGTCTCCATAAACTCTGCTGCCAACAAGGACCACTTGTAGGTAGCACAGAACCAACATGGAATAAGAATGGGAAACTAACTTATATCTCATCTTTTAAATTGCAGAAAGCAAAACGGGTACCTTTGTGAGCTCTTCAAGCCTGCTACATCGCTTTGAGGCAAACAGACTTGGATGTAAGTATTCACCATCATTATCATCGTCGTCATCATCTTCATTGTCATCATCGTTTCCTTTTTCCATGCTTTTTTCTAGAAAAGATTGGAAATTGATCATTATAAAATGTATGGCAACAATGCTCCCTTCAAATACCAATTGTTAAACATTACATTATAGAGGTAACTTCGAAAATATATGAAGCACATGGATGATGCTCTTGGCACACAAGTACTAGTGTATAGCATGTGACTCTATACAGCATACATAGGGAAGCTGTCATTCACTGCCCATTACAATCCTTGTCAGGCAAATACTGATGAGAGGCTTTCTTGGGAGCCACCAGGTAACAACCTTATGCAGAACCGTATTGAACACTGAATACAAGCCTATATAGGCTGAAGACTTCAGAATTCATATCAATAGTTTGATGCAGTACCGTGCGCTATAGAAAATTAGGGGACTCGGTAGAAAATACTCCAGGAGTAACAGGGGTCTTGGAAGCGGACACTGCTTTAACAGTGTAAAAAAAGTATGTATAATGTATAAATACAGTGTGGGTAGGGTTGAAGTAATTGTTTTCCTTTACAAACTGGCTCCCCTACTTTGCAGCCACTGGACTAGCATTAAAGTTTAAAAACTTTAAACTTTCAAAAACAAAGTTGTAAAAAGTTCTCACAACTGTAAGGGACAGAGCAAAAAGATGTTTTTGGGAGCCCTATTTTTTATTTTTATTTAGAAGAGTATGAAGCTATATCAGATCTCTTAAGATGTCACTCAACAGGGAAAAACAAAAAAATTGGATGCCCCTGCATACTCTGCCAGTTCACCAGCTCCAAAGATAGAAAGCACTGCACATTTAGGCAATGTTGTTCTTGACAGGAATTGACTTTAGAAATTTATTGCATCTGACTAAAGATTCAAGTCAGAAGGTCATCATTATAATCTATATTGAACAGTTCTAAATGATGTGCCAAATAACTGGGAATTAAAATGAAGAATTTAAATATTCTGTAATTAGTTCATAGAGTCTAAAGTACAGTAAAAACTGCATCACCAAATTAAGTTACATTAGAGCCTGTGTCTATAGGGTAATAAGAAGTAGTTCCGTGTGCACCGTGCTAGCATTTAAGATGATGTCAATGCCATGGCACATTGATCTCTTAAAGCTGCAGCAACTTGCTTTTAAAATCATGATTTGGATGGTGAAGGATGCATTTCTCAAAGAATAAAAGTAGGAAAATACTGGCCCCCTTACAACTCCACTTCATTTCCATACTCAGCAGTACTTTACCCACATTTACCAATGTTTTCTTAAGGATCCCTAAATGCTTGGAAATACTACAGTAAATTATTAAACTTCACAAAAACAGCTAAATTTTTTTAGCAAATAAAAACATACTTTTCTGCTCACCACTTTTTTCTGCAAGCATAGTGTAGCGTCCCTCTTTCATGGCTTTCAGTATGTGCTTGTAGTACGGGTTGAGGTAGTGGTCAAATCGCAAGAAGTCAAACTGTGAATTTCGGGCTTGCTTTGCCTTTAGCATGATCTCAAACTGAGCCCCCTGCTTACAGACAAAATTTGCTGTGCGTTCAATGATAGCGTGCATTTTTGCTGTTGGTGGCTGTGAAGGAAAAATGGAAAATGTTACAAGAAATCAGTGCATAAAAGCCATTACTATTCAAAGACATCACAAATATTTTTATGTATTTATTAAAATGCATGAACCACAAAAGGCCTCATCATTTAATGAGAGACTAGATTCACAGGTAGAGCCATACCCCCTAAAATGGCCCACTGAAACACTATCATTACATTTACCATTCCATCTGTCATTGTGACTGCTGAAATCTCTGGAAGTCCCTAGAACAATAGTTTTAGAAATGTCATCCAGGATTTAACTTTATGCCTATGAAAACGATGCTCCTTTCAGCTAAATGATGGCTTTCAGCCAATACCAAAGATCACAACAAGACTTAAGACATTAGCATCCCTTCTGGAATTTACCAGGAGAAAACAAGATCATAAGAGGCACATAAGCACCAAATTTCCACAAACTAGGGACACTAGTTGTGATGAGCAACTATACAAAGCATTTCAAACGTACCAGTTCTACATCAGATGGCACATTCAGCCCTTCGGGTGCAATGAATGGTTCTTCATTATCTTCAACATCACTTGAATCTAAAAACATAAGAATTTATTTTAGATGACCGTAAAATAATGCTGCACAATTGAAGTACTAAGGAATAAATTGCTTATTATTCCCATAAAAATATTTAAATCTAGGTTTTACCTTCAGGAATATAGGTTTGTTTAGATTCCTATAAGCAAAGCCAATTTTAAATTAAAACATTAAGCATGGATAAGTAGAATAAAAATGGTATCAGGTGATAATGGAAAGTGGCATCAGGTGTATATATACTTTGTAAATACTATGAAGTTTGATGTGAATGTTTTAATATAGTTCAGTATGTGGGCTTATAATAAATAGTAGGACTGAAAAACATTCATCCACTATTGGTCACAATATCAAACCCATGGCATTTCAACAGATGAACCCTGAGAGGCAGCTTCACAGTCTTTACTTTGAGCAAAGATTAACTGGCGCAGTTAGTTTTTTACCAGTATACCTATAAGGGAACTTGTTAGTATATATAAATATGCCTTTGTACAAAATATGACTTGTAACTGTAATATTACAGACTACCAAGCGGATTGTCCACCTCGCATTATCAATGAGCAGATTGGAATTTGGTCACTGGTAATTTCAATAACACATTCATTTACACTACAAATTCAATTCACCATAGTCATACCTGCTGGGCACATTTACACATATAGATGTTTACACATAGACGACACAGGAAATTGAACGCATTGTTAAGTGACGTACATATTCACACACCAATCACTCAGGAACTTCAAACACATGACACTATACATTAGCATACAACACGACTTACTGAAGAGACAATTTCTTCTCATGCATTCTCTAATTTGGTTGATGTCACTTTGAAGTAATTTCCTGCCAAACCAACTCTCTTTCATGTATTGTAAATATCAATTCAATCCTGGTGTAAACTGGAATCTCCCTCCAATTTTAATGGTATAAAGAGCTGTGTGTTTGTCAAATAAAATGAGACTTGGGATGCTAAGCTTGAGTGCAGTCTCAATATCTCCCGGCCGGAGAGAGAAATATTCACGAGGGGGGGGAGGGGTTTAACCAAGGGATCTGTAAGTGGGGGACGCGATCGCTGTAACGGTTTTGGTGTCAGAAAAATACCTAACTGAACTAGATCAAGCACAGGCAGTTTAGATATAACGAGAAGCTGTAAATGCATCTTACATACAAGTCCTCTCTGTACCCTTTATGCAATTAAAATGCTGATGTTAACCTAATTAGCGATGAACCCAGTTAGCGGGACCTAGGTCAGCAGGCAGGGGGGGGGGGTTCAGCACCATAGACGTCTATGTTAATGCAGGGGCGTCGGCTTTCCAGCCCACATAGGGTGGTGGGAATTGCAGGCAGTGTAGGCACTGACGCTAGGGAGATTAAGTGCAGGCACTGACACAATTGGCTGTACTGCACCGCTTTTAACGGGCGGTGCGCTGGGGAGGACAAAAAAAACCTAAAGCTAGTTTTCCACTGCGTTTTGAGCTGCGCATATACCCCCTGCGTTATTCACATGCCTTGACAGGGAAGTCAACGCAGCCCATCCATGTACATGACTTACCGCCCTGCCTGTTTCCACGGCTTTCAGCCAGTCCCTCGGCCAAGAGGTTAACAGTGCATTATGTTAAACTATGCTGTCTTCTCGGCTGGCTAAATGCTATAAAAACAGGCGGGGCGTTAAGTCATGTATATGAATGGGCTGTGTCGACATCCCTGCAGGGGGGCATCAGCACAGCCTATAATGCTGTGGAAACCTAGCCTTACTCGTCAGACTGCCAGGATTTCAATGTTAACAACCAGCAGCTAAGTACAGGATTATGGGAGTATGAGATTCCAGCTACACTCTTTGGTTTGATTTTTGACAATCTATGCAAAGAAATAAATTCAGCGTTGGAAGTCAAAACTGTAATGTTTCAAAGCTTTTAAGTCTTGGTAAAGCAGATATGCGTTTTTTATTCACTATAAAAAGGGAAATTACTGAGCAATGTATTAGAACTGAGTATTTCTGTCAAGAAGTTAAACTATTGCTTTACCTAAAACTGGTTATTCCCATGTATAAGTATTCAACATGCAGGACTTTATATTCACCCCCTCAGGAGCCAAAATTATACTACAGTATAGGAAAAAAAATTACGTGTAGCAGTCTTACTGTTTTTCTTCTAAAATGAGGTTTGCATTATATAAATATTTTTTTTTTCATCACAGATGAAAGGGTGCTTAAAGCAGACCTACCACCAGTAATCTATGTTTTCATGAATGGCACTAGAAGTGCCAATAATAGGGAGGAATGCAGTGAAAAAACCCAAAAACTTACCTGTAATGAGCAATTTAACAATAAAATCTGGCAGCTCTCCTCACTTCCTGGTTCATTGTAGGCAGAAATAGGCAGAACGTCACCGGAAGCTTAGATTTCTCAGTGATCTGCTTTAAAAATTCCCATAGAAGATCACTGAACGCCCCCCAGTTTCCACCCGCGATATTGCACCCCCATGTGTTTCATGTGTTGGCTCCACGAACCAGGAAGTGAGGGGAGTGGTAATCTTGTTAAATTGCTCATTACAGGAAAGTTTGAGTTTTTTTACTGCATGCCTCCCTATTATTGGCACTTCTAGTGCCATTCATAAAAACATAGATTTCTGATGGTAGGTCTGTCACGACGCGACCGCCCGGCTAGCAAACCCAGTCGCAACTTGCCGGGCTCGGCCCGTAATAGAGAGGCTGCGTCTAAATAAGCTTGCCGGACAGGCCGCGATCGTGCAGATTGACACGGTCAGTCTTACCGATCATGCAATCCTGACCTACCTACCCAAACCGTAGGTGCGCTGCCACCAAGTGTCGGCCACTACCCTAACAGATCTGATTGTACAGTGTATGGGCTCCTTAAGTCTATTTCCGACCGTGGAGAGATGGACTAGGATCTGCCTGACTGCTCAACCCACTCGTGAGCCAGTCCTATACACACCATACAATCACATCCCAATCGTGTAATCATACACCGATTGACATACACTCTAAGACAATTTCTAAACAACCAAAATCGTTACGCGTTACACACTCCGGGGTCGGAGCTCAGTTCATATGGGGATCAAAAGCAATTAAAAAATCATACAGGCTATTAAGGGTAAAAATAACCAAAAGGTCTCTTTAATATCTGACAAAGGAGTAATCTGTCTGAAACAGTGCTTTACAAAAAAATGATTATAATAAGAATTTAAGTAAACAGCGAATCAGACATCATATATATATATAAAATAAATGGGATAAAAGAGAGAAAATACGTTACTCAGGTCATAGGACCGAAATCCTAGGCACAAATCTTGGTTCCAAACATCGGTGCTCTCTGACTCCGCATCTGTGAGCGTCTCTCAGCGTCTTTCTCAGTGTCTCTCCCTGTCTCTCCCCCCTCCTCTATTTTTAACCCCTCAGTAGCTGGGGAGGAGTTGGAGGTGGGCTCTGGAGGGTCATGTTGATCCCAGCCCCTGTCTGGTTGTGATTTCTTACACACTGTTAAGAAAACTTCCGTCATTCGGACAGGATGTGTGCTATAATATTCCCATCCACGTCATCATGTAGAGCATAAATTGGGTGATATTTTGAGTATAAATATCATACCCGGATTCTATCCCTAGCAGGAGAAATTAATTTCTCAGAGAGAGAACCTTCTTTTCCTGCCGTGTTTGATATGTGTGTGGCTGTAAGATTATCAGGGTTACTTTGGAATATCCCATCCGGTGATCACAGGGGTTCCTGGGCATTTTCTAATGATATATGAATTTCCTCCTTGCTACGTCCGAAGAGGTCAGATTAAGGTTGCTCTTCCCCCCTCCCTGTTTTTAGGACGGCTCTGGTCCCTAGCAAGCAATCTTTGAAGCTGGGTTGTAAAACATTACCACCCAAGACCTCTGACCTCTACTGATAAGGATGTTCCTAGTGAATCCTGAAAGAAACTCCATCTGACTCAATGTTAAGGGGAACCCCGCTCCTAGCTTCTTGCTACAAGGTCCACTTTAAGTAATATGCTTTATAGTTTTGGAAAGAAAAAAGTAAACATTGCTAACAGTGTCAAAAGGACTATTTACAAACAACTTCTTAAAGTCTTCCACATACTGTAAGGAATATTTATGCCAACCTACTCACCTAGGAAAACTACAGAATGGTGTGAAGATTCATTAGCATACCTTGCATTTTAAGGTACCCTGTGTGTCATTTAAAGGAGCATTTGTTTTGTTCTGAACAACTAATTGGACAGAAGTGCGACTGCGGTGTGAAAATATGACATTTACAATTAGCTCATGCAGTTTTGAAGTAAAACGTCAATTAAACAAAAAAAGTCAGCTTCTCCCATTATTGAAAGCATACAAGATAGTCAAGAGTAAATGCTGCCCTGGCACCGTGGGGAGAAAAAACACAGGAGAAGCACAATGTTTATGCTTTTCCTTAAATGTCAAAATCAAAATTGAAAAACTATTTATTGACACAAAGAAAAGTTCAGAGCAGCAATGAAAACTGCGACCAATTCAACCATAAGCAAGAAAATTGGCACACACTTCAATTATTCCTCCTTCTCTCATTACCTACAGTCAGTTTATCAAACATGCTCACATTTGGCCAACTTGCAAAATCAAATCTGTGCAAAAATATTTGCATGATTCTGGAATAAAAAGTATTTACTCCGGGTCAATACAACCATTTTCTCGTTGAATACTAATGAGACAAGTTACAGCATTCAGACTATTTGTCAATAATTGAACAGCCGAGAGACAGCCATTGAAGTGGTAGCAGACAGAACTTGGCGCTCATTGGACAGTTTAACATGCATTTATAAAAAAAATTGATGCTACAAAAAAATACATAGACATGTTCAGATATACAGAGTATAGCAGATACAGTCATGAGTAAGCCAAACATTATAGGAGTAAAAGGTTTACAGTGGGGCAAAAAAGTATTTAGTTAGCCACCAATTGTGCAAGGTCTCCCACTTAAAAAGATGAGAGGCGTGTATTTTTTTTATCACAGGTACACCTCAACTATGAGAGACAAAATGGGGTAAAGAATCCAGGAAATCACATTGCCTTTTATTTGATTTTTAAAAGAATTTGTAAAATAAATTTGGGCAGAACTGCAAATGCAATAACGAGCAAAGAGATTATGTGATTGGGATTGTGGCAATCAATACAAACAAAGGAAGGCAAGTTAACCAAGAGGTGGCTAGACTCAGGGGATTTTTAGTGGCCAGAAATTTTTTGATTTTTAAAGAATTTATTTGCAAATTATGGTTGAAAATAAGTATTTGGTCAATATGAAAAGTTTATCTCAATACTACTGTTATATACTAGTTGCTGGCAATGACAGCGGTCATATGTTTTCTATAAGTCCTTGACCTGGGGCTCCATGCAAGATCTCAGCTAGTGAATGACCTGCAGAGAGCTGGGCCCAAAGTAACAAAGGCTACCATCAGTAACACACTACACCGCCAGGGACTCAAATCCTGAAGTGCCAGACGTGTCCCCCTGCTTAAGCCAGTACATGTCTGGGCCCATCTGAAGTTCGCTAGAGAGCATTTCGCTGTTCCAGAAGAGGATTGGTAGAATATCATATGGTCAGATGAAACCAAAGTAGAAAACTTGTTGTGGAGAAAGAATGCCGAGTTGCATCCAAAGAACACCATATCTACTGTGAAGCATGCTTTGGGTCAGTTTTTCTGCAAAGGAACCAGGGCGACTGATCGGTGTAAAGGAAAGAATGAATGGGGCCATGGATCATGAGATTTTGAGTGAAAACCTGCTTCTATCAGCAAGTGCAATGAAGATTAAACATGGCTAGGTCTTACAGCATGACAATTATCCAAAACATACCACCCTGGCAACAAAGGAGTGGCTTCCCAAGAAGCATTTCAACACCTGGAGTGGCCTTGGACAGCCTCCAGATCTCAACCCCATAGAAGACCTTTGGAGGAATGTGAAAGTCTGTGTTGTCCAGCGACAGCCCCAAAACATCACTGCTGTAGAGGAGATCTGCATTGAGGAATGGGCCAAAATACCAGCAGAGTGTGTGTAAACCTTGTGAAGACTTATGACCCTTTCACACTATATGCGTTGCATTGCGTTTTTACATAGACAACCAATATTCCCATTCACACTGCAAGTGTTTCGTTTTTAAAAACACAGCGTTTCTGCATGCGTTTTTTTTTTTGTTTTTTTTTTAAACACCCTGCTGTATGCATTTATTTTTCATGCATTCTTCATTGATTTGTTCAAAAACGCAAACACAGATGTAATGTGAAAAAACGCATGCTTTAAAAAAGCATATAGTGTGAAAGGGCCCTTACAGAAAACGTTTGGCCTCTCATTGCCAACAAAGGGAATATAACAAAGCATTGAGATAAACTTTTCATATTTACTAAATACTTACTTCCCAATTCTTTAAAAATCAGACAATGTAATTTCCTGGATTCTTTCACCCCATTCTGTATCTAATAGTTGGTGACCTATGATGAAAATGACACGCCTCTCATCTTTATAAGTGGGAGAACTTGCACAATTGGTGGCACTTTTTTACCCCACTGCAGGTCAGAACTCCACGAGCTGTAGTTTGAGGATGCCCAGTTTAAAGGATGAACATTGGTTGTGCTCACTATATGAACAAAGACCACGCTATGTATACACACCTTTCAAAACAGACCAACTGCTACAAGTTTATAAATGTAGGTACCCAGCTGTACAGTCTCCATACATTATTGACATATGGGACTGTAAAAGCATTTTTTTATAAGCTGCATTGCAAAAACTTTTGTTCTTACTAGATATTTGACTGAAAATTTTAAGTTGTACTACTGCAAAGTGGAAACATTTACTAAGACAACTGAATCCCAACCACAAAGTGGCATATAACAAAGTCACAAAGTATTCAGATCAAAATAAAAACACAAAAAACTGCAACTACAATCTTACTTTTTCCAGATAAAAGGAGTTCTACTTCCCTTCTTACATTTTAGTAGCATACAGACCCATACACTGAAATTAGCTAAAGCCTTAAAACAGCCAAAAACAATTAGCCATAGGGGTTTTGTCCTCATCAGAGCTTGTTGGTTATATTTATATTGCGTTTGGTTATAGCAGCCTATCCTATTGTAAATAAATGAGCTCCCCCTGACCTCTGTGTGCATGTGGGCTGAAAGAACTATGCCCCTCCTTTAACATGGAGGTCTATGGTATGCCCCCTCCGCCCCTTTGGTGTCACCGTGATGCGATCAGGGCGGAGCCAGCAACACAAATTCTTTCTGGGGCTGTGGGTTGGGTTGTTTGTTATCAAACATACTCCGGACGAACTGGGTTTTTCATGACTACTAGGGAGGTTAAACAGCTCAAATCAGCTTCAATAAATGCAACGCAAAAGGAAAATTATTTAAAAAACTACCTTTTTCTTCTTTCTGGGGCTCCTCCTCTTCTGTGGGTTGTGAAGGGTCATAGTAGTCACTTTTATATTGAAACCCCACTGAATTATATGTTCCATCCTCTGCTAGGGCTTCACTTAGCCGTTTATATTCTTCCTCTTGAAGGAAAATACAAATACAAAGTTAAGTGAAAAAAGAACAAGTGAAACTTTTCTTTAGACTTTTAAAGTATTATACACTGGTTTGGGCTTCTTATATTTACAAAAGGGTAAGTGCAGGACAAAGTTCAGTTTTCTAAAAATGTGTTTGCACTATGAAAAAAACAAAAAAAAAAACAACAAAAAGAGTTAACACCAGTGCATTGAAAAGATAGATAATAAAACTATCCCGTGGTCCACATTCAGACAGCTGTTTTCCTCTCCAAAGGGTACTGTCAAACAGATATCAGAAAAAGTGAGTATAAAGAAAACAAAACTTTATGCATCTATGTAATGTATTTGCACTCCACACAAGGACACTATTTATTAGGAACTTTATTTGAAAGAATTGATGTACCTTGCCTTGCTTCTTCTTCCAGCAAGTCCGTATGTAATGCTAAATACCTCTCTTCATCACACAAAGCTTCTATACGAGCCTCTTCTTCTGATAAGTTGTAGTTTCTGTTCCATGAATTGTGTTCTGCATCATATTCAGATAGATCATGTAAATGACCACGCCCATCATACCTGCAACATGAATATCATGGTAAGAACAGAGAACTGTAATCCTCAGTGCTTTCTTATTTGAACTTACCTGTCTAAACTGCCCTGACATAAACTAGACCCACCATAACACATTGCAGCTTTTTGAAAAAAAGTTTTCCGGATTTATGCCATCTTGTCTGGCATTTTGAGATGTACACATTGACTGTTGGGATACTACGTTCACTGTTACTATTCTACCAGAGCTATGCCTCTTTTCAACTTGAATAATAAAACTATTGCCCAATGGTTCATGGCAATTTATTAGATCTTACCATAAGTTTTTCAACCACTTACTTATATGAATAGTTTGTTTAATGCTTGTGCATTTGGGAGTGTCTGCAAACTTCTAATTTACATTCACACGAACCCGAACACATAAATACCTATCCGAAAGAACCAAAGGCTGGAAATGTTCTTGCTTCTTTCTGCTAGTCCGCATCCACAGCAGAAATCTTCACCAGTGAAGCGTGGATCCCTTGATGGTAAAATCATGGCTAGGCTCGACCCTTAGCCAAATGGCTGAAGAAATAAGTTCTGGTTATGTAGTAGAGAGACACACACATATATGGCAATAGAAACATACATATGTACTTTAAGGAGGCTTTGTAAATAAGGATAAACCAATCACTTACTACAGCCAAAACTATTTGCTCCGGTGCCTATGAAAGGTGAGTTACATCAATATTGGAACGAAACAAAGGAGAGAAGGGAAGTTTATTTTAAATACTCTTGTTAATTACCCAAAGTAAAAATGTTATAACCATTTTACATAATAGCAGTCTACAGTAAAACAAAAACATAAGTCATCAAGGTCGCTTAGGCTATGTCCCCACTTGGGTGGTCCACAAGTGATTTTTGACAGCGTCCATGCATGTCTATGGGAACAATCCGGGTCGATCGGCCACGGTTGTCCGTTAACAAAAAAAATAGGTAACCCCTGGACATAGACATTAACGGACACAGTCAAAAATCACATGTGGGCGCGATTTTTACCACATCCATTCATTCTCTATGGGCGTGATGCGGGCGTGGGGACAAGCCCTCACAAAATAAATCGTTCTAAAGGCAACAACACTCAGATTGATATAAAATATATAATACAACAAAACCTCCTTAATTTACAATCTGGATTATGTAAACTGAAAGCTGGGTTTTATTATCACAGAACTTATTACAAACACATTAAGGAGATATTGCCACTTAATGATATTTATATTCAAACAATCCATCCGACTGGAAAATAGAACTCTGAACATATCTTTTCCAAATGAAAATAAAGATAAAATTACATTTATACCAAGTCCATGGAACAATGGTCAATCAAGTTTGAAAATTTGTAGGAAATAAACTGATATGTGTGTACATACATTGTACTGCCAAAAGTATAGGGAAACACCTCAACCTAGGAGTTCCCAATCACGTCCATGGCAATAAGATTAAGTGTGGTTTGAGAAAGTTGTATTTGCCAAATTAAACATTTGGAGGAATGGTGATAGTGAAGTGGGGTTGTTTTTCAAGGATTGGGCTTGTCACCTTGATTCCAGTAAAAAGTACTCTGAATGCCAACTTCGCATTTCATCCTGTCAACTTTGGGGGAACTTGGGGACATACATAGGTTTAGTGTAGAGCACTGCTTCCCCAACTTTCTCTGCAGGGCGCCCGTTTTTTAAATAGGAACATTATCGAGCCCCCCACTCCAATTCAAACAACACCGGTTCAGGTTGAGGGCAATTTCACTCTAGCTGCATTTGAAGCATTCACATAGAGACTTTCACAGACTTTCCTTGCAGAGCCCCCCCACCCTTTTCTATTTAGGAACATTATTGAGCACCCCCTCTCTATTCAAACACAGGTTAAGAAGGAGGACTGGCACCTCCCCCTGAAATACCTTCACGCCCCCCCCAGGGGGGCCCGCCCCCCAGTTTGGGAGCCACTGGTGTAGAGGAAGCTGTCAGAATTACAGAGAGCCCTGACTTCAACTGGCTGGAAATAAGTTGTAAAGAAAGATCTCCAAATACTTTTGGCAAAATAGTGTATAATGGAGTGGAAACAGTAGTGGAAATGGACTTGGAATTGTTACTGCCAGTTAGACAAGTTTCACTGGAAAAAGATAACCAACAACGGAATACTTCTTCCCACAACTGAAATAGAAACAAGATACAATAGGCCAATGTCCTTCAAGAAACAGGATAGTCCAGCGATGATGAAGATTTCCTCCTACAAAAATTGCTGAAAACTAAACATATAAACATACACTGAGCTCAATACACTACACTTGTGCAGTAAAAAGGTTTCTGCAGAAACATGGTTCAATGCCGAGTATGACTGTGAATTCCAAACAACTAAAGCTTATTAGTATAACCTGCCAACATACAAGAAGGGTCCACAATACAGAAAAATAGACACACTGCATTTATCTGTTAAATATCCACTCTGCTTACTGCAAGCAGTAACAATGCATTTTCACCTAAAAAGCCACATCTGTTTAAGGTAAAAGCTTACAACAAACATGAACCAACAAACTTTAACAATAGGCACTTTAAACTTATTTAGGAATACTGCACAAAATATAAATTTGTGAATAAAACTTTAGTTAAGTCATAACTAGGACAATTGGGAGGCCAGACTCCAAACTGTCTCCTTGTTTATAAACCAGGAAAAGAGTAAATGGATGTTGACTGCAAATTGTACCCAAATCAAATGAAACACAAAGGAGGAAACACACGGCGAGACGCAGCATTGCCTGCCACAGCGCAATCTATAAAGCCGGCATCTTAGACTTTTCAGCTGTCACTATTACTTCGAGATGTCACAAAACAACACACTTATTTGGAACTACACATTCTAGATGGTAAAGCAACAGGATGCTTGGAGCAAATAGATGAGGTAAATCATATGGTTTCACTAAAACTCTATCCTACCACATAAACAAAGTATCAGAAAGATGTCATATAACCCTGAATATTCAAAGCTACAGAATGTGACACCAAACACTACATGCCAGGAATGTGAAAGCTTGTTGCTAAGTAGAGATGAGCATGCATTTCCACAAGCTGATTACCAAGTTCACTGCAAACCCCCTGAGCATGGCATCACCCCCAACATTGTTGGAGATGTAGGAAATGGTTGTGTGGACATTTCAAATAAAAAAATAAAAAGTTGTTCAATTACATTCAGTTTTTGTATAAATGAAGTGCAAAGTCAAGTGGAAAGCCAAGACTTGAATCTTGGTGCACTATAAGCATTTCAGTAATCTAGAATAAAACTGTGCAGACAGTAATCTAGAATAAAACTGCTTTGCAGACAGTATGTAGTAGGAGGGATGCCGAGTCCCCCCCCCCCCCCCATACACCATTAGATCTCTCTGTCAGATATCCTTTAGATCAACCAACAACTATGTAGTATAGGGCCCTCTGCGATTCAACACAGGTAGACTTGATGGTTTACAGAGTCCCTCATATTACATGGTTTTGGTAAAACAAAAGGAGATCTAAAGGAAATCTGACAGAGAAATCTAAAGGTGTATGGGTACCCTTATGCAGGGAAAACACATCTCAATATTGGAGCACTGCTGTATCTCCAGCTCAGCCGATGCTTTGCATGGAGACCCTGTGGTCTCCATTCAAAGCAATGGACATCGACTATGAATTGCGGTCATATCCAATATCCCTGTTTTCAAGCGGAATTGATTGGCCCTGCTCAAAAACAGGTATGGCCGCATTAAAAATGGGCCAGATAGATGGCCGTGGGCAAGTATGGTGCTTGAAGCGGCCATCAATCTGGCCCATATCTATACGTGTGTTCCCTGCTTTAGGCTACGTTTCTATGGCCTTTAGGGTTGCGCCAATACCCACAGCATTAATCATATTCCTTGATGGGGATGACTTCTCGCCCCGTCTGTTAGTTATGCATACGTATGGTATGCGCATCCCTAAACACCATATAAACATAGCCATATAAAGATTAATTACTATAATTACTATACAGCAACCCACTGCAAAACCAAGGAAAAGAACAGCAGGTCTTTCAGGAAACCAAACCTTTAACAATAAATGAAAATCTGCTTAAAGTTGTTAGAACTACAGAAATACTCAGCACTGACTTTTAATATTAATTTTGAAAAAAGTGAAAAGTTGGCCTTTTTCTTGCAAGAATAGTGTTCTGAGCTTTGCTGTTAACCCATTCACTGTCAGAAAGGCCCGCACTCATATTACCTCTTTTCCTACTGTGTCATAACCTGTACCTGTGTGTTACCTTGTGTTGTGTCTCAACTCAAATTTTTTGTGTAATATGTATGTGTGTATATTATGTAAATTTAAATATTACTGGTTGTTCTGCTACTGTATACATCTGAGTCAGTGACACACCAAGTATCAGCTAGCCCAGCATCTAACTTGTAGATCAGCTACAGCAGCCTATTAATGTGTATCAGCTAATGTAAAGTAGTGGTGATGCCCTCTCGGGTGGTACCTGTCATAGAAGGGCATAGTCACATTATATATGCACTGAAGAAAATAGACTTATTAGCATGATGAAGTTTTATACGTAAACAAAAAAACCTTGTTATACATTATAGTTCAGTGTTCTCCCCAGAATTTTTTTTCAGCCGGGCGGCGCGATGACGTCATCGCGCCGCCTGCACCGGTCCGGCGGCCTCTCTGATAGGCTGCCGGCCAGCGGCAGCACACAAGTCCTCTGACAGGCGGCGCCTCCCCATTCTTCAGGAGCGCGCCGCAGCCACTGAAAGACTCCGGCCCGCGGCTCCGGTAGTGTGCCGCGGGCCGGAGTCTTTCAGTGGCTGTGGCGCGCTCCTGAAGAATGGGGAGGCGCCGCCTGTCAGGCTGCTCGCCGCGGAGGACTTGTGTGCCGGGCGGGGACTAAAATCTCCCGGGCGGTCCGCCCGGCCAATCTGCTCTGGGGAGAACACTGTAGTTACAATTTATGTTTTAGTTTATCGTAGGCTTTCCTTATTATTAATATTTGCGCTCAACTTTTTTTCCCCTCATTTTTTGCTACAGCCATGGGAGTTAACTTGCAGCCACTATCTACACACATACACACGACTGGCATCGCATCATTTCTCAGTTTGTATCTCCTGAATATTACAACAAAATACTGTGACCATTTAAGTACGCCTTTACACAGCTATATGTAGCCTCCATTGCGGAGAGCCCTTGACAGGGGACAACGCAGGAGGCACGTTTGGCAAGACAGAATGTTGTCACTTTATGAGGAAAAAAACCAAAAAACAATCTTCACTTAAATGAACATGTTAAAGCTTTTTTTTTCTGCCTACAGGGTTTATATATATATATTTAAAGATCATGCTTTCAAGTTATAAGCAACATAATATACAAAAACTAGCTTCCCGTCAATGCTTTATTTTATTGGACTCACTGTCTATATAGTACATACACTTGGGCTTCCCAATATACATCAAGTGTGTGCAGAAGATCACATGGATGAAGTAAATGCAGAGAACAACTTCCCAGAATAAACTGACGCTGTGTGCAGATTAAGGCTAAGTTTACACTGGCGGTTTTTTACCGGCAAACGACCATTTAGCGTGGCCGACGCCACATTTGGCGTCCGCTGGTCGGTTTTCGGACGGCCGTCCCATAGAAAGTCTATGGGGTCCTTAATTAGACACCCTGTAATCGCCTGCACTGTTGTGCAGACGACTACAGGGAGTCGTTTATCCTGCGGCTGCAGGAGCGCACTGGCGGTTTCCGAGCTGCTAGCAGCTTGGAAAATCGCCAGTGTAAACTTAGCCTAAGACTTCCTGGTCAACACTGAAGGAGCGTATGCCAAATATGATTCCAATATACATGGATGTAGGGTGTATGTGTGCAGGGTAGAGTCTGCACAGAGTAACAATGCCCATAAACAATGATAAATCCTGTATGTAGAGTAGGGCTGCCTATATGCTTGTAGAGTATCACTGCCTATACAAAGTGATGGAGTGTATGTAGAGCAGCTTTGCTTTTATAAAATGATGGTGTGTAGGTAGAGTAGCACTGCCCATACACTGCAAATGAGTGTATGTAGAGTGGCACTGCTCATAGACAGTGATGACACTAATGTAAGTTGGCACGGTCTATAGACAGTGATGATTCATATGTAGAGTAGCACTGCTCATACACTGTGATTGATTGTATAGTGACAGTGATGTACAGTGACATTTTCCATATAAATTGATGGAGTGTATGTAGCATAGCGCCGCCCATACACTGCAATTGAGTGTATGTAGGGTGGCACTACCCATAGACTATAATGGAGCAAATGTAGGTTGGCACTGTCTATAGACAGTGATGATTCATATGTAGAGTAGCACTGCTCATACACTGTGATTGATTGTATAGTGACAGTGATGTACAGTGACAGTTCCCATATAAATTGATGGAGTGTATGTAGCATAGCGCCGTCCCCATACACTGCAATTGAGTGTATGTAAGGTGGCACTACTCATAGACAGTAATGGAGCTAATATAGGTTGGCACTGTCTATAGACAGTGATGATTCATATGTAGAATAGCACTGCTCAAACACTGTGATTGATTGTATATAGAGTGGCACTGCCCAAAGACAATGATGGAGTATGTGTGAAGTAGCAAAGCCCATTTAAACTGATGAAGTGTATGCAGTGCAGCAGTGATCATACCCAGTGTGTATGTAGGGTGGCACTGCCCATAGACAGTGATACAGCATATGTAAAATAGTAATGCCCATATAATCGATTGAAGGGTATGAAGAGTAGCCCAGCTCATATAGTGACAGTATGGGTATGTACAGTGGCACTGGCCATTGACAATGATGGAGTGGATGTACAGTGGCACTACCCATACAAAGTGATCGTGCATACACAGTGATTGATGAGAAGTAGCGCTGCCATAGACAGTGATGGAGTGTAGAATGAGTAGAACTGCCCACATGTACGTCTGTCACCCATACGTAGGCCTGTCTAGCAGTGAAGGAGTCAGAGCAGCCACTGAAAACATAACTCATTAGATTGGGTTAGGTTATAACATTGTCATATGCTTCCAACCGACCTATCGATGAGAATGTGTTTATCTCCCATCCAGGGGATAAGGTGCCTGCCCTGCTCGTGGTACAAGGCCTTCTCGTCATCCCGGAACACCTTGCAGGCATAACCGAACACCAGCAGGTCCGCCACTGCTTGCTGCTTCCCGCTGCTCTTCTTCTTCGGAGCCCCTGCGTACATCCCGGCCTCTGTCTCCGGCTACACAACAGGAAAATTCACCGAGGCCCTCCTACACCCTGAGACCCCAGGACAAGATGGCGGCGCCCATACTTCCGCTTTCTATTCTACAGCAGATTCAACACACTGCGCGCCAGACCGTCCACAGTTCTAATGTCTAGGAAAAAAAAAACTTACTAATATAAATAAACTACTTCCATGCCTTGGTTAATTAAGAAACACCGCAATTTTATTTGTTTTATTTTTTTTTAGAAAGAAAGGAAAGTGTGTGAACGGAATTGATTTCCGCCAACCCCAATATGGCGGCAGGCTTGTATTTCATGTAGGGGGCGGGGTAAAGGGTCCGTGCGCCGCAATGATCATTCTGATTCAGTGTGTCGTTCTCTGCGTTTGGTTCGTTAGGCGTAAAGGGAAATTGATAAAAAATGTGAAACAAAAACACATGTAATGTTTATAAACAGTTTATTTAGATCCCATTCCACTCATAACATAAGCGGCTTAGCACCTGATAACTTTGCATCTGATCAAGAAGGCGATCAAATGAAACAGTTTGCATACGTTTTTTCATATATCATGTACTAATGTGTCAGATAGGCTTTGTTTCCATTGCGTTGGGACCCCTCCGCTAAGCGTGGTCCCAACGTAACAGATAGACTTACCTGCTCGGCGGACGGGTCTGTCTTCATTGCGCTGAGCCGATCCGCCGGTGTAAGGCTGATCGTAGTCGAGTACGTTCAGCCTTTACACCGGCGGATGTGTAAACAGACCATCCGCCGGCAGGCAATGTCTGTGGGATACATCGGGACCCCTGCTAAGCGTATACACTAAAGGCCCCCATACACGTGTCGGATTCCCACCGGATTCCGGCACGATCGATTCCGGGCACGTGCACGCAAAACGATCGTGCCGGAATCGCATGCAGCCCACCTTGTCCAATTAATCAGGTCCGATCGTTCAGGGGCTCAGAATCGGATCCGACGGGGAACCAACATGTTGGTCTTTCTGATCCGATTCTGTCCAGATCAGAGGGAGTTGCCATTTGTGAGGTGGAATCGGACACGGAATCGTCCCGGAATCCTTTGGATTAAGGTGGTATGCAGCGATGGATACTCTTAATTGGCCGATTCATCACACCTGCGATTCCCGGCAGAATCGCCGGAATCGATCGGGGGAGTGATCAATTGGCCATGGAATCCGACACGTGTATGGCTAGCTTTAGCGGAGAGGTCCCGACGTATAATGGAAACAAGCCCTTATTCCTGCGTCTAATTATAAATATAGTCCAGTAAAAAAATATTTACAGATCTGAAATTGGATTGCATAAAGTAAAAAAAAAAAGAATTA
This sequence comes from Ptychadena robeensis, assembly GCA_036250615.1. Classification (NCBI taxonomy): domain Eukaryota; kingdom Metazoa; phylum Chordata; class Amphibia; order Anura; family Ptychadenidae; genus Ptychadena; species Ptychadena robeensis. Next base: position 66,347,358 of record CM070032.1, on the reverse strand, counting down.
CCTTGAGAACCCACCATGACAAGTCTTCCAATGTGAGACTAGCTCAAATTTTTTAGCAAATGGGTACTTAGCTCCAAAATAAGGTTTGAAGATTGAATAGAAAAAAATACATTTTAACAGTTTACTGTGCTCAATTGCGCTCAAATCTATAACAAAAAATCTGGCCGTTAAAAAAGGTCGGTTGAACCAGGAACAGACATGTCCATAAATCCCGGTTGATCTGACTGGCAGCGCAGAGAGTGGGATACTGACGTCTGCAGAGAGGGGCTCCCTCCATACCTGTCAACTTAAAAAAAAAAAAAAACCCAGGGGAAATACAGGAAGTGACGTAACCGACATCACTTCTGGTATGCAAAATGTGGTTCTTCAGCGTTCCAAGTGCTGGACATGACATCAGCAGTCTGTGCTTAGGTCTACCTGTCAGCTGAGAGTCGGGACAAAGGAAAGGGGCTTAAGCTGGCCATACACCTATAGATCTCTCTGTCAGATTTCCTTTAGATTTACCAACAA
>CM070032.1:66322396-66344540 GCA_036250615.1 Ptychadena robeensis | reverse complement strand
GGACAAACTTACAAAATCAGTGAGGGGTCAAATAATTATTTCCTCCACTGTATGTGGAATGTGCAGGGCTCCTTGGAATGTCCCAGGGCCGACATCAGACATTTCAGGACCCCATACTAGGTAATTTTATGATCCCCCCCCCCTCCACACACACAGCCCCTGGCTGTCTGATTCAGTCTGGTTTTCTGTTTAAAAAGATGTACATAAATTTCTGTGCCAAAAGATGTAACCACCCTGGCGGTCCAGATTTGTTGCCAAAAGAGGTACATGAGATAATTAACTCGTAAAGCCCCCCATACACGTTCCGATTATTCTCCCGACCGATTTTTCGTCCGATCCTGTCACCCGATTTTCACCTAAAATGTTATGGTCGGTCGGTCGGCTGGCACGAAAAATCGGAATTCGAATTATCACCGATCCATCAGCCCGACCCTATTTATTAACAGCAGATCGACCAAAAATTTACGGACAGGTCCGAAGCGGTCCCGACCGATTTATCGGCCGATTTTGAGAAATCGGGATCGGTCAGGTACATAATTCCGAATCCGATTAATCTCCCGATCGATTAATCTCCCGACCACATTGGTCGGTCGGGCAAAATTCGTACGAAAAATCGGAACGTGTATGGGGGGCTTAAGTCAGAGTTAAGTCAGATAGTTGAATATTCAAAATGAAATTCTACCACAAGTAGGCGCTGCTATCTGTTTACATTTCACCAGCAGAGTCCAGTTAGGGAATATGATGTCACCATGAGCTGAAAACATCTTCTCCCATTCCCACTAATCAGAGTAAGAGACTACATACATGTAATACACAGTCTGTTCCTCTGTCTGCACAGGGGATTATGGTGGCGGCTGTGCAGCTTCTGTTCCTGTGTGCATGTCTTGACAGCAGCATGTATGTTTTGCGGACGGGCGGATTGGACTTTTAAAGAAGTTTGACTTCCACCTGTTCATGGGCGGATTCAAATTTGCCGTCACATCCTGTACCTGGATTGCATAGTTCGGAGCCTGCCTTTCACTAGAAGACTGGCTTCTCTACCCGGTCCTCAGTGAAAAGATTTCCGCTGGAGGAAGAAAAGTGAGCTCCTTCTCGCCCGTGAACGGGGCTGGCGAACACCCGCACTGCACGCCGGCTCGTGATATGGGTATTTGATGCCAACACCCATGTTCACGGCCATACTGTCCGCCTTGCAGACAGTTCAGCAATCACTTTTTAGGACTTTAGACAGGTGCCAAAGTAATGTAATGGCCACTCAATATTTATCTATTATTTCATAAAATGGTAATCCCAGAGTCTCATTAAACGGTGAAACTCCATTATCTTGCCTTTGAAATGCGCCTTCTCACTAAATGTGCTTAATACATTTGTTATAATTATATCTACCTTAACAGTTTTGATTTGTTTATTTCAGAAAAACTATTGTCTGCAGAATATTGTTTGCTGTAAGCCTTTATGCAGTTTATTATGATTTTCATTTAGATACGTTTAGTGCTGTAACAAATTTCAAAATCCATGGCATCACAGTGATTCCAGAAATTGTTAGTCAGAGGCACGAGCAGTGTCACAGCACATCCGCAGCTGTCAGGATGCCTCAGGGAACATTCACATGTAACTCTTTGATGAATGATGATGCCACACTAAATTAGACTGTTATGGCAGACTAAGCGGTGCCTAAGAGACTATAACAATTTCTAAGGAAGAAATCATTTAAATCTGCAATATCACCAAAGTAATTCAATAACAATGCAATGCATAAAAAGTGAGTATTGGAAACAAATAGTGGAGTCCGCTGGTCTGATGGATTTATAATTGCCATCCATTAAAAGAATAACTAGGAAAGATAAAACTGCCATCTGTAAATGATGATGGAGGAATATCAGATGTCTAATGGCCAATTTATATTTTAAAATGATCACTGGCTCATGTGTTGTTTTATAACACTCCAATAGACCACCAGCAGATGGATAAATATGATGCAGGACTAGTGCTACCACACCATGTGTACTTCTCAAGAAATAGTAAAGATCTCTAACAAGTTTGGTGATGATAACGCGCTCAGGGGCTTAGAAATCAACTTGAAGTTGTCGCAAATTCGACCATCTCTACCCATCAGTGTCCTATGAAGGAGTTCGGATTGTTAGACAGCAATGGTAAGTTGATGAGCCTGCTTAGCTTGCTTACAGGTTCCTGGACTCAGGGAGAGAAGGAACTGGGAGGGCCTTCCCATTTTATCCAGGTGCAGACACTACAGGAAGTCTACAAGGGAGTCGGGTTAACGGATCCAATAAACGCAACCCATGCATTAGATATCCATCAGGGATGCGTAAAGGGATGTGTTTTGGACGTATCTGGTTTTTCTTTTATGTTTGTTTGTTACCATGAATGGGTTGATGAACGCATCGAACAATGCATACCATTGCATTTCATCGGACAAAATTTTCTATGGATGTGTCAATGCACCCATACTTGCGTTGGCTTACATTGCATTAATGTCAACGCAGTGCCCCTCGTTGATTTCAATGCGTCGCAAGGTGACAGATCACACCAATTGATGTGTTGACACATCCATTGACTCTCAGTAGATGTGTCAACATCCCTGCGTTTGACGTACATCTAACGCAGGGTTTTAACACCTAAATGGCAAAGAGCCCAGCCGTGTCGCCTGGCTCCCTGCCACCCTGGCCATTCCCTTAATTTTGGGAGGGGTATATCAGTCCCTACCATGGAGCCCAGTCTAGGGCAACTGAGACTCAGAAGCTTGATCTCCCTATATGAGACAAGGCAGGCTGTGGTGGTCGGTCTATTCAGAGTATTTGGAGGTTGGAAGGGTTATTACAGCACTGTGAAGGCATCCTTGGGAGTCTCACACACTTTTGTGATTTATCTACTAGATGTCGATTGTTGAGCAACAGAGTACTTTCTGAAAACAATTAAACCAGCTGGAACCAATGAGATAGACTGATAGGAACTGTTGGGATTCTATTTGGAGGGTGAGTGGCTAAAGGTGTTTGTAGCAGTTCATACTCCCCAGCACTTTAGTATATTTCCCTATTTCTACTTTGCAGTGGGACCACATACCCCCCTCCTATCGGCGGTGCCTGGAGGGGTGGGTTGGTGTGTTTTCGGGGCACGGTGGCCTGTGTCAGGTTGTGACCTGGTGTGAGACAGCCTGTTCACTTCCCCCGTTTTCCTTCTCCCTTACCCTTGGGCATTTGGACTGGTCCCCCCCCCCCCCATGACCGCCTTCACGGTCTCTCTGAGGCCTGGACTCCTTGTAGAGGGGACTCTAGGTATGTTTTTTTTACTTATCAGCACCTAGGGATGACCAGATGTACATGCAAGGGTTTAAATATGATATGTATTTTTTGTTGATATATACAGTGCGGTTCCAAGAAATCCCTGATGAAGCCTGTATTAGGCGAAACGCGTTGGAAGCTTTGGGACATGCCAACTGATTATCGATAACTGTAATGTAATGTTAGGCTCACATGAGAACCATTGTTTGTTTTATTGCTTTTATTGATTTATTCCATGGTGCATCTAAGTATGTTTTCAATAAAGACCTTTAAATGTACTTTATTAGTCTTGATAAAATTCTTCATGTGCCTCAAAAGCCCATTTATTTCTTGCTATTTTTTTTAAGTGGAGCCTAAGCCTAGACGGGACGGATTTGGCCCCTGGGCCCGTGCACTACAGTGTTTTACTCTCCATGAATTTCTGATCGATCTTCCTGTTCTATAGGGCTTCCTGCCCTGTTTTCTAAATATAAACTTGGCAATGGATGGACAGAGATACCACAGGCACTAAAATCATATGCTATTTTATCACAAATCTTTGATTGGCTGCGTTACCTTCATAGTATTTGTTGTATCGACTATCACCAGTTGAATAAATTTTTATCAACAATTTTCAAAGAAAAAACAAAAACAAAAAAACAAACAAAATACAAACTACACCAAGCAAGAGGCAATGCAAGAAAAACACAAAGGCAGAACATTGTGTTGGCAAAAAGAAGCAAGAAATCCCTGCCCAGTCGACCTGATCATACATAGGTAGAGCCATGGGGACAAGCCGTTGTATGGGAGTTGTGGGGTATAGGGCTGGCCCTAAGCAGTACCATCCGCCCATGGGGCAAAGTCTGGTGCAAACAATCCCACCATAGCATGACCCAGAAAGGATAAACTACCAGGTACAAGAAGCATGAGAGGTGGGATGCTATGAGGCATGGGGCCATCCCCTAGGAAGAAGAGCTACAGGTGTTTCGGTTTGTTCCCACTGTTCGCATCGAGTTCTGAAAGTAGCACTCTAAACCGGGAAGTATCCCTGCCAGGGTCCCCAGGTTTTACGGAAACCTTTAGAGCTATTGTCGTCTCCAGCTGATATTTGTTCAAAATGTTCAATGGAGGATAATTCTTCTAGCCATTCCAAGATAGAGGGAGGGGTAGTGGATAGCCAATGTCTAGGTATTTGCATGCGAGCTGCGATCAAGAAAAACATCAGTCCTTTTTAAATTACATTTGGAGAAAGTAAATGAGTAATATTTAAAGAAAACTGGCATCTTTAGAAGGAAGAATGGCAATAGCATTCTTGATATTCCTAGAGATCCTAGATCAGCATGCAGTATGAAATAACTTAGCACTATGTTCATCTGATAAATGTATGTCTTTAGATTACAGGTCTGGCCTGTTTCTGACGATTTGCAAAGTTCCTTTCCTAAAGACATATTTTTATTCTATGCGTCAACATCTAATAAATGATGATCAAATAAACCTGCCATGAGAAAAATAAAGAAATTACAAATAAAAAGAAACAGTCAGTGGTTTTATTTATGTATGGGAAATAGTTAATAACAGTTTTTTTATTAATTTTTTGTTCTAAGTAAAGCAAAAGAAACAACACAATAACAATCGTTTCCTTCTGTTCCTGAAGCTAAAATCAAAATGCCCATTTTACACATCTAATATCTTAAGCCAGAGGTTTCCTCCATAAATGTAATTACTGTGCTTGGGGGCCCGGTAAAAGAGAAATCTTTTATAATATTTTTTTTGTTACAGCGCCGATCAAATTATTTACTGCCATAGGCCGAAAATTGTTATGTTATATTACCAGGAGGAAAGGCAGCTAATAGCCTTACACTGTCTAACTGAGCTCACAAGGTGCTGTGTCACTATTTTTACCTACTGCAATCACCTATTGAGCCTACCTAAGCTGTTTTTACGTGAGCTCCAATGATACAAAGGTTTCTTGAACTGACTTGATTTGCAGAACATTCTGCAAGCAGAGCTGAGCTAAGAGGCTGATGGAAAGCATCTTACCATACACTGGTCGATGGTTGCAGGACCAAGTAAGCCATATCAGGATCACATCATCTTAATCCTACCTCTCCCACTGCAGGCCAATTAGAGCACTCGTTAACAAAAGAGTGTAAGGGTAGCCATACACTGCTCTATTTTCACCTGATTTTTCTGCTCGATTTTCAGGTGATTGACAGTTGTGCGCATTCCTGCCAATCGCATGACTCGCCAATTGCATCACTCAGCGGAAAATCAGGTGGGCCCACCTGTGAGATCGACCAGGAATCTCCTGCATGTCAGATCGCATGGTGATCTGGCATTGCGGTAAATTCCCTACCGATCCCAGTGCCCACGATCAGCTGAGGGGCCATCATCATGCTGTTGTCGATCCCTCATTAATCTTGGGAGAATCGCCTCGTCTATGGCTACCTTAAGAGTGCAATCTGAATGGCTGGTTGATGCTAAGCTAGCCATACATGCATCAACTTCTAACATTGATCGATCCTACTACCACACAGCATGGTCCATTGAAAACCAATCAATTCCTTTCCAAAACCCTGTGAGCATGTTCCATAGTATAGGCAATATTTGTATTCACAAAATAATGCAAATTACTGCATGTTCAGCAACAGTATGTGCTCCAAGAATGAGGTCAGTTGATTACCTGAATATACTGAATGACCAGGTTATTCTATCAATGGATTTTTTTTCCCCTGATGGCACGGGCATATTGCCAAGATTCATCAAATTGTGAAAGAGTGGTTCAGGGAGCATGAGACATCATTGTCACACATGGATTGACCACCACAGTTCAGGAGTCCAGACCTTAACCCCATTGGGAATCTTTGAAATGTGCTGGAGAAGGGTCAGACTCTACCATCATCAGTGCAAGATCTTGGAGAAAAAGTGGGTGGAAATGAATATTGTGACATTGCAGAAGTTTATGGAAACAATGCCACAGCAGGTGGGTGCTATAATCAAAGCTAAAGACGGTCCAATGAAATATTAAGGCAGTGTACATAGAAAACCCGTCAGATACTTAAACAATGGACTACTATTTACCAACATGTCTGATCACTGCTCAACTGATTTTATGTTCGATTTAAATTATATTTTTATTATTTTATGTTTAGACTTAAATTATACATCTTTTAAGTTGATTGAACCAAAAGATTGAACCCTGTATGTCATTCTTAATTAATGATCGTATAACATTGATTGACCATTGATGAGAATGTCACTGCACAGAAGTTTTCTTTTGCTTAAAAGCAAAGATGGAGAAGAGGAATAACAAATCAGAAATATTAACAATGACAACCAAACACTACATTATCTAGCCCGCTTAGGCTGTCCATGCCAGAAAAAAGGTACTTTTTATCAACATAGTATTTTTTCTTGGGTTTCTTTTCAAGTTTTTTTCTCTGTGAGTAGTAAGTTTCTCTCCTTATGTCTTGATTCAATCATAAAGGTAAAGGTCTCTCAAACTTATCCATAGATGGAAAAATGTTCTATTCTTTTTCCTATCATGACCCATTTGTAGTTCTGTTATCAATTGTAGCAATTACATTTTTGTTGTTTATTAAAGTACATCGAAAGCAGTGGTTCTCGACTTTTCTAAAGCTGCAACTCTTTCAACTTACAGGAAGTGATGTCACAAAGTGTAACTTCCAGTATTTGGAACATGGAAGTGCCATTATTGAGTGTCTTATTTTCAAATCTCTTCCGGCATGATTGGATTAGTCTTATCCCTTTCCACCGTGCTGATGCTTTCAGTGAACCCGGCGACCACTGTGAAATGACCAAGTGACAATATGAAGCAGCCGCTTCATTGTAGCTTATGGCATCGGCTCCCATCGGCTCAGATTTTCCGACATGTCGGATCTCTGGCCAGCCGAGAAGTGGGGCGAGAGGGATCTGTCGCCCCATGTGGGGACATGCCGATAAACGGCCGGATTTTAACCTGTCGGTCAGATTAAAATCCGGTCGTTTATCGGCATGTGTATGGCCAGCATTAGTCAGTTCCCTCTGACCTAATCACAGGAGATACAATCATCAGATGGTTTCCACCAACCTTCTTAATTCAAACTGCCCACCTTCTAAGACCTGAAACCCGTCAACCACTCTATGATATCAGAAAGAAAGTGATCCAACCTGTTATTACACATTAACAGTTTTATACAGTTATCTCTTAGTTTATTGATTTTTGTTATTACCTCTTTAAATTAGAGAGAGTGGGAGGTAATATTTTCTCCTCACTGAACCCTCTTCAATTAGTACTGAATCTGGCTCACCTGCAGCCTCTCCTTGCTGAACTGTCCTTCAATCCTGTAACCATAACTCCACCCTGCACTACATATTTTCAAAAAATCTACACTTGTCCTACAGCCCCCTCCCATTCCTGTCATGTAGGCCTTCCACTTTAATTTCTTAGCATGTGATATCTGCACATAACCTCATAACTTTATCTTTAGTCTTACATGAATGCCAATTCTGGTATTGTGTAACTGACTCCTTTCTGACTTCCTCCCACCCTACGCATTGAGTCAATCCTTCATGGTGATGGGCCATTGAACTTTTTAACAACAAGCTTTGTTCTCCAGATTTGTCAAATATTTGATTAATTAGAACAAAACCTAAACATTAGGTTACTGCTACATGTATGTTCAAACATTATCTGATTTCTGACTTTTAATACTCTGAAGGTAGCCATACAGGGGTCGTTATTTATATTCGATCCACCCCCAAAATATTTTTATGTTGATTAACCCCACCTAGCGCTTCTGACGGCTCCATCTCGTCCTGCACTTTCAGTCAGTATTGCAGCTGATGAGATGGATCAGATCCCCTGGCAGCAACACATACTCTCTGTTCTGTGCTGTCCGGGTGATGGTCTAAGCTGGCTTCCTTACTGAAGCAAGCCGGCCGATGTCACCCCTCTCCCAGCCCAATTTGCATATGAATGTCCCGCGGGGGGAGCAGGACATCTCGATTGGGCTATCTTCAAAGAGCACATCTGAAAAATCACCCCCAGTGTCATTTCCAGATGTGCTCTTTGAAGTTAACCCTTTCAGAGGGTGCCAAATGCCATTGTATTGGATACAGTGATAACTGTATCCAATACACTTCAAAGTAAAACAAAATTCAATTCAAAGTAAAACTAAACACATTTCCAATTGTAAAAAAATTGTTATTACAAACAAACATAAATACTGTTTTGAAATCTTTCATACCAAAGAAGTATTCAAGAGATTTTTTCATTTCATGATACATTTTATAATTTTTTTAATGTATTTTTTTTATAATAATTGTGTGTTTCAAACATTATTATATTCAGGATGTCTATTAGACCCTTATATGGACATATTTTTGGAAGTTACAGGCCTACAACACAAAAAGTCAATGGTGTGCTTTTGGTACAGAAATCTGGACCTTGCAAGAGTGCTAGGGAGGTTAAACGGAAATCAATTCCTGCCCATCTGGTTCAATAGACCACAAGTGATCGAAAAGTGATCGGGCAGGTCGGAAAATTTTCGGGGATCATACAAGTATCTTACGGGTTTCAATGTATTTTGATCGGTTTCATATTCATTTGTACTATGCCAAATGCACACCAATCTAAGTAAAGGAATCAATAGTTTATAATCGATGACCCTGTGAGGTAGTGTAGTGGAACAGGATTGGTCCATGAAATGGTTAATTGCATCTCTGTGTTTTTCTGGCTGCTAGCCCATCCCAGAGAAGGTGTCTCCATCCCCAAGGGGAATGTAGTCTAAATTATAGGAGGGGCCTAAGTAGTCTTGCCTGGAGAGGGATATGGCCTGCCAGCTTCAGCAGAGCACTCCTGCCACAACCCCATGGGACAGGCCTGAGGCCTTGGGTATGAAGAAATCTCCAGCAGCATGTGAGTAGCTCATTTCTCCTATAAGGCTGGGGTAGTTATGGTCACCCCTCATTCATAAGATTGCCCTTGGAAACTCACAGTCCCTGATAGGAAGAAACCTCTGGAGGATTTGGGCTGCAGCACCCACTACCTATTGTTTGCAACTGAACCTAACCTAAAGGATTGACCCTTTTTCTGGGACCAGAGAAAGTGCAGTATGTACAAAGTAGTGATGGATTTTGCATGTACAAAGTAGTGATGGCCGAACTTCGGCCGTGTCCGTCCGCGAACGGGCGGAGCGGACTTTTAAAAAAGTCCGCTGTCCGCCCGTTCGCGGACAGATTCAAAATTCCCCGCCTCAGTGACGTCACATCCGGCACCTGGAACGCATAGTTCCTGGTTGTGCTAACCAGATGTGACGTCACTGACGTCACATCAGGGTTCTCTACCCGGTCTTCAGTAAAATATTCTTCCTGCGACGGGATCTCGCTGCTAATGATCCCACCGGAGGAAGAATAGAGGGCTCCTTCTCGCCGGCGAACAGGGCGGGTCGAACACTCGTACTGTCCGCCGGTGAGAAGGAGGGCGAACATGCTTGTTCACGCCTTGCGGGCAGTTCGGCCATCACTAGTACAAAGTGACTTTCCCTTAGTAAAGTAGCCCCCAGTTGAACAGCAACTAGTGTGTGGACATTCTTTATTGATTTCTAAAGAACTGTGTCATGAATATACTTTTCACAACTGGAACTGTGTGTAGCAAAGCCCGTTGACTACCTATCTGGACCAGGGTGCCTCTCTCCCCCACAGTAAGCCGCGCCAGTGTTCCTTCCCACAGCAGGCCCAAGATGGCTGCCCACTAAGAAGAAGAGGAGAAAAGCGTGCCAAACTGTAAGAGACACAGCCAGCACCTGGTGCCCTAGGTCACGTACTCCCTAGGAACAAGCAGTCAGCACTGCACCACTCTACAGTAGTACAATTGATCGATGTTCAACTGACAGTCGATATTGAAATTGCACAAGGCGATCGTATCGAAGAGCGATTGTGAAAAAGTCGACCCATGTATGGACAGAGTCTCTTTAAAGTACCATGGCCCTACAAAATGTTAAGGCTTATGGGGGACAAAATAAGGACGACTATCTCCATTGGAGACTTTGGATAGTAGTGATAAGATTGGGTAAATAGATAGCTGATTTGGTAAAAAATTTTTGTTTTTTCCTCTGGGGAAAGGTCACATGCATGGTTTAAATAGGCACTGCATACTTATGCCTCTCCATGATGTTAGCTCTGGGTACATTTGTTTATACTAAACAACTCCAATGCCACCAGTGTAACTTCTCTGGTAGACATGTTTCATGTTTTTACACCCCTCATATGAATCTCCTGATAAATGTCCAATTCTTTCCTACCAGTAGTCAGTGGAAGCCATTCAAACAAGCCCCCGTGAATCTAAATACTCACACACCCTCACATTGTGCCACCTGGTACTATAGGATTGATGAACAATTAGCTAAAAATCTCCTACGGTCCAATTGAAACTGAATGTCACAGATCGCGGTGTCACCTGGCAATCGATAACTACAGGTGTGCCCTCTACTTTTGCCTCCTAAACCTAAGGACATGGATTTTGCGAAGATCATCTCCCTCTGCTGGTAATACTAATAAAGACACTTGATGTGGCTCCTGTTCCCTGCTCCCTCTTCTGGGTGCTTTGATATCCACTGTAATTAGCACTCCTTATAGCTCACCTGTAGTCCTACCAATCAGGCCACATAACCGTGTATTTAAGGAACCTTCAGGCAACAGGAAGCCTAAACAAAGAGGTTCTCAAGCCTCTGCTACGCATGCTCTGCTACTTCATATTGTTGTATCGTTATTGACCCCTGGACTGCCTTGACTACCCTGCTTGCCCCCTGCCCTGACCTATTGCCTGCCCGACTTCTCGTCTGCCTGCTGATTTTGTACCTTGTTACAGAATTCCTGCTGTCAGCCGCTGCCAGTAAGTGTAGATAGGGACCACAACCTGGGACTCTCCTACAACCAAGGCCATTACTCCTTGATCTGGTGAATTCCGGGGGGGCTCCTTAGATTGTGCGTCTTGGTTTACACTTGTCTGGTGGCACAGTGGGTCCACTGCTCCTGTGGTTCACCCGTGACACTGAACGTGACTACCTGGCATGAAGATGTGTCTGTACTGAGTTGAACACAACTGTATGGTCTCTGGGATGCCGTATGGCTGAAGAGCAAGTTTGGGCACAAGGGTCTTTCCCCCAGAGCAGGGAGACATGCTTTACCCTTGTTACTCCTCCTCTCCACTGTCTGCAATCCCTGGGGTCACCAACACTGGATCGCCATCCGGGTAAGTACCTTACAGCTACATTATGTTAACAATATATTACATTATGATTAGGAAACACAAAGTCTTTACCTATCCTTTCTGTTACTTTAAGGTGTCTTTATTGTTGCAGAGGAGACAATTACCTGACCTCATAAAAAGTATCTCTGGATATATTGCTGAATTAGGCAGTTGGCAGTAGACTGCAATTTTGGCAGCAGTTTGGAATCCTAACTAAGAGAATAACTTGTACATTTGATGTCAAATAAAACTCTGCAAAGGAGGCTTTTGCCAAAGCAGTTATGTATTTTTGTCATGTTTCTTATGGAGACATTAGTTCTGCGTATGTATTAATGTATTCATTACATATACAGAAATTATACAGTAAGCCATACATATCACTTCATCAACATGCAAAGTTGAACACCAGCCTTAATTTTTATAAATGTTTTGAGTGTCCTCTCCTATTCATACCCTTTTTTACATATCTCTAACCTCCATAATATTGGGTCCAATATATTGAGAACAGTAGATATGATAAACTGTCTATTTGACACCGGCGATGTGTAGAGGGCTAGGCAGAGAGCCGGCAATCACGGCGGAGTACAGTGGGGGAAAATGCTTTTCGGGCCATAAAAAATGGCGCGAAAAGCCTGTTACGCCCAGAAGGTTAAGCAATAACCATTAAACCAAAACAGTTCTGTATACAGCTGTTGAGGAAAGGTAGGTGTAGGTAACTGAAGGAATGTATAGTGAGTTAAAAGGTATAAAAAAGCAAAATTGGCAAATTGAAGTTAATACATACAGTTGTGGCTCTAGTTTTTATGATGGCAACTGTATGTATTTTTTTTGCCATGAACGGGAACATAATAATAAAAAAAACATCTGCACTGCATTTAAGCACTGTCTTAAAAGGACCTACCCATGACGGTGTCCCCATTTTCCACTTTAATTGGTAACCCCCTATTCCCATAGGAACGGCCCACCCTTCTATCAAAACGGGAAGACAGGGGGATTAGGATGGTAAAGGATCTTTACGATCCAGATACGATTGGAAGATGAAAACATGCGGATGTGTTGGAAGGCGGGGGTGCCCGATCCATGGGTTATATAAGATGCAACTTCGGGAATTCTGTGAGGACTTTGCGGCTTGATCTTTCCTCCACTGTTCATACCGTATTGATGATAGGGTTAGAGGGGTACACGTGGTGGCGCTCTCTGACTATGCAGGGCATTTAACCTAGGCTTTCTTATAATCTATGAATCTGCCGCGACACAGATCATTGGGGGGGCATGACTTCAAGTGGAAGATTAGAGCTAACAAAACTTACGTTGGATATCACACAGTGCGAAAAAGTTTATATGGGGTGCGGAAATGGGCGAGAAACTCAGTTTAACAATGCTTCTCACTAGGGCATATAAGATCTGCCAACCCGACGGACGTGTATGGAATCCCTCCCCTCAAGTAAACCTTGCCCGAATTGTTGCCCCAATGCGATACGACTACACCATCACTTGAACACTACCTAGGGTCATGCCCCCCGGTGGTGGAGTTCTGGAGCCGGACGTGGCAGCCTATGGCGGGCAAATGTTCATTATCATTTATTACCACGTGACCCTCTATTGTTTTATTTGGGTATACTTAGTCCACATGATAGGTCTACTACCCCTATTAGGACACGAATGTCTACAATCTGCTTTAGGGCCGAAGGGCCATTATGGGGCGAATGGATTCAAAAATAAAGAACTCGACACTTCAACTTCTTATTAAGCGATCTGAAGGGCTCCTTTATAAAGAATTATTGGGGGCAACCCAAATATAACACAAAGAAAACTAAAAGACTCGATAAACGGGTTGGAAACCACTTTATTCGTTTGCTCTGCCGGCAGACAGAAGACGAGTTAGAACCTGCGCAGTTTTAAATGTCACTGACCCGCGGTTAGGCAAATGCACACGTATGAACCGAGTTTTCTCCATCGTATTATACTCATTAGGTGACCTGCAATTTTCAGTTTTTTTTTCCAGCTATTTCTATATATGAGTATGCCTTACTACTACTCCGAATCAGCTCTGCAAATACGACGGGGTTAAAATGTGTTTAGACCTTGCCCTAAGGTTTTAGTTTTTGCTTGTGTCTGCTTGTTGTATGTTTTTGTTTTTGTTTTGTTTTTACTATTGTTGTTTGTTTAACTGCACTGACGGGTGACTAGTGAGTTTTATTTTTCCCTTTATTAAAAAAAAAAAATAAAAAAAAAAAAAAAAAAAAAAAAGGACCTGCAAGTGCCAGGACCGTCTACTTAAGACCAATCAGCTGCGGGATCGAGGTGCCCCCAGTGTAAAGCTTGTTCAGGAATGAAAGCAGACAGGTAAGAATGCATCTGCAAGCACGTTAAGGCCAAAACTTTTGGAGTATATGTAAAGGAGGAGTGAGATGCATAGAGTGAGATGCATTTCTGCATTATATTATGTTCACCTTATATTATGTTCTCAGGGAGGCCACTTTCTTGGTGAGGGGTGTTCTTCTTCTTATGTAAATATTGGCATGTACAGTGAACTGGACCTACTTTTATGTCCTACAGACTTTCTTCTATCATGGAGACATATTTATAAATGATTTAAAATGTATGTAATGTTATAAGATTTAGATTAAAATTGTGAACCTCATTTCTTTGACTGGAACTCTGCCTTTGTACTTCACCTGAAAAGTCCATAGGGGCTTGTCACCCCCCTTCGGAGGATATGCTGGTATCAAGAATGGCAGCAATGAACTTCTAATGCAGCAATGAGTTTCTAATAAAGCTAGCCACACATGGTTCAATATGCGGGCAATCGAGATTTGATTAGATTTTGTAGTTTGCATAAAAAATATAACATAAAAAATCGATTTTAATTTAATTGATGTACACCACATGGGGAGTACGATTATTGTTCAATTTCAAATGAAAAGTAATCTAAGTAATCCAAAATCATCGATTGAATTCCTCTTATGATTTTAGTTTCGATCGGAAGTTAAAGGTAGCCACACAAATCAAGGCAAAAAAATCAAGCCAAAAAAAAAACTAGCCAAAAAATCAAGCCAAAAAAAAAAACTAGCCAAAAAATCGAGCCAAAAAAATCGACCAAAAAAAAAGTGAAAAGGAATGTAGTTCGATGATTGTCCAATTGAGCAAAATTTTCCAACATGTCCGATCACTTTTCAATCGATTTGACAAAAATCAATCAATGATCGTCGATTGTACTATGTGGGCAGCACATCGATTTTTTTACAATCGATCTCTTTTTTCATTGAAAAATGTCGATTGAACACTAAAATCTAACCATGTGTGGCTAGCTTAAATCACCTGAAACCATTCATATGTTGGGGTGCTTCTCATCAAAGGGAGGGGCTCACTTGGAATTTCACCCAAGAACACAGCCATGAACTAGGTGGCACAGATAACAAAAATGTTTAGGTCCATGACCAGAAAGATTCCATAGACCTTAATCCAATTGATAATGTGTGGTCAATCTTAATGAGGCGGTAGACAAACAAAAACCCACAAACTCTGACAAACTTCAAGCATTCCAAGCTTCAAATTCTGAATTTTCTAAGTTCATCAGGATTTCATTGATTAGCCTTCCTTGGTGCCAAAAAAATCTTTCTTTATGATAAAACTGTAGACATTTTTTTTACAACTTAGGACATATTTCCAAAAGCTCTCCTGACCCCCTAAATTTACAGGAGAATTCAATAGCCATATATGTCCTTGCAAATATATGTAATTCGTGTCAAATGCACCTGTGCAAAATTGTAGCATTCATTTGTAGTAATCCGATAGGAATCCGATATCAAATTAGGAATTTTAATACATTCTACGAATTTTTAGAATTGCAAATGCAAGAAATAAATATAATAAAATTTCCAAAGTATAAAAGATAGAAAGTTGTAACTGAACTTATTTATTATCCTTGAACCAGATGGACTATTTCTACATGAATTAACACTAATAGAATCAACATATTTTATGCCATGCTGAATACGCTATATGAACATTTTATACCTGGCAATTTGTGCTAAGTACAAAAGGTCAATGAAAGTAGTTACTGATTAGTATACCACAACAATTTGGCCAGACTATATGTCAGTGATGAAAAAAAACATTTGTGTGTTTTTGACTACAAAACCCCTTATATTTAAAGAGTAAACTGGAAGAATCAACATACATGTGGTCCATGCAGAGGACCTAAACAGTAGAAACTGTGCTGATGAAAAAGGAGAAAGCAATAAATTAGGTACCATTGTATATGCTTTCTCTTTAGCTGATCTTTTACATTTTACCACAATTAAGTAACATTTAATACTTACCATTTCTGGCACAATGCTGTATCACTGTGAGAAATTAGATATTTTGTACCTAGGGGAGGTAATGATTAAAAGAAAGGAGAAGAGGTTAAAAAAGCAATGTACTTGTCAGGGATCAGGACAGGGGGGAGACAGGCAGCATACTCTGACCCCAGACAAGGATAAGGTGAAAATGGAATGTAATGGTTACTTACATGAAACAAAAAAACAGATACATACACATAAAGAGTCCAGGTGTAGGAGGAAGATCTAGGATCAGGGGACCAGAGTCCAGATTACAGAGTCCAGATGAAGTACAGAGGACCTACAGGTCACACTAGAGGTAAACCAGATAACATCAATGTTCAGGCAAGTGTGGTAGGGTGAGGCACACCTATATAGGCCTCAGTCTCAGACAGGTGTCCTCAACCCAGCCCACACTTGCGGGTAGCCACCTGCTGGTGACCAGGGAATCTACCCAGGGTAAGCGCAAGCACAGTGCCAACAGCAGGTGGTACCCGGGATAGCCGAGGTCCTTACAGTACTAAATAAAGAAGGTGCAGCTTTCTCTCCAGCAAGGAGTAGTAGATTAGTAAGAATTTTCCAGTCTTATATGTGCTGAAAAATACTATCCCACCTCTAACCAACCGTGTATTTTTTACTTGTGGACCAGAGTATACTCCCCTTTTAGCAGTTACAAATTTTCATAAAAAATACTTTTTTTAGGGGGGCTCTCTGATCTCCTATTTTTCCAAAGTCTTAGTAAGAAGTTTTCTAGTTCTAAGGTCCCAGAGATCATAACTTTATCTGTAAGGGTCCTTTCACATGAGCCACGTTTGCATTGTAGTATTGTAATGCAGCACGGCACCATTGGAAACCTGTTATACCTAACACACTGGCCCTGTGTTGCATTTTGTAGTAATGCGGGAATGTGCAAAGACATTTTTGTGCAGCACAATGTGTTAGCGTATGGTTTCTTTACCATCAACGGATGCTTTTAGGTCCTTAACTTTTGTCCACTTTTGCCTTAACATATCCCCAATACATACAGTATGCAAAGTTTCAGTCATAACTGAGGCAGAAGCAAACTTAAGCAGAAATACATATTCTTTTTGTATTATACCTAAGGGTTCATTCACATAATAGGTATTCAGATCTGGAAATGCCACATTTCTAGAGCCCGGGTGCCTGAAAAGTGCTAAATGCACATTTGTGTATAGTAAGGAATCTCTTTATCGTTTATCAGTTTGTGGCTATATTGGAGGCTCCCCTCGATGAGAGGGTCCACCAAAAAACCCACAAACAAACCCAGGTAGAGATGGAAAAGGGAAAGAAACCAAGAAAGTGTTGGTTAAGGCCCCCATACACGTGTCGGATTCCCACCGGGAATCGCAGGTGTGATCAATCGGCCAATTATCGGACCTGATCGATTGGACAAGGTGGGCTGCATGCGATTCCGGCACGATCGTTTCGCGTGCACGTGCCCGGAATCCATCGTGCCGGAATCGCATGTAGCCCACCTTGTCCAATCGATCAGGTCCGATCGTTCAGGGGCCCAGAATGGGATCCGACAGAGAACCAACATGTTGGTCTTTCTGATCCGATTCTGCACAGATCAGGGGGAGTTGCCATTTGTGAGGTGGACAATCGGACACGGAATCGTCCCGGAATCCGTTGGGCTAGGTGGTATGCAGCGATGGATACTCTTAATTGGCCGATTGATCACACCTGCGATTCCCGGCAGAATCGTCGGAATCGATCGGATGGGTGATCAACTGGCCATGGAATCCGACACGTGTATGGCTAGCTTTAGACACCAACAAGAGACCACTGAGGAGCTGTATGAGACTTTGAATCATAGTGAGTCTGCATGTGTGGACTCAATAGGAATCAATACATGATTTACTTGTTGGGTTGCTAGTTGTTGGTTTATCCATATGATGAATCTACTGCTCAACTTGCAACCTTGATGTGTGTAATCGTAGGTGAAGATGATTATATTACTGTCTCTGTAGCAATGAAACCCTGAAGTCCTGCTGATGTATTATAGATTTGGGTGTGGGCAGCGGCAATGAGAGTTCTTAGGAGACAGCAGTGTACTGTAGATGATGGTGAATTTTATTAAACTCTTCAAAAGGGCTATAGGAGAGAGGGTGAGGGAGCAGGATTTTCACTGACAGCAGCATTCTGACAGCAGGACACCTCTTTGAATACTTTTCCCTGACACTTGTAGCCTGACGAACTGGAAGCTGGCACAATAACCTCTGACCTTCCTCTCAGCAGTTTACACCTTCACCCTGGGTGATCTGTGGTGCGGCCCCTTCAGAGACTGGCAGCACCATACCCTTTTCAGCAACGGGCAGATACCCTTTTTAAACCGGTGACAGGTGCTCTTGAATTCTAGGCAGACAGGTTACCACAGAGACAACTTCTCCAGCACAGCTAAGCTTCTCTCTCTGACATCAAATGGCAGAAGGGTTGATACATTTCCCGCCAAAATTCTGGAGGGAAACTGCACAAGCCTTCACCTGCCAGAGAAGATAAAGTTAGCCCCTTACTCTTAGCACTAACTCTCACCAGAGGGGTGCTACACTTCCACACAGTGTTGTAGAGGTCACACTTACTTGTCTTGCTTATTGGTGTCCAATTTTATGGATCCTTTACTTCGTAAGATGTAACTTCTTAAGTAGTTTTATCAAATAAAAGGACAACTAAAAACATACGAATGCCTCTCCAAAGCCTACTTTTTTTAGTGGACAACCACCATCTTTCCTGCTAGAATCTTTATCACTTATGATAGCTATATATTATCAAAGAAATCTACTTTCAAAGATTAGAAAAACAGGAAACTCAATGGCAAAAAATGATTTAAAAGAAAGAATTATTTTTTTTAAATAGCTGGCTTTGTTGGATCATTCTTTAAGCCGTTTGAAATATTTGAAATATTTGAATTTGTCATTGCTTAATTTGCATAAGAAATTGTCCATTTTAAATCTATTTTCCTCCATTTGAACCTGCTGAAAGGAATGTCCTTTTTAGTGCCTGATCAATAATATACTGGCTGACTGAAAAACTATTATTAGAAAAGACTGTATATAATGTACATAGAAATATGAATTTGAAAGAATATATTTGCCGTTTTTCAATAACTTTCAGTTAATTTACCAATTAGCCCACCTTTTCAAATTGGCGTTGTCATTCTTAAACAGAAAAAAAATTGTTTTTTTGTAATGAATAGTTTTTATTGACATTTTAACAGTACAAAACTCTGCACATACAGAAGTAATGCAACACAACCGTTTAAGAATAACTAATGCCACAAATACCTAGCAAGGAATATACACAATTAAGAAGCAATTAAAGAAAATGTCTAAAGCCCCCCATACACCACATACAATTACCATGCAATTTCTGTACAACCAACTTTTCTTCTACCAAAACCATGTAATATGACCTTTCTACACCTTCCAATCACTATGTATTCCATCAGGGAGGTCACTATACTACATAGTTGTTGGCAAGTTTGATGGAAATTGTATGGAGGAATCTAAAGGTGTATGGGGGGCCTAACATGCAATTAACCTCCCTAGCGATTGAGACGAATCGCTGAACAGCGTCCTCTCAACCGCAGGGGAAGCCGGCAGCGGGGAGACCCTATGCCTCCCCGGAAAGCTGCAGCGATTGTCTTGCAGCATCGCCATAGACCTAGACATAGACACCAGCTGCATGAAGAGCTCCGGACCGAAGCCGGAAATTACAGGCAGTGTACTGTGTACACTGCCTCGATCGCCCGTATCGCGCCGTTTACAACGGGCAGTGCGCTCAGGAGGTTAAAGAAAGTTGAAGTGTGGCTGAATGCTAAAAATTAGGCCAGAAGTCACCATCATAGAAGTCAACTTCTAACAGAGGGGCTCTTCTCTACTTGAAATTGCAAACAGCCAAGTAATATGACTATCCATAACAAAGAAGGCATAAGAAGATAACAAACAGAACTATTTGCACATATGAAACACTTTGTTATGCAATTTAGTTAATTACTGTGAAAGTTTTGTGATGGTATGATGGTGGCTTAGGGCTCCACGATTCTAAAATAATTTACCTGCTGTTCTGTGGAATAGTATGAGAGATTCTATACTTATTTGCCAGGCTTTCGTGTGGTTAACTCAGGGAACAAATATTGCAAGTGGCCACTGGGGCGTTTAATGGTTTTCTATGTGAATTTTCGGCAGTGTACTTTAAATGTAGAGCTGAGAGCACAGAATTACCTGGCAATAACAGTGCCCATATGACATGCGGCTGAGAGAGGGAGCTTCTTAAATTAAAAAATCTACCCGTGTATGCCTTCCTTCTAGCAGAATCAATTAATTCGGCATGAAAACTAGGTTATTGGGCATGACCGTAAATCACAATGGTAGCTCCATTGCAATGTATTGCAATGTATGGGTGCCATGCATCTCAGTGGAAACAAGTCCTTACTGATCAACACTATTTCACAACCACTAAAACAATTTTTCTAAAGTAGGGTCACCTACAGAAAGGCCTAGGTGTTTGACAGTCCCAAGTAAGCAACAATTTTACTTTGCCTACTTTGTGTAGAGGAACTTAGTGATCAGAAGTGTTTCTGCACTATTCAGAAATGAATTGGTGTTATATACTGTATGTGTTATATGTAATCACTATGTAATGAATTACTTAAAAAATTAACGCAACATAAAGAATTATCCAGTGCTTGTCCTAGAACTCAACTTTATAAGTACAAGAATTACATATAGTGCCCTAATGAGGCACGATTAATAAAAGTTTGCCTAAACTAATTTATCTTAACTTACAGGGTCTTTAATGGTACTGTTGAAATCAATCCACCAAGTAAATTTTTAACATTGTAAAAAAATAATTTTTTTAATACACAAGTAAGGACCAATCAAAATATGTTTAAAAAGCTTGATACATACATACAATTGTTTAAAGAATGAAAGATAAATACAAGTACAGTATAAAACTCTGCTTTACTCTGGGAGAGGCTAGGCTGTTTATTATTTGAATTGGATTTTAAGTTCATAGGACACCATGTAAAAGTCAAAGAGACAGACTGCCACCTTTGTTTTGTATATTTCAATTTATTATTTATACAAATGTAAAAAGTGATGAACTCACAACAACAACAACTGAGAGGAACAGAACTTCAGTAGTCATCTAAGACTTGCATGGGCCAAAGGAACAGACCTAGGATTAGTCAACTGACAACTCTGTTTCAATTTCTAAAAAGATTAAATACTGAAAATTACACAAAACTTAAAGCGTTTTTAAACTAAAACAAAAAAAAACACATACATGAAATAAGCACATTACTTACCTGTCAGCAGTTCAGATCCTGGAAAACTGCTACAAAAACAAATAAAACTTACTTACCTTCTTCATTCACCTTCTTCATTTCACTGATGGTGGCAGCAGGTTGATTAAGGGCAAGAGAAGCCACTTTCTGATTGATTCTTCTCCGACAGCCAGCAGCTGACAACAACCCGCCCCCCCGCACTCCTACACTGACAGAGACTCCTCTGCAGCTCCATGTGGAGGAGAAGGGGGGGGGGGTGCACTCGGCTGGATCCATCTAGCTGTGTGAACAGAGGTTTCTCTCTCTCCTCTTCACAAAGTCTAACAGACATGACACTGATGTCACATCTGTGAGACTCAGACACAGGGGCTTATGGGAGAGAATTCCCAGTAACCCCTGCAGCTTGTTACGTCTTGCCTAGGCAAGACCTTACACAGTGGGAGGGGCTGTCTCTAAAAAGACAGCCCTCCTGCTGTCAGAAATAGTTTGCTTTTTTTAGTCGGGATCTCTGCAGGATCAGCTGAGCTGAAGCCGGTACTGCAGAGTGATCTACCAGGTGGTAGGTCCGCTTTGAACTTACAACCCAGTACAAAAAAACAGCTTCTATACACACAGAATAAAAAAAGGTAGATTTTCCGGCCCACCTGGACAGATTGACCAGGAATCCTCCGCATGCCGGATCGCACAGTG
This sequence comes from Ptychadena robeensis, assembly GCA_036250615.1. NCBI lineage: Eukaryota > Metazoa > Chordata > Amphibia > Anura > Ptychadenidae > Ptychadena > Ptychadena robeensis. Next base: position 66,322,688 of record CM070032.1, on the reverse strand, counting down.
ATCCGACATGTTGGTAAAGTAATGTCTGGCACACAAAGGGTGCCCTCCGATCAGCTGAGGGGCTGGCTGCAGCGTGATGATGTCATCACGCTGCCGTCGATCCCTCATTTATCGAGGGAGAATCACCTCGTCTGTGACAACCTTTAGTGATATATTTATGAAAGATCACTAATGATATATTTATGAAAGATCACTAATTCAGCCCAAAAAATTTGCAAGTTAAATTTGAGTATTCTCCTCCCTTATATCCTCACAAGCATCCAACCCTCACTGCCTCTTCTCCACCTTCAAC
>CM070032.1:66309548-66322296 GCA_036250615.1 Ptychadena robeensis | reverse complement strand
CGCTGCGTAATATGTTGGCGCTATATAAATAAATGATAATAATAATAATAATAATATTAGTCCAGCATTAGTTTTCAGGATACATCCCATGTATGTATCATTTTTCCAGGGAGAATTTTGAAAGCACAGTACTTTTTTTATACTTTTTGAGTAACTTTTTTTTTTGTAAGAATTCCATTTTTTAACTTGCGAACAATTGTTATCCATGGTGCTGAAGTTGTTAATTGGTGAGAGGGATGACCTGGTATTAGCATAATGAGGGGCTACACTTTTCCTACACATTTTCTTTTCTTTTTACCAACCACCCCCCCCCCCCCCCCCCCCCCCCCCCCCCAAAACATGGAAGTGCTAAACCTGCATTCCATAGGATAGAAATTCACAGCTTTGAAGAAAAGAAGCATTAGAAAATATATATACCACACTTATAAATAAGGAATATATGCATGGGAATATATTTTAGAAGGCAATCAAATGGAATCGAATAATAAATAGGATACTTAAAATCACATTTCAATTCAAGAAAAGATATTGGGTGAATACCCAAGACATTTTCACATGTGAGAATCTTGTTTCAAAACATGAGAAATATAATGTTAAGGAAGGAACTTCTTACCACAGGAACACGTGGTAGATTATTGGTAGATTAGTCCCCTGGAAGTAAAAGACAGTCTTTCTATTCCAAAAATTTTGGGCCTAATTTTTCCTAGTTTTAATGTGTTCATCTACTTACTTTCCTGCTTCCTCTTCATGATCTATTCTCAGTCCTTTCATTCTCTTCGCTCTCTACTTCCCTGTCCCTGCTATTTTAATATAGACAAATTTCCTGAAGATTATGGTTGTTATAGTTATAGACTTGCATTGATGCAGCAAATTTCAAAATTAAAAACTGCATGCAGAAAGTGAACAAATAGAAAGCACCCTAATGGCAGTAACTCTGTACTTCTTTAGCTATTCTTAAGCCTAGGTGGTTGGTGAAATGCATCAGAGGGAGGAACCAGGCCCAAAGAGGGAGACTACCATTACTATTTGGGATTACTATTGGATAATAAAGGCATCTATAGTAAAAAGTCAGGTTACCTAGCCAGTTTAGCACACAAATTCCCTTGTCCTTGAAAATGTCTGTCTTTTCCAATATGTCATGGGACCAGGTTTTGCTGAAATATCCCAGATTTGTCTGGGTAGACTTTATCCCTTTTGGGGATAACTTTAGATTTTTGGACATTTTAATATGTTAGACTTTTCTTCATTCTATTAACTGGAATTAATGGTCCATGCACGGCCTGATTTGCACCCTATCTTCCAGCTGATAAGATAGACCAGGAATCTGCTGCATGTTGGATCGCAGAGCGATATGCCGATAAATTCCCGGACGATCCCATTATTTCAAATGGGGACTGCAGCCCCATTCAAAGTAATGGCTGGCACACTAAGGGTGCCCGCCGATCAGCTGAGAGGCTGGCTGCAGCAGGATGACTTCATCCCACTAAATTAGATACCTAGTCTGTCAAGGCAGAATTGCCTCTTGTAAGGCTACCTTTAGAGATCAAAGGTTCTTCTTTGTTCCTTCTGGAACAAGAACTGGCACGCTGTCCCTGCAAAGCTCTTACTGGAAAAGTCTACTGCCTTCAACTGCTCAACAGTGGTCTTTTATTTTTTATTGTTGTATGTCTTTTTTATTGCTTTTAAGTCCACTTTAACCCTGAGCGTTCTGCCTTTTTATAAAAGCCCGTAATGGGCAATCGTGGCAGATTACAATGAAATCCAATGTAATCGCGATTGTCTGCCCTTCCTCCTCGATGATGGCGGGGATTATCTGCAAAAAGCTGGCACTGGCCCCAAAGCATGGGAGTCTATGGCGCAGCCCCCCGGGACTTTGTTGTCATCAATGACGCCAAAAAGGCAGACCCAGAAGAAATCGGTGGATCTTATCATACTTTTCATAGGTGAGCATTCTAGAGTGTAGCTTAGGATGAGTTTCTGGGGTCAGCAAACTTACCCTGAGCTCAGGGCAAATGCTCAGAAGGTTAATGCATTCATTTATTGTATTTAATACATTAATTCTGGTCCACTTTAACTGCATCAATTCTGGTCCACTGTGACATCATTGTTATGTAACAAATATTTAGTACACTTACTGACTGAATGTCCAAATGAGCTGAAAACAATTGAAGGTTAAAGGGGATCATATTATTATTGAAATATATTGAAAATGTGGAATTGACCATAAAAGATATTCTGTGTATTTAAAATTTAGAAAAGAATATAAGTGCACTTACTTTATTTATTTAAATATTTAAATTTCCCACTTCATGAAAACTAGCATGGCCAATATACAGTGTGAACAGTACCATCAGCTTTTATTGGACATTGACTTTTAGCCAAAACTCAGGTAAGAGTACATATAAAATATTCATACCTACAACTGGACATGTTTTATGCTGCCGCTTGGCTGGATCTCTGATTTAATCGTATGAGAATATCATAAAAAAATGTTGATCCTCTATATTTTTTCCTTTTCTTTCTTCCCATCACAGTTTGACAGTGTTGATTGTAAATGGCTTGTCCTGTGATTAAAAAATCTCCACAGGAAACCACTAAATAACATGCAGTATCTGATTAATATTAATTTGGACAACACAGCATGCTTTGATTGCTTTCCTTTAGAAATGTGCTATCATCAACAGTGCATGGCAGTACGTTCTAACATTATTGTAAGTGACTCTGTCTGGATTCATGTCAAAATGTATCAGTCGTTTATTTTCACTGAGACATAAAAAAAAAGTCTTTTAGCTGCTGGTTGAGGTCAGAGTGGAACTCTTTGTTAATTTGAACACAGGTTATGTTGTAAAATTGGAGAGACTGCCTGAAAGACATTTTGGTTGCCTGGAATTGACACAAACAGAGCTTTCATTACTTGGATAAGTGACAGAACAGACACATGAAAAGTATTGCCTACAGCATGCATCCTAAAACTCACAACCTGCTCGAAAAATAAGGTTTCAAGCATGCCAAGGTCGTCATAGCTTTTCTTCTAGCTGTAGCTGCTAAAATGCTTTGTAATTGATATTAGGTAATAAAAAGAATACCCTTTAGAGAGGACACTTATATAAAATCCCAGGAAAGGTACACGATAATTACTGCAACCATTAAAGCGGAACTGAACATACTGTGTTAAACTTTGCTTATGTGTGTGTGACAGACATTATAACCCATCATATGTGGAATAGTGTAATAAAAACGTCAAATTACCAACTTTTCAAATACATTCTCGGCTCCATTTTGTGAAGCTGCTGCCGCATAACTGGATTTTTACTTCCAATACTTTTTTTTATTGAGTTTTAAAAAGCTGCAAAAGATTAACTTGATAACAACAATTCAGACTATTATATTTTACACATAAATGTAAAAAGAAATTGAAAGTAGGCATGTGAAAACTAAGGTAAGCATAAAATGGTACTATAATATGGGGTCCCATCATAGATAGTGGGTGGGGGGGGGGGGATTTTGAGTCAACGTCTCTTATGGAAAACCATAAGAAGGAAACATTTTAAGAGCATAAAGACATAAAGACATAGGAAGGCAGAGTCACGTATTGCTTTCTAGGAAGTAAAGAAAACTAGATAGAACTAATGAAAGTACAGATGGACCAAGAAGTAAAATAAAAAAAATACTTAAGACATAAACAGCTCTATATACAGGCTGAAAATGCTACAACAGATACTAAAGGAAGGCTATGTGAAAAAGTGCGTAAAAATTAGAGTATAAGGAAAACCCAGTGGAGACTGCAAGTACCATCTATAGCATGCCAAGTCCCTTGCCCCATTGGTCTAGTGGTAGAAGTCTCCTGTGATCCAACCCTAGCTAAACAACCATAATACCTATTAAAGATTCCTACAACCATTAAACACCGGTCTTAATAATTATTCCTTAATAATTACAGACAGACAAGAAAATAAAACCAGGAAAATCTCTTATTGCTCTCCATCATCTTAATATAATCATCAAGCTGCTCCCTTAACATATATTCAATCCATGGTGACCACACTCTATGACAACCAGTGGCATCATTTTTAACCATACTGGTCATCTTATAATTTTTCATAAGCCAATTTAATTTATGTTTAACTACCTCCATTGAAAAACATATCTTTTTTCAACAGAAAGCAATCACAATTTGTGCTGTAAGAATAATATATCCAACCATTTTTTTCCAACCATATTTTCTACTGGAATATACAAATCAAAAGTAAGAAACAATGCTATCTTCAGCATCTTAAGGCGATAAATATTTTTTACTGTATGGATCAAATCGTAAACCATTATACAAAATGTAAATACTTTTGGATGTTGCCACCCTATATGTCCCACATTGACGATGCCAAAAACAAGTAGCAGAAATAGAAGCATTTACCTAAGACTATAGAAACATACAGCAATGGTACAATGGCTTCATATTCGTAATTTGTAAAATTTTCAACAATCTGTGATTTTCCAGTCCAACTCTTGCTTCCCATTGAACCATATAGGATAACCTTTTGGGGGACATGGATACCCAATTATAAACAAGTGATATTTTCCCCTTACATTTTCAGTTTAATCTGAACTCGAATAAAAGATATCGTTTACTATCTTAAGCTAGCCATACACGGGTCGACTTTTGTTCGATCAATGTTAGATTCGATCACGTTGTGTGATTTTATGTTGTGCGCCAGTCTAAAGGCTGCCATACACGGCACGGATTCGTGCCGGATTCTGGCGCGATGGATTCCGGGCGCGTGCACGCGGATCCATCGTGCCGGAATCCCCTGCAGCCCACCTTGCCCGTCCGATCGCATCCGATGGATCAGGGGCACAGAATCGGATACGAGGAAGAACCAACCTGGTCTTTTCGGTCCGATTCTGCTCTGATCAGGGGGCGTTGCGGTCCGGGAGGCGAGCCATCGGACACGGATCCCTCCCGGATCCGGCCGTACAAGGTGGGCTGCCACGATCGGATTCCCTAATTGGCTAATCGTTCTCACCTGTGGATGCCGGCGGAATCGCCGGAATCCATCGGGTGCTGAATCGATCAGCCAGGGAATCCGTGCCGTGTATGGCTAGCTTAACATCTATCAATCTTACCACATAGTGTGATCAAGTTAAACATGATCGATTTGCGATGGTACAATGGAGCTCATGAGTGGTAAGATCGTAATTCAAATTACGAACGTAAATATGATCAAAAATACTATTGTAATTATGATCATAGATATGATCGTGGTTATGATCGTAAATACATTGGCAAATGCAATCGTAATTATGTTTGTAAAAACAATTGGAATTATGATCAGAAACAAATTGATAGAGCAAAATTTACCAACACTCAAAAACATCCAATCACTTTTCGGTCAGTTTTTGTTTGATCACTATGACCTTTGGTTCATCTACCAGGAATTGATTCCTGTACGACTTCAAAATCAATCTTTTGAAGTTGATTGAATGGAAATATCGAACTGTGTATGGCTAGCTTTAAGCTTAGGCCAAATAACAAAGGAGATTATCTGATTATAGTGAAATAACTCACAAGGAGGATATTTCACTGTGCGAGGTCTATTGTTTTAAAGGAAATTGACAATTCTGAATAAGCTTTTGCTGATCCTCCAATGAAATTGCTTTGGATGTTTACAGTCTGGGTGAAATTCAGCATTACCTGCTATTGATGCTAAAGGAGCTTGCAAACATAATAACTTGAAATTTTACACATTATTTTAGAGTATGCAATTGTGTTTGTGCTGCTTCTTAAAACTCCCAAACCTAATGTTTTAGGTGCCAACACAGATTTTTTTATTCATTCAATGTACAAAGTAACCCCAAATAAAAAAAAACTTTTCGGCCCAAGGGTAATTTCCATCCCATTTAGTCTGTTAATCTTGCCCTTGGTGTCTTGGTGTCAAGGCGCTCTGGCTTCCCTCTGCTAGTTCCCTGCAATAAGTGTACATAATGCCTAGAGGATTCTGTTATGGTATTCCATAGTTTGCCCATGTCTACAATTGTAGGTTTAAATTAGTTTTTTTTATTATATTTATTTATTTATATATATCGTTTGCATTTTTAAGCTCCTTAGCAGTATGATTTTTTTGTGGTATGAAAAATGTCCCATACATTTTCTTTTTCCAGCCCCTCTGTCAAATGTAAAATCCCATTGTGGCCCATTAATCAAATAGTTTGTCAGCCCTTGCTTTAGACTGCATCCGATTCAGCATTTATCGTGCTATACAAATTAAAGTAGGACATTTAATAAATTAAATAATGATGTCATAGGAGTGTAGCCCTGTTATGGGGGGGGGGGTCATGTGAGACAACCCCATCTCCTCACAGACTACGGCGCTCAACCTGGTTTCCAGACAGACTGAGCCTTCGCTAAATGGAAGTCTGGGATTCACAACACACAAATGGCAGTGCCTCCACTCAGGAAAGGGGCCCCTGAGGCCTAAGTATCAGACCCCCCTTACAGAAGACACACTCCTGTCTCTCTACTTTCTCCCAACAACACTTAAAGGTCAAAGTATTTATCAACTCCCTGCATGACTCATCAGAGCATCATGCAGCCCGCTGATTGGCTGAGGATAAACCAAAATATAATACAATGTTACAACACCCAGGAAGATGGCAGCAGAAGGTACATTCTAGAAACAGCTCAACTGATTGCAGTGACTGTATATTCACAAACATCAATTTTACAGAATGACATTAAGGGATATTTCTACATCCCTACAGGAGATGATATAAACAATAAAATATCATCTGCAAACAGAGCATATTTAGTGCCATACATATACTGCCCATAATATTTAACACAAATAAAATAGGTGATAAAGGCCGTCCCTGACATGTCCCACACTTAATATGGACATAATAAGTTTAGAAATCCAATCATGTAGGACCACTTGGGCTAGGAGAATCATACAAAACCATCAATATTGTCTGAAAGGGTTGTCCAAATCCTTTTACAAAACATAAAATAAACAATCCCAACATAAATTTTCAAAAGCTTTTCATACATATAAATACAATAAAACTGCTTCTCTGTTAAGATAGGCATACCCGGGTCAATACCCGTTCAGTCAATGAACCCTCAACCGCAGTGTGATGATGTCACCACACTGCACTCGAGCATTTGTTGATTGAACAGAGACTCGATGTGCACCACTTTGTATGATCGATCTGGTTTAATACCTTGGATGGGGACCCTCAGTCCCAATTGAACAGGTATTAACTAACATGTTGATTCCCTGTTCTAGCAAGTTTTCTCTTTAAGTGGGAATAATTGATTTGGCTCAAAAAAAAGCGTGGCCGCAATTGATTTCCCAACAATCGATGACCGCACCGATCGATTTTTCGGGAATCACTTGAAAAATTTACCCACTTCCCAACCAGATCAGGCATGTCCCATTATTGAAGCATTATACAGTTCCATTTAGTCCTGTACTGCGAGGTACTTGAGGGATTACAGAAAAGCCCAAACAACTCAGAGAATCTGAGTTACCAGATGTAAGGGGGTTCAGCAGCACCAACCTGGGGCCCCCACCATAAGACAAAAAAGTTACAAACTCAGCCCCTCTGCAGCAAAAAAATAAAATGCCTAATTCGCCCAGGCTTAAGATATTTTTTATTCCCATTTGTGTCATATGCTTTCTTGGCATTAAAAATGAAGCATTACTTTGATGTAAATGTTGCTGAACAGCAATGCTAGCAACCAGCCCTTGTTCTAGAGGGATAATCAACTTATTTTACATAGGGGGCTTGAAAATGGTCCCTGACATCAATCCTGCACATAAAATATAGTAAATGCAATCATAGAGAAAGCTGTAAGAAACATAAGACATGCGACAGGAGATGAGAGAATAGGGACATGGCTCAGAAGACAATCAGACTGGAGCCACATTGCATTAGACTGCTAGATATTATCTTTATTACAGCCCCTTTACAAATCACTGCTCCCTAAGCCATGTAAAAATTTATTTTTGTCAGAGTTGACATTTTAATCAGTAAGATTGTATATATAAAAGAGAAACAGAGATAGACAGCACAAAATACATCAGAGTACTGCATTTACATACTGAAGAAGGCTAAAACTCCACTATGTTTTGCTGAGTATTTACTAGATTCCTCTACATTGTTCCCATAGAGCACTGTCTATAGGTACATGGAAAAAAAGCTATTTATTGTAAGTGTTTCTTAATTTTGTTAGTATAGTCTCAGCTAGACACAAAACTATATAATGGGAAGTTTATTTATTTTAGTTTGGTGTAAAGTATGGTCACACTCTGTCTGTCTGGTTATGTTGAACAAGCCATTAGGAGCACCCTGTTAGGGTGCCCATACCGGAGTCGATACCCCCTCGATTGAAGAATGATCAAGCGGATGTGGTGACATCATTGTGAAGGCATCATGCTGTGCTCGCACATTTCCATTCAATCCCACTGTGCAATCAATTCCCATTCAATACTTTAGAGGGGGACCATGGCAATCAAACAGGGATTTACCAACATGTTGGTTCCCTGTTTGATTAAGCTTTCTTTGAGTGGGGTCAATAAGTTTCAAAACCAAGTGATGATATCAAAGCTGTCTCTCTCTAAATGAAAAATGTAAAAGAAAAAAAAGGAATGCTGCTAAAGGTAGCCATACACAGATTTTTTGGTTGATCGCCGGCCGGTTGCTCGTCCGCAAATCTGGTATGCTCACCTGGACAGATCAACCTGGATCCTCCTGCATGTCAGATCCCGCGGTGATCCGACATGTTGGTAAATTTCTGACTGATTCCATTACTGGTGTCCCCATCCCCAAAAAAATCCGGCACACAAAGGGTACTCGCCAATCCTCTGAGCAACCGGCCCCTCATCTAGCGAAGGAGAATCTGCCTGTGCATGGCTACCTTAAGAATAGAGATGGTCGAATTAAAAAAATTCGACCATTTCGACGGTTTCGACTTGCAAAGCCCCTGAGCATGGTATCATCACCAAACATGCTGGAGATGTAGAGTAGGGTTGGAGGTATACTCCAAAAAAGAAAGTATGTCTCTAACACAAATAGTCTTTTCACAAATTAAGTTCAAAGTCAAGTAAATATTTCGAAAATCGGAATTTTGACTTTAACTTTGAACTTAATTTATACAAAAACGACATGTGCTAGAGCCATACTTTCTTCTTTCAAATATTCCCCCAACCCTTCTCTACATCTCCAGAAATTTTGGTGATGATAACATTTTCAGGGGCTTTGCAATCAGCTCACAAAGTTAGCAAGTCGAAAAATTCGACCATCTCTACTTAAGAATTCATTAAGAAGATATATTTTAATGTGCTTTCGGCAAGGTATGGTAATGCCACTGCACATTATTTTCAAATGGCCAGTTCAAATAAAAATACATGTCAATGAGTATACAAAGCACTTGTTTAAATGGGGAGTATTAACATTTTAATTCTGTGGGCCACCATTCTGTAAAAGGTTTTATATAAAAAAACAAATGAAAATTTTGAAAAAAAAATGATAATATAATATTCATTAAAAAATAATATAAAATGATATAAAGTTTTCAGCTCTATATCATGCAAGGGTAACATTGTGTGAGAATGAGAGCAGAAAAAAGATAAATAAGATCTTACAAAATGATTCTACTTCAATGACTTCCATTTCCATCTTAGACAAATGTTCAAGCTTTGACATATAGTATTTAGCTTTTTGCTATTTTCCTTTTTAGCTTGTTGAATTGTGAGACCTTCCTCACATTATGGACATCCTTTTCCACATCTGTAATGGCCCCCATACACCTTTAGATTTCTCTGTCAGATTTCCTTTAGATCTCCTTTTTGTTTTATCAAAACCATGTAATATGAGGGACATTCTAAACCATCAAGTCTACCTGTGTTCAATCGCAGAGACCCCTATACTACATAATTGTATGTATGGCCAGCGTAAGCATTATTAAAGATAAGATAAAAAAAATAATTTTCTTGTAGTAGTAGACAAAATTTCTTGGTAGCTTAAATATCTGAGTATCGAATATACTCGAGTATAAGCCGAGGTACCTAATTTTATCTACAAAAACTGGGAAAGCTTATTGACTTCAGTATAAGCCGAGGGTGGGAAAAGCAAAGTCATAGGAATAAATCTAACAGGTGAATCTTAGTGCCAAACCCTCAACAAAGAACACGGGTTTATTGTTATTACAGGATGGGCACTTCCTAAAGCTGGGCATACCGTACCAATTCCTGCACAATCCGATCCCCGATCCGATGCCGTGCTCGCTCCCGTATCCCTTAAGGATTGGGTCGTGCAGGAATTGGAGGCTGCAACTGATGAGGATTGGGCTGAAATCAGCCATCCTGTCAGATAGCATAGAGATCCGTCAGGATGGTAAATTTTAGCCCAATCCCATTAGTTCGGCTGGGGACGACTGCTCCCAGCCGAACTAATGAGTAGTGATGGCCGAACATCGGCCTGGACTGTTCGCGAACGGGCGGGTCAGACTTTTAAAGAAGTCCGCCGTCCGCCTGTTCGCGGACACATTCAAATTCCCCGCCTCTAGAAAAAACGTCCCTGGACCGCATCCTGGAACGCATAGTTCCTGGTTAAGGGAGCCGGATGTGACGTCACTGACGTCACTTCCTGCTCCGAGCCGGTTTTTTCACTAGAAGACCGGCTACATGCCCGGTCTTCTAGTGAAAAGATTCTTCCTCCGGCACGATCTCGCAGGTTCTGATCCTGCCAGAGGAAGAATAGAGATCATCTTCTCGCTGGCGAACGGGGCGGGTCGAACACCCGTACTGCTCGCCGGCGAGAAGGAGGGCGAACATCCATGTTCGCCGCCGAACTGTCCGCCTTGCGGGCAGTTCGACTCCTACATGTACCTGTATAATTAAATATGTACAGTATGTATGTAATCAGTATGCTATCCTTTGCCAATGGTTCTCCAATATCAATCTTAGATACAAAATCAGGGCCCAAACATATATCTGACCCTATTGGGTTCCAGATCCAAAAAATAGACTAAAATATGTACATTTGAGCCACATATGCACTTATTTTATAGGTAGAAAAGAAAGCAGTTGTATAATTACTTTAAGAGTTTTTGGACAGTAATGTTGTATATGAGTCAGAGGTCTGTAAAGAGCATTCTGTTAACAGTGGCAGTAGCAGCCACAAGATTATTGCCTCCTTACTCTACAACAATGATAAAAGCAAAACACGGTTAGGCTTTTTATGTTTTTTTTATTTTGTTCATGTTAATTTTGTAGGAAAATTACATTGATACAAAGCATCTTTTATGTTCGTTCAAGCCTGAATTCTTTTCATTTATTTATTTTTTAAATGTCACAGTTCAAACTACAGCACAAAAGCTGCATTAAAAAGATTAAAACAAAACACTTTTTATATTGACCTCTTTTAATTTGGAAGATGTAGAGCTCTACTTCCAAGCCAGCATTTGGCTGTTTTTTTTACTACTGGGATGTGAGCAATGTTAGTTCAACAACTGAAGGACCTTTCACACTAGGCGTGCTGCGCTTACAGTTGTGCTTTTTGCTGATAACGGATGCGGTAGCAGTAACATTAACACTGTTGCTAGCCGTATCCGCTATGCATTTTGAAGTATGCTGTGCTTGCACCACATGTGCATAGGTGCTAATACAACTATCATGAAATGTTTTACTTTTTATTTTAGTAAGGTGATAAAGTATTTAATTAAGCATTTTCATTAGCATGTTGATAATAAAGAACAAGCTAAAACTAAATATTACCATTTAAAGAAAAGTTTCAGTAATATTTAGCAATAGATGTAAACTAGAATTGCAATTGTTGTGAGTGGATATAAAAGTGATAGAATACATGTGAAAATGGGTGGAAGCTATAACAGATAAAAAAACCTACTTGAATAAGACTAAAGAAAATAAATACATATCTAAAGAAATACATCGCTTTAGGATACAATTACAACTGGAATGGTGATGGTGGAAAGATAATGGAGAATGAAGAAATCTATCAACTTATTAGTAGAATGCGAGAGGAACAAAAAATGCCACAGGACTGAAGAGTGATTTATAAGGCACAAGTTGCAGATATATTGCTCTTTAAAGAATCAAATACAATAATTTGTACAAAATTACTAGCTACGAGGCCAAAGACATCTATAGTACAGAAACAAAACAAAACAAAACTTTTACAATTCTGTTTAATCTTTAACCCTGTCAATAAATAACCCTTAAAACATAAACAAACATAATACAGTACATTTGGAAATTTTCTGCAAACTTGTTTTCTCTAAACTACATAAAAGTAAATGAAAATAGTTTTTTTGTTTTATTACAGTCCTGGCCGAAAGTTTTGAGAATGACACAAATATTCGTTTTCACAAAGTTTGCTGCTAAACTGCTGTTAGATCTTTGTTGCAGTTGTTTCTGTGATGTACTGAAATATAATTATAAGCTCTTCATATGTTTCAAAGGCTTTTATTGACAATTACATGAGATTTAAGCAAAGAGTCTTTGCAGTGTTGGCCCTTCTTTCTCAGAACCTCTGCAATTCAACTGGGCATGCTCTCAATCAACTTTTGGGCCAAATCCTGACTGATAGCAACCCATTCTTTCATCATCACTTCTCTGAGTTTGTCAGAATGAGTTGGTTTTTGTTTGTCCAACCACCTCATGAGGAATAACCACAAGTAGTGATGGCCCGAACTGTTCGCCGGAGAACTATTTGCGGCGAACATCGCATG
>CM070032.1:66282336-66298548 GCA_036250615.1 Ptychadena robeensis | reverse complement strand
TATATAACAAACTCTATATTTTTACTGAAAAAGTTGGGGGGTCGTCTTATACGCCCAGTCTTATACGCCGGCATATACGGTACTTGGTTTCTTGCCCAGTAACAATGTGCCATGCCGATAGCCTCATACCCAAAGTGCTGTAATAAAATCAAAAGGAGCTTCAACAAAGTATTAGTTTAAGGGTCTGCACTCTCATGCAACCACATTTTTTTATTTTTTTATTCCCTCCACCTTAAAGTTTTCTTCAGTTTTTCAGTTGAGTGGTACAGTTTATATGTCACATTAAAGGTGGAAAAAGTTCTGAAATGATTTATCTTTGTCTCATTTATGTACAGCACAGGAGCCTGACATTTTATGGGAAATAAACACATCAATGCCAAAGATCTCTTTATGTATATGTATTGTAAGTGTTGTTTTTGTGACACTGAAAACCTTGAGAAAGAACATAACATACCAGTAAAACAATGGCTAGGTTATAGTGCAAATTGAATCAATAAATGAAATGGACTGCAGAAGCAATGAGTATGGATATTTTCATTTTCTCGCTTTGGATGAGCTTGGCATGGCTGATAATATATCCGAGGACCAGAAGGGTTGTTATTATTATATTGCCAGAAGGCATGAGTCCCAGATACCATTGGTGCTATAGATTCTTGTTCTATATTGAGATTACAGTATGTGACAGGTGTATGGCAGATATGTGCAATTTATAGGGAATGTCAAAATGATGTTCTGTGTATTACAGCTTACAAGAAAAATACTGACTATACTGCATGTGGAATAAATATCTGAATAAAAAATATCAAACCATACAACAGAATTAGTTTGAGATCTTCTGAATAAAAACATTATGTCAGGTGGATCAGTGTCAAAGTCGATATTCGCATAATTTTCCTTTTTTTTAAGTGACCTTTTTAGTATTTGAAATTTATTCTAAGCTGTGCTACTGGGTCAAGCCTCTAAAAATCTTCCATTTGATCTCTTGCTTATATCTACCATCCTATCAAAGGTCTGATGGTATTTTTAGAGAGCATTAAATTAATCTCACCAAATACTATAGGATGATCCTGCTAATAAGGTCACTGATTGAGGAAACGCTGGCCTGAATTATATGCACTGAGCCTGCAGGATTACACTGGCGTCTCTGGAAATTCTCATCTAGCAGCTCACGCTGTGTATAATGTGAGCTATACTTGTCACTGCGGAGGTCATATTAGGGTAGCTGGTGAGAGGATGGATCGGGAAAAGCTGTCTGCATCCATCTCTCATTGTATTATGTCCTGGGATTCTCTTGTTAGGCATGTGCATGCAGAACATTGATAATATGTTTCTACATAAGCTACGAGGGAATAGTGCAGAGAGGAAACACTATTTATTTCCAAAGCAAGAGCCATATATAAAGAGCTCTGTGGTACAGTAATTTGTCCTGTGCTCCTGTCACATATGCAGCAAAAAAAAATCTGTGTGCTCTAACACTGATACTTATTTTTTTGTTTGTTTTTTGTCTTTAACCTCCCTAGCGCACTGCTGAGGTCCAGATTTCTGTATCAAAAGTGCACCATAGACTTCAATGGTAAATTTTTCTTTATGTTGTAGGCCTGTAACTTCCCAAAATATGTCCGTACTAGGGTCTAATCCTGAAGGAACATCCTGAATATAATAATGTTTGAAACAAACAATTATGTAAAATAAATTTTGTTTTTTTTTAAATGAAATGAATTAGAAAACACAAAAATCAAGGCACAAAGGTTTGCTGCTATGTACTAAATCTCGCCCAAATAAAGTCTCTGGTGCCCCAGATGTACCCTTTTGCAGTTAACCCTCTCTAACCTGGTGTGATGGATGTGGTAAAATCACACCAGGTTAGAGAGGGTTAACTGCAAATGGGCACATCTGGGGCACCAGAGACTTTATTTGGGCGAGATTTTATACATAGATGCACATTGAAAGCAGTATTCTTCATAGAAAACTGCTTTCGTGCAATTTACTTTCAAATTTCCTGTTACCTCCCTGATATGACCTCATCACGTCACTCGGAGGGGGGGGGAATGAGCCAGATGATCCAGCTGCCATCACGGACACCTAGACAGCACAAAACTGTAAGTATGCGCTGCCTGGGCCCATCTCATCCAGTGCTATAGTAGGAGTAGCAGCGCTGGACGAGATGGTGCCGTCTCTAACGCTAGGGCGGTTAAAGCACACCTAAAGTTAACCCAGCAATTTTACATACTTCTGATTTGGCTCAAAGTCACTTGTAAATACCTAAAGAAATATTCTTACCTGTGTGTGGAAGTCAATACATTTGTCCTTGTGAAGCCTCCACTGTTCCAGGGTTTAATAGCTGCCGTAACATTTATGACCACTGGGGGCGCCAAATGGGAGAAAACAAAAGTAAAGAGAAAAAGACCTAAAAAACCGTAGCTCAAAGGTGGGTTTACACGTGTAGATTTTTTCCCTCAATCAACTGCCAATTCCATTTTTTGTTCAATGTCGTTGTCGAACATTGTTCATTTATCAAATGTAACATTAGATTTTTTTTTGGTTCATTGCCGATATCCAATGAAAATACATTCAAAGTTACAACGACAGATAAAAATTAACCAACAGGTTTGATGACCTTTCAAACTACTTTTTTATTCGAGGTCGATCAAAATTTATCCATCGAACAAATTGGTAATTCTAGATTTTTGTTCAATCAACCAAAAAAATGTTCGTTCATAGAGCTTGTTTCCATTATACGTCGGGATCCCTCCCCTAAGTATACGCTCAGCGGGAATCCCGACATATCACACAGACATTGCCTGCTCGGGGAATGGTCTGCTTACACATCTGCCGGTGCAGAGGCTGAATGTCTGTCAACCTGTATCGCCTTGGCTATTTAGCCAGATAGAGAAGGGAAGAGAAGAGAGAAGTGGCAACCCAAAGAGAAGAGGAGAGAGGAATGGCAATTGGGGAACATGCATGGAAAACTCCTTACAGATAATAATTTCTATCTTCTTCTTTTACATGTATGGTATGTTTTAATTGGTTTCTTTGCTTTTATTATAATAAAATGTACTTATACTAAGAATAAAATAGAATAAGAATTTAAAATAGGTTTACATTAAAAAAGATAAATAAAATACAAATATGTTCTTGTAAAAAAAATATAAAAGCAGAAAATATTTTTTAAGCTGGAGATAATAAAGCAAGCAACTGCACATTGGCATGAATTACAGAGAACACAGAAGAGAAGTAGAAGGAAGACTGGTGGAAGGGTCACTCTGCCAGCGGCACTGGCACACCAAATAAGAATTTTTAATAAAGGTTTCACTAGATCATGCCAGGTCAGCTGTAAGTATTTTTGTTTTTATTTGTTTTATATTTTTGTTTTTGCTGGTATAGGTTTTGATAGTAAAATGTGGTGATGTGTTTACATTGGCTGTCAGATAATATAAAAAAGATATAGAGTGAAATACATATAATGAAGCTGTTTACTGCATTTTTGTCGGTTTGGCCATTTCTGGCAGGACAAGAGAGTCTATTGCTATTCTCATCAATTATAGATCTTGTTCCCCCTTCTGTCTATTTCAGCAAAAAGAAAAACACAAGGTGGCTCTGCTAATCTCTAGGTTACTATGAAAACAGATCTACCACCAGAGGTTTAAGCATGAATGGCACTAGAAATGTCAATAATAGGGAGGAACGCATAAAACCCCCCACCTAATGAGTAATTTAAGAAGGTCCCTCCAGCCCCTCATCTCTTTCTGGCTTTGATGACACACCCTGTGGCGAGTAAAAAAGACAGACATGCCACAGAGCAGTGACAGCTGGGAAAGTACCTTATCCTGGCTCTTCATTCAAATGTACACAGGGGAATGTTCCAGTGGTTCCCAAACTTTCCTTGCAGGGCCCCCTTTTTCTATTTAGGAACATTATCGAGCCCCCCTTCCTATTCAAACACAGGTTGAGAATGAGGGCCCACGCCCCCCTGGAATACCTTTATGCCCCCCCAAAGTTTGGGAACCACTGCCATGGAGTACCATTTTAAATGTCCCCAGTGGACACTTGCAATATTGCACCCTGAGTTAACCCCTGGAAGCCTGTTAGATTAAGATGGAATCTCTCATATGATTCCAGGAAACAGCAGGTGAGTACATTTTTTTAGGATTGTCTAAGTGCTAAACCACCATCAAAGTGTTGAGTTTGAATATTCGAATTGCGAATATATTAGACAAATATGGGCTTTTTCACAAATTTTGTGAATATGACGGCGGATATTTGCAATGTTGAAAATTCATGATATTATGCATTGGGAAGCTTATGGCCATGCATTGAGATTTTATATTCGCAATGCGAAAATAAATATGTGATCATTCATTTTGAAGGTAACCTCAATGTGATTATTAATGCAAATATATTTTTCAAAATTGTCGGCCATACACTAGAATTGCAAACTTTCATTTTACATATAAATTTTTTAGATTTTAAGTTTACATCTGCTTTAAATCTGCCCTGATCAACAAGCTACTTTTTCGAAAACGAATACACAACATGGTCCTCACATCTAGTACTTGTGGATAGACGGTTCCAAACTTTACATATAGCCACTGTAAAGGTCAAATATCATCAAGGACTTCAACAGGGACCACAGGGATCACTATTGGCAGCGATATAACAATGCAGTTAATAACATATATTAATTACAAATAACATATAGTTCACATTTCACCCCGCGATCTCCATGCAAAGCAACGGACATCAACTGTGGTTTACAGTCATGTCCGATATCCCAATCAATCCCGCTCGAAAACAGGGATTGGCGCATATGATATGGGCCACACAGATGGCCGTGAGCTCGCACGGCGCCCGAAGCGGCCATCGATCTGGCCCATAGCTATACGTGTGTACAGCATGTCAGGCATGAATCACTATTTAGTGATGGTATGGCCATAGCTTTTTCCTAGCACAGGTTTCCTGAAAATAAACTTTTTCCATGTGTATTCAGAAAATTCCAGCAAGTATTAACCAGGCAGAGTTATGCAGTCATGCAAAGTTAATATATTAAAGCACAGTACATGCATTTTGTTATAGGCCTCCTATTGTGCAGATTCATTGAATAGAATCATGCCTAGCAAGCAACATCAGTTTGTATAAGAACTTGTTTACAGTGATGAAGATATTAAGGTATAGACTGAAAGTGCTTATAGCCATTCTTTTATGTCATCCCGTTGTTCTTTCTATTTCAAATACGCTCACAGGCAGCTGTGTATCTTAAGGACAAACAGTTTCTGTCAAGCGAATGAGCTGTCCAGCTGCTGGAGAGTCCCTTCCTATTCTAATGCTGCTGGGAGAAGCACATGAACAAGCTGTGATGTAGGCTGCCAGAGGCAATCTGCACTATAGATGTATTGGTGGGAGTCTTTCTGACGGAGACAACCCCGAGGCTTACACATTAACTATCCTTTCCTCTTTTTGGTGTCTTGCAGCATCTGTCTGAAGAATGCCATATTACTCTAAATGAGTGGCTGCTTCTTATTCTTGACAGCTCAACCTAATTTCACAAGAACAAAACTTCCTGGTGATTACAATTCCAAAGCATACTCATATTTGTGTATATAGGACATACATGCATTCATCATATAAATTCATAATGTAATGCCCAAGTCATTTATGAGAGCAAAAAACATTTTTTTTGGTAAAGTATTATTTAAAGCAAAGATATTTTAATAAATGTTAAGGAAGAGCTCAGGAACCTAGTTGGTTATGTAATCTTAGCGATGCTATATTGCCAAAGAGAGTTAGCAGTGTGACAGATAACACAACAGCATAGGTGGTCCACACATCTGCCTCGGGAGCCAGTGACCACCAATTGCTCTTGTATCCCATTTCTGCTGGTCATCACACACCCATCCAGTTATTAGCCTGACATCCAAAGGTGGAAGTGAAAATAAAGACAGTAAGAGTAAAGCAGGGTACAGGCGGCTCGATATTCGAGCCGTCTGATGTACCCTGCAGCAGCGTGATGACACAATCGCGCTGCTGTCAGATATCGGCCCGGTCTCTAGAAAAAGCATCGGCCGTATTTACGGTCATGTCCGATATGGCTGTTTTAGAGCGGGCGCATATTTTATAGGCCAGATAGATGGCCATGAGCGCACACAGTGCTTGAATCGGCCATCGATCTGGCCCATATCTGCAGGTCTGTACCCTGCTTAAGGCTATGTCTCCACTGCATTGTGAGGTCACATACACTTTTCCTCTGTTCACACATCCACCAATGCAGGGATTACTGTACTGCACTATGTTAACACTTGCATCGGTGCAACGTCATGTGAACAGAGGATTTGCCGGGCAGGTAATGTATATGTGTTCCGTCGGGACCCCGACACTTAACGTAGGGGTTCCGACAGAGCACACAATGCAGTGGAAATATAGTCTAAAATACACAAAAACTTAAAAAAATTTCAGTTAAGATACATTTTCAGAAGTTAATCCCAATCCTTTGTCAATGCACTTTTCATGCTGCACCTACAGTGCATATAAAAAGTCTACACACCCCTGGTAAAATGTCAGGTCCCTGTGCTGTACAAAAATGAGAAAAAGATAAATAATTTCAAAACTTTTTCCATCTTTAATGTGACCTATAAACTGTACCACCCAATCGAAAAACAAACTGAAATCTTTTATGTGGAGCGAAGAAAAAATACAAAAATAAAATAATGTGGCTGCATGAGCGTGCACACCCTTAAACTAATACTTTGCTGCAGCACCTTTAGATTTTATTATAGCACTCAGTATTTTGGGTATGAGTCTATCGGCATGGCACAATTTGGGAATGAGTCTATCAGCATAGCACATTTTGGGTGAGTCTATCAGCATGGCACATTTTGGGTATGAGTCCATCAGCATGGCACATTTTGGGTATGAGTCTATCAGCATGGCACAATTTGGATATGAGTCTATCAGCATGGCACATTTTGGGTATGAGTCTATCAGCATGGCACAATTTGGGTATGAGTCTATAAGCATGGCACATTTTGAGCATGAGTCTATCAGCATGGAACATTGTGACAATGATTTTGGCCACTCTTCAGAAACTCTGTCAGATTGTGAGGGCATTTCCTGTGCACAGCCCCCTTCAGATCACCCCACAGATTTTGATTTGGAATCAGGTCTGTGCTCTGGCTGGGCCATTCCAAATCCTTAACCTTCTTCCGGTGAAGCCATTCCTTTGTTGATTTGGATGTATGCTTTAGGTCGTTGTCATGCTGAAAGATGAAGTTCCTCTTCCATCTCCATGTTCAACTTTCTAGCAGAAGCCTCAAGTTTTTTTGCCAATATTGACTGGTATATGGAACTGTTCAGAATTATGTCTATTTTAACTAAGGCCCCAGTTCCAGCTGAAGAAAAACAGCCACAAAGCAAGATGCTGCCACCACCATGCTTCACTGTGCAATATGGAAACTTTTTGTTCACTAAAAATCATTGAACTAAAAAAAAACTATGCAACAAAGGTTAGAGAACATTGGAGGGCATATACCAAATTATAAAAAATAGACGGTCATTTAAAATGCATGAATTGTAACTGTGCTTTCCTGTAATGCAAATCCATTAGTCTGCCTAGGTAAACTGAAATCAGACTCCCTTTGTGACTAACTTGATGTCAGCAGTTGGTCCACAGGGATACTAACTGTTCAACAAAGAGCCAACCATTAGATGCAGATACTGGATAACTGTAAATTAAGTACAGTAATATAATATTCTGTAAAGAAACAAACAGATTATATACAAAAAGTAGTACATGACAGGTACCTTTTTGGCTAAGGCAGAGTTATGAGTTTTTTAACCTAATTTTGGATAGAGACAGGTTTAAACTGCTGGGGGAACAACTCCAAAGCTACTGAAGTTCTTTTTTTGAGTAAGCAGAACACAGAGTCTGCATACAGGTGATTTGCGAAAAATCCATCCAAATGTTCCCGCATTCCAGTAATTCAAATTAAAAGTTGAACCTAATATAATAAATAGACTGAATACATGCAAAGCGAGTTATATCGAGCATTAATTTGTTATAATTTTGATGATTATGGCTTACAGTTGAAAACCCCAAAATCGAAAGCTCAGAAACTTAAAAAAGAACATGGAAACAAAAAAACTAATTTTTTTTTTTAAAGTTTCGGACCTGGTGTGGCATGGATGCCATCATGCAGAAGTGTTATGTAAGACCAGGATGCTTCAATAGCGGCCTTCAGCTCTTCTGCATTGTTTGGTCTCATGTCTCTCATCTTTCCTATAGATTCTATATGGGGTTCAGGTCAGGCGAGTTTGCTGGCCAATCACGTACAATAATCCCATGGTCATTGAACCAGGTTTTGGTACTTTTGGAAAATTAGGTAAGCATCTCCATAAAGCTCATATGCGGAAGGAAGCATGAAGTGTTTCAAAATCTCCTGGTAGACAGCTGTGTTGACTCTGTACTTAATGAAGCACAGTGGACCAACACCAGCAGAAGACATGGCTCCCCAAATCAACACACTGTGGAAACTTCACTCTGGACTTCAAGCATCATAGATTGTGTACCTCTCCATTCTTCCTCCAGACTCTGCGTCCTTCTTTTCCAAATGAGATGCAAAATTTGCTTTTATCAAAAAAGAGGACTTTAGGCCACTGAGCAACAGACCAGTTATTTTTCTCTTTAGCCTTAGCCCAGGCAAGACGCTTCTGACATTGTTGTCCAGTAGCGTCTGACAAGAGGAATAGGATCTGTCTGTGTATGCTTGCACCAGCCTCAGTCCACTCCTTGTGAAAGTCCACAACACTTATGAACTTTCCTGACAACCCTCTCCAGGCTGGGGTCATCCCTGCTGCTTGTGCACCCTTTTCCTCCACCCTTTTCCCGTCGACATAACTTTCTATTAATGAGCTTTGATACAGCACTCTGGGAACATCCAATCTCTTTTGCAATTACCTTTTCAGGCTTTCCCTCCTTATGGATGGTTGGCTTTCAGCACAACTGTCAGGTCAGCAGTCTTTCCCATGTGACCTGTGACCAACAGAATTCTGGACAGTATCCTTTCCCGCTAGGCTGTCTGCCCTCTTGGACTTTCCTTGTAACTCTTTCATCTGCCTTGCTCCAGCCTTGCCTAGCTAATTGCCCTGATCACCTGCACCTGCCACTTCCCCTATTTATATCCAGCCTCCTGCACCAGGTCTGTGCTGATTATTGTACCTTTGGACACTGATCTAGCTGAATCTCCTGAATCCTCACTGCTGTTTCTACTGAACTCCCGCTGCCGACCCTGAACCGCCTACCGACCATTCTTCTGCCTTCTCCTTTCATCCGAACGTCTACCGCTGCCGACCCGGACTGTCCGACTACTCTGCTTGCCACCCCCCTCGACTCCCTGCTTGCTATATCTCGACTACGCCTCCTGCGGCCCTTGCCACTGGACTCCACTCCTCCAGTGTAGTGTCTGCCTGCTCAGGTGAGCCTAATGGGACACTTACACAGACTGAGAGACAATTTAAAGGACCAGGAGTTTAGAGTCTTATACTTTTAACCTAGAATATTGAAACTTTTCACAATCTTCAAATTTTCTGAGATTTGGGGGTTTTCATATCAAAATGTTAACAAATAAAGGCTTGGAATATCTAGCTTTACCTGTAATCAGTATATTTCATATATACAGGAATTTTGGGAGGATAGTCAAATTTTCGCAAATCACCTGTAGATGTTAGGTCCCATACAGTTTTCTACTAACTCCACAATTAAGGAAAAGTTTAAATGTTTTTTTTATTCTTGGATAGTAAATTTACTCAATCAACTACATGTATGTTATGCATTTCTTATTATAAGGTATTTGGCTGTGGTAAATGGTAAGTGGTAATTGTTATTTCTTTTCTACTATTCTGTTTTTTTTCTAATTTTGTTTTCTGATTAGTATATTGTAGGTATAACATTGAACAGTGTATTGCATTATTGTGTGGAGATAAAGTCGATAAATCCAAGCTAACAAAGCAAGCAAAGTACACCGTGTAAAAGCAGAGGTCTGTATTGTGTCTGAGAGATGGAACTCAGAGTCTCTTTGTGTCCCTGACTCTTATTGGGTCATCTTCTAAGTGAAAGGAAAGCGGCAGAAATCACTTAAAGCCTTAGGAGAATCCAAATCAAATAATCCTTGCTAAAAAGAAATGAAAACCCTGAAGTTAAAGATTAGCTCAACTCCCAGTGCACGGCAAGGCAGCCTTTCATTCCTTGGTCTTTCAAAGCTTGGCTGGTTTGGTAGAACTAATGTAGTGTTCTGCTCACTTCTTGTTCCAGGTTAATCTGGGTATTCTTCGCAAGGAACTGGCATTAAAGTATAATCATTTTCTACAAGGGGAAGATTGCTGCTCAAGGGCTCTTTCATGCATCGCGCTGAACAATGACTTCTCTTTCAAAGGACAGACAAAACACAGTTTCCACTGTCAAGAGGTTGCGGTACAGTAGGTGGAAGACCCAATGCAGCTGCATTTTTTGTTTCAGAATTTCCTAAATTCCTTTAATTTACCTTATTTATTATTTTAATATCAATCTGTTGTTTGCAGTGCTCTTTAGTGAATATTAGTTGCATTTTGAAAATAATGTCCTTTTAAAGAGAGTAGTCAAGTCCAGAGTAGAGTAGAGACACAGAAGTGTTACCCTGGATCACAAGGGCCAAACATGACATTAGACAAGAGTACTGTGCATTAGGAGCATCCTAAAGAAGACAGTCACTGCAGATATGTGAGATGAGATTGCCAAAGATCTTTGCCATTTGAGCCAACATGCAATCATGTACCCTCTTTTACACACCCTAGAGCCCTGAAAAAATATGTTTTTCCTAATAAAAATTTCCCCACTGACAGAACAATTATAAATAATGCAATGTGATGATCCTTATATGCAAAATAAAGAAAACTTAGAGAAAATAAAGCTAACTTTTTTAATTTTGTGAATTTACATTGTCAACTTTAGAGGTTGATTGCAAACACATTAAAATTTAAGGGAACACAATAAATCATGTTCCAAGTAAATCAAAACATAAAGTATAGTCTTATGTAAATGAAAGTAAAGTGGGAAAAACACATTTAAGCCACCTGCTGACTTTTT
Organism: Ptychadena robeensis; assembly: GCA_036250615.1. Taxonomy (NCBI): domain Eukaryota; kingdom Metazoa; phylum Chordata; class Amphibia; order Anura; family Ptychadenidae; genus Ptychadena; species Ptychadena robeensis. The sequence continues at coordinate 66,287,438 of CM070032.1, read as the reverse complement.
TGGTCTGCAAAGTACATGTTGCTCATTTGTTGGTTTGTTCAGAGGAAGGCAAATACAGCAGAATAGTGACAACTTACCTTAACAGATTGCATGCATGCTGTTCTAATATATACAGTCCTCAAGAGTAAGCACAGCATGTGCAAAACACATTATGGTCAACTGGCAGTATACTACTATATTTCCTTTCTATTAAATAAAGCCACAATTGAGCAGTAAGTGCTCAGTTGCCATGTTTGTCTTTTCTTTACTACTTTATGAAAAATAAATTATTATAGCTTCCTGTACATGATTTCTAACTACTAAAGAAAAAATACTGTCTGGCAGTACACACCTTATGTTTCTGTAGTCCTCCCTACACATAAAATGTAACAGCGGGCCAAGATAATTGCTTTTTTGTAACTAGAATTCACTATATTAACTATTTGGTATGTTAAGCAACACTTTTACCTGTAAAAACCTCACGAGGAGACATGCAAATTACATCATGTGTAGACATTCAATTGACCAGAAAGGCCATGTGTCATGTATTAATATAGCATGACAAATATGTGGAAGAGCAGAGTTTAAACAGTATCCCGGAAGACATGACATTCCACGATTTTAAAACAGCAACATGGGCGCGCTGCTTAAATAACAAAGAGAGGACACTGTTCCATTCAGAAGAATGGGAAGTGTCTACTCTGTGTCTTTTTCACCGAGGTGGAGTCGTGTGCACCACGGGGTAAAAGAAGCAGTGGACACAAGCCTTTAGATCTGAGAGAACTCACACTTCATACTCATTGTTATTGCATACACAGACGTTTAAACATGCTTAATAAGCATTGGCCAACAAATAGGATATGTATAGCAGATATGTATGAACCAGGCCTTATTCGTTCCTTATTTAAAAAAATAATTGTATGTATGGATTGTATGATTTTCAATTGAAATGTCATTATGTAGGGAATTGAGGAAAGAGAGCGAGAACCTTGGCCAACACAGAGAGCAGAGACATTTCCAATAGTGGAGAGGCCATGCAAGAAGGGCAGTGGTTGGGGCAGGACTCCAGTGGTAGTAACTTTTTCTGGCAGGTTCAACAACACATTAAACTAAATAACAAATGTGTCATGAAAACGAAATAAATGCAGTAAGTTAGCATTTTATTTTCTTTACCTGCTTGGTTAGTGACTAGGTATTTAGATTGCAATACCAGGTTATATATCACTATGATAATTCTCACTGTATGGGGCCAGAACAGCAGAGCAGAGACATTAATTCATTTTTAGACAGAGAAGCTATGGAGCTCAAGTGTGCAACCACAGGTACCTGCTTCATTCTTTATGCTTCTTTGCCCTTAATATCTTGCCATCGTTAGCTTCATTAGAACTGTGGTTGTATTTAATTAAAACTGACATTTGTAATTAAAGGAAACAATATGGGGGTGTGGAACTTACCCATGTGTACTGTACAGTAGCGGCTGAGGTTTTTTTGTAACTTCGAGGAATCTTTCAACATGTACACAGAGGATAATGCCATTATTTTATTTAAAGCAGTGTGTGTAGATTCCCAGAGGGGTGAATGAAAACCTCAGAAGCTCTGGATAAGATGAGTTATCAGTCATGAGAAATCAAAGACAAAGGGCAGAATTATCCAAAGAGAGCAAAACACAGAAATTTGAGCCTTCCAGGTAATTCTGGATAATTTAAACCCTGGGAGACTCACAATGAAACAGACCTGCATTAGAAGAGACATCTTCAGATTTATCAAGTAACACATCTCCTTGTCACGCACAGACCTCAAGCATTTCCTACCCTGGAGTTCCAAATTACAGCTGCGTTAGAATCAGCCCACAGGGATCCAGAGAACATCAATGACAGCAGCTTACATCCCATTAATGAGAACAAACTGGCGTTACAAGGTGATGTATTAACTAGAAAAACAGAAACTAGGAGATTTGTGCTGATCCCTGTTCCAAGGTGAGAAAAATGTCCCAGGAAAGATGAGATTCTATATGAGGTATCTGTGCTCTCTGACCATTATTAGTTATGTCCATCTGGGTCACATACTTCACCAATGATAACCATAAATCACGGTCTTATAGTTACCAGCTTGCCTGTTGCATTGATGTTGTGCCTTCTTTTCTGCTGCTATATACCTTTCATAGAGCTAGTCCCCATTCTGTTACCATAACGGAGTTAGGCTTATTTACCCAATCTGGCCATAGACGTGGCGATTACCGCCAGAGTTGCGGGTGGTCGACTGGCTTGCAAGCTCCCGCGAAAAGCATGGTGGTCACCTGCAACTAAAGGGGTGCAAAGCCCCTGAACATGGTATCATCACTTAAATTGCTGGAGATGTACACAAGGGTTGTGGGAACATTTGAAAAAAAAAAGTTTTGCTCTAGCAGGTGTAGTTGTGTAGTTTTGCATAAATGAAGTTCAAAAACAAAGTAGAAATTCCGATTTTCGAATAGTTTTTGAAATTTTTTACCTAATTTGTGCCAAAACTATTTGTGTTAAAGACATACTTTTTTCATTGGCTTATACCCCCTTCTCTACATTTCCAGCAAGTTTGGTGATGATACCTTGTTCAGGGGCTTTGCAATTTACTCGAAATCGTTTTTAAAAAAATTTGACCATCTGTAGCTACAATCTGCTGGGAATCCCTGGGTTAGTGGAGCACACAGGATTCCCGGCAGTTCTGTAGCCGACTTCTCACATCGTGGTGACGCCACCACACAGTAATACGTCTGCTACAAGCCGGCCATGGATCGAGGTGTCTATGGCCGGCTTTAGATTGTAGTGTTGACCAGGGTAACACGCAACCAGATTCTTTTCGATAACTCAATGCCCAGCTGAAAATGGCTTGCACACATCAAATAAACACACAGCTGGTTAGGAGGAATAACTTTTTACTAGAGGAGATGTAGCCCCTGCCAGGAACAGGGGCATCAGGAGTTAATTGTTTAGGAGGAAAAGTCTGTGTCACAGACAAGTGCAGCTTTGGCTGACTGTCAGTGACAGACTTGGCTCTCTGCCAAGAATGTGAATGTATCTATTTGTGCTCCGCTGTTCCGAGTTCTGAGAGGCCAAGAAATTGCGCCTTTTCAGACAATGGGAGGGGAGAAGTTTATAAAAGTGTTAGAGACAGGATGTGAAGTCAGTCCTAGCCCAGGGAGCACACCTGCTGGGGGCCCTGGGAGTGATGTGATGTGATGTGCCTAGCTGAAGGACCTGAGAAGGGATCTGAGTCTGGGGCGCCTAGCTAGAAGGGAGAGACGGTTATCTTGTCTGCGGAAGGATAAAGGTCTCCAGAGCAGCAGCAGTCAAGGACAATCTCCAGGAGCTAAAGGGGAACTTTATCCAGGTTCTGAGGCAGACGGATCAGTGGCAATGAGGTCTGTTTCCAAGATTCCCCAGGAGAATTAGTCAAGAAGGACAGGTTCAAGCCATGTGGAGGGCAGAAGCCCAGTCCAAGGAACACCCCCCCAAGGCGGGAGAACAGTGACTTATATAACCTTTGTCCTAACCAGGCTCCAGGAAGAAAAGTAAATCAAAACAGCGGGAAAGAGAAACCAGCTGTTGTACCGAAGTTGTTACAAATTCTAAAGTTACATAAACATATTAAATCCTTTACACTGGTGTCATGACTATGTACAATACACATATTTACATGCTTTACGTGTATTCCACTACACTATGGGTCTAGAAGCCATTAGTTTTAGGGCCATTTCACACTAGCTGCACTGCTGCTGCAGTATGTTCCTTTGCCCGTAACAGATGTGTTAGTTGTAATGCTTCTGCATTGTGCATGCTTGCGTCTTTACAATTGTATGAGAGACGCTTGCACTGTGACCTCAAAATGCTGCATGCTGCATGGTGTTTGTGGTAACCAGTTACCAAAAACGCAAAGTGGGGCTGTACATGAATGCTAGCCACACTGTCTGGCTAGTGTGAAATGGCCCTAAAGCAGGCATGTCCAAATGCGGCCCACAACCTCAGCCATATGCAGTCAATCAATGATATGCAGAGATGATCTGCATTGGGGTTACACTTTTTCACTACTAGAGGAGGGGTTCCATCAAATTTCCAAACCAGTGGCAGTTGTTTTTTGTGCACAAACTTAAGGGCTTACTTTAAGTGCAGCAAAATACTCCCATCTCCCTTTAGAATCACAGCTGCAAGTTCAATGTTAAAGTTCTAAGAGGGGCTTTGACTTGAACCCCTATTCCCCCCCACCATATATGGTACAGTAAGGGGGTTACACCATGCTGAGCCTGTGTATGGCTGCTTTATCATGCAGATGAAGAGGATAAAGCATTAAGGTGAGCAGTGTTGGGGAATCTTTCCATTTCTAATTTAAAAAACTCCACTAATTGACTTTGCATTCCCAACCCTAGGCTTATGCTCGAGTCAATACATTTTCCCCATTTTGTTGAGAAAATTAGGAACCTCTGCTTATACTTGAGTATATACTGTACCTGCACCTTACAAACCCTCTACTTTCTTCTCCCTTTTCTGCATCAACCCCACTATGGTCACACATCTTCTAAGATGACAGTTATTGTACATGCACAGTTTTAGACAAACATTTTCTCATGCTGGGACAAGGCCATGGAAATAGTTAAATAAAATGATTGCTTGTGTCACTACATTTGCTTTGTAGAAGGATTGAATTCATGGCCAGAACTGATTTTAGTTTAGTGACAGTATGGGCTTGTCCCCACAGTCGAATTTGGCCACGGAGGGCCGCTTCCATTGTTTTCATTGGGGTTGTCCCCACTAGCCGCTGCTCGTGATCTTTGCCAGCCGCAAGCGGCTCGCGGGACCGTGCTTGTGTATTTACTTTCAGGTGTACTGTGGGTAATAATAGATTTGATGTCTGCCTGTGTTGATTTTGGTGTTCTCTAGGACTAAAAGTGAATTGTTTTTTTTACAAAACATGTGTCTAATCCTCTTATTGGGTCACTTTTTAAAGCTGGCCATACACTGGTTGATTTAAGTTAATTGGAGCGTTTGAAAATATTTATTTCTTCTCCATTGATTGACCAATTTATGCTTATATTAAAGCGGAAGTAAACTCAAAAAAAAAATCTCCCACATACATTACACAGACATATTACA
>CM070032.1:66254899-66269454 GCA_036250615.1 Ptychadena robeensis | reverse complement strand
GGGGCGAGGGGGGATGCTGCAAGTCTCTCCTTTCTGGCTGTAACGCAGTGCGGGGAGCATGGGTCCCATAGATGGTCAGGCCCGGGACAGGAGTGTCTCTGCAGTAAAGGGATTACTCCATATTTACGATGGATACAGTACAGGAATCTCTATATATTTTGCACAACACAGTACATTGATTCCTCCATATTTGTTAATGGGCAGAGTTGATGGATCTTTACATATTTCTTAGGCTATGTTCTCACTTAGGCTTTCAGCCTGTGATCGCGGCTGATCGCCTCCATTTAGTTGAATGGACCTGACCCCACTTCAACTAAAGGCCGCGATCGGGCGAGGGCGCAGTTGGACCTGCATTTGCTCCTAAGGCTAGGTTCACAGGCATAAAAACAGGCACCTAATATGCCTCATGGGAGTATTTATAGGCGCTGTAAAATTAGACAGGAGGAAATATACCCCACAACTATTTGGATTCCCCCTGAGAACATCTCAGGGGCAAGGGGACTTTAACGGTCTACACAAGCTCTCTTCATTTAGCAAATTGCCAGCAAAAAAAACCCCACAAAACACTGTGACAGGCGTTATAAGTACCTCCAATAAAAATAGCAATGTATTTAGCAATGCAAATGTACAGAACATGCCCAATGAAATGTTCTACTTATTATGATTGCCTGGATAAACAATTACGTAGTAATCATTTTCATGATTCATATTTATGCTGATCAATGCAAGTTGGTTTGGGAAATGCTATTGAATTATTCCTGTTATTAGTTAAAATTTTAGTCTCCTAGTTCAGAATTTTGCCTAAAGGCTTCTAGACACACTGTTGTTTTCTTGTATGCTGTAGTGATCAGGACAACTTTGCATCTCAATTTATGCAAATTGTTTCATTTTTGCCATTATTAGCCTTACTTTCATTGTTTGACTACATAAAGTGTGAGAAGCTACCAGGTTGCCCATCCAGCTTATATCAGGTTATATTTATTTATGTGAATTGAATACAAAATGAATGCAAATGTGGTTATCTGGTACACACAATCACCATCTTACTCCTACTAAGTTTGAAAGTATAGAAATAAACACACAGCATACTATATTTCTATCTCAGGAAAGCCATGACTGGGATTGGTTCAGTAAGTAACTTAAATAAAAACAAAACTATGATAAAAAATCAGTAAAACTAGAAATAGCTGGTCTGTTGTTGTTGATTCACTTTAAGTCTCTAGACTAGGCCAAGATGTGAAAAAACTTTATTTTAACAAAACACAGCAAACATTGCCATCTAGGACCAACACAGTACATATAACACAGATATATAACAATTGCATAACATATTTTTTGCCTTATAATACGCACCTTTCCAAACATGACATGGCAAATATGCACTTTATGTACCCCCTGCCTCTCGGCCAAGCACTGAGCTTGGCTGGTGAAAGCAGAGGCAGAAAACCCCCAGAAGGAATATCTGCCTGCTCACCGATGGCTGGTAGCTTCATGCTACCAGTCACCCGCCAAGCAGGACAGAAATCCTTGCAGACCAGCTACAGTGTTTGACTCACACTCTACCAGTCAGAAACAGATTTTTTTTAATCTACTTTTTTACCACTCCCATTCATGATGCTCTTGGGTCTTATATGGCGAAAAATACAGTAGTTGTTTACACAGTGCAAACTTATATTCCAATAAAACCAACATTCTTTAGTGAATTACAGTTCTTTGACATGTGATGTTCTCATAGTCGACCCCAATCCCCCAGCAGTTTTTGTGATGATAGCATTGTCAGAGGCATTTTTTATTTCCATTTTGGGCGATCAAAAATTCAGAGGGAGCTTCAAGAAAATAAATTTCCTAACTTTGATTAATGGTAAAATGACATGCTTTAGTGCATGTTCCTACAAAGACCCTTACTACCCCAGCAATTTTACTGAGGATACCATGTTACAGAAATGCTTCATTAACTCATAATTCATCACAAGTCAAAATTCTAAAATAGTTCCTAAAATTAAAACAATGACCAGCTAAAGCTAGCCATACACGTGTCGGATTCCATGTCCAATCGATTCATCATCCGATCGATTCCGGCGATTCTGCCGGGAATCGCAGGTGTGATCAATCGGCCAATTAAGAGTATCCATCGCTGCATACCACCTTGTCCAACGGATTCCGGCACGATTCCGGGACGATTCCGTGTCCGATTCCACCTCCGATTCCACCTCACAAATGGCAACTCCCCCTGATCTGTGCAGAATCGGATCAAAAAGACCAACATGTTGGTTCTCTGACGGATCCGATTCTGGGCCCCCGAACGATCGGACGTGATCGGACGGACAAGGTGGGCTGCACACGATTCCGGCACGATCGATTCATGTGCACGCGCCCGGAATCGATCGGCCCGGAATCCGGCCGGAATCCGACCTGTGTATGGGGGCCTTAAAGTTAATTGTGACTTTGGTGTGAACTGCAGCACATTAATATTTATTAGTGAAAATATAAAAACAATCTAGAATAGACATTATTGTAGTTTAGCCTGTCCTTATAAAGCCCATACTATTAAAGTATATGATATGATATACCCTAATAAGCAGAGATTTTAGGAAATGTTATTGTTTATTTGCAGTTTTATCTTTTTTTATACAAATCCTTCTATATTTTATCTAATAACATAAACCTAAAATGTCCATAAACTCAAACTTAAAATGTTTTTCCTTATTGTTTAAAGTAACAGCGCCAATATGAAAAAGAGGAGTCTGGCCATTGCATCTACTCCAGTGTGAGGTGAATCAAACCCCAGAATGTGTCCATTGGACAACATGAACACATAGATGTGGTCCATCCATGCCTCTCCAACAGCAGATCTCCCATGGGCAAATTGGGCCATATTCATGCAAATCATGCCCAATGCTTTTTGATATTTAAAAAAAAACAATCCATCATTGACAACTCCTAGTGATGCTGCTTTGTTAACACAAACATGGATTCCATTCCATTTAAAAAAAATGGCACACAGTGAAAACAAGCCCTTAGTCAAACAATGGGGGAGCCTCTTCATAGGTGCTCCTAGTGGTATCAGTCTCTACTCTTTAGGGAGTGGCTTGCTGAAGCTAGCAATTACCCATCCCCAGAAAATCCCAGTGAGAGTAAACACTATACCACACAACAATTTGCTTAGTATAATACTCGAGCAAAACATGGGAGGGATAAGGTAACCTCCCATCAGTCCATTTAAATACTGTGCATATATTTTTTTCTATTCCAACAGATGCATAATGTAATGTCCATGCTGATGGATGTTTGAAAAAAGGGCTTTCTTTATATCAAAAATCAACAATTTTTCAAAAGTATAACAGAGGTAACCAGTTCCAACTAAGCAGTCTTAGTCCAAATAAAGGCGTGTCCCAAGGTGTTCCTTCCGTAATGCATTTTAGAAAACTCTCTTTAAATGGCTTGCTCTTTGATACAACTGGAAAGAAGTTTATACCTGGGAGAATACAACAGATAATCATACAGGTTTTCTACCTCCTTAGTCATATGGTTCTGTCATTGCTTTTTAAAAAAGCTGTGTCTATGCATAGCCCATTCTTTCTTTGGCTTCTTGTAGGATGACTGACAGTTACTTCTGCTTGCTTTCCTAATATACAGTGGATATAAAAAGTCCACACACCCCTGGTAAAATGTCAGGTTAGAGTGCTGTGCAAAAATAAATAATATAAAAATAATGTGGTTGCATAAGAGTGCACACCCTTAATCTAATACTTTGTTGAAGCGCCTTTTGATTTTATTACAGCACTCACTCTTTTGGGTATGAGTCTGCATTGCACACTTTGACTTGGCAAGATTTGCCCACTCTTCTTTGCAGAAAATCTGTCAGAATATGAGGGCATCCATTGTGCACAGCCCTCTTTAGATCACCCCACAGATTGTCATTCGGATTCAGGTCTGGGCTCTGGCTGGGCCATTCCAAAACATTATTATTCTTCTGGTAAAGCCATTCCTTTGTTGATTTGGATGTATGCTTTGGGTCGTTGTCATGCTGAAAGATAAAGTTCCTCTTCATGTTCAGCTTTCTATCAGAAGCCTGTAGGTTTTGTGCCAATATTGACTGGTATTTGGAACTGTTCATAATTCCCGCTATCTTAACTAAGGCCCCAGTTCTAGCTGAAGGAAAACAGCCCCAAAGCATGATGCTGGGATAACCATGCTTCACTGTGGGTATGGTATTCTTTTGGTGATGTTCAGTTGTTTTTGTGTTAAACATATCGTTTGGAACTACGGCCAAAAACTTAAACCTTGGTTTCATCAGACCATAACAACTTTTCGTGCATGCTTTTGGGATACTTCAGAAGTGTTATTGATATTTTTCTTTGTTAGTAAAGGCTTTTATCTTGCCACTATACTATACAATACTGCACATTACATCAGCTGGAATTGGGGTCTTAGTTAAGATAGAAGGAATTCTGAACAGTTCCAAATACCAGTCAATATTGGAACAAAACCTTCAGGCTTCTGCTAGAAAGCTGAACATGAAGAGGAACTTCATCTTTCAGCATGACAAAGACACAAAGCATACATCCAAATCAACAAAGGAATGGTTTCGCCTAATGAAGATTAAAGTTTCGGAATGACCTAGGCAGACCTCAATCCAATTGAAAATATGTGGGTTGATCTGAAGAGGGCTGTGCACAGGAGATGCCCTTGCAATGTGACAGATGAAGAATGGGCAAATCTTGCCAAATCACAATGTGTCATGCTGATACTCATACACAAAAGGACTTCAACTAAGAAATGTGCTTCAACAAAGTATTGGTTTAAGGGTGTGCACTCTTATGCAACCATATTTATTTATGTTTTAAGTTTTTCTTCCCACCACCTAAAAGATTCCAGTTTGGTTTTCATTTGAGTGGTACAGTTTATAGGTCCATTAAATGTGGAAAACATTCTGAAATGATTTATCTTTGTCTCATTTGTGTACAGCACAGGGACCTGACATGTTTAATTTGATGAGAGTAAGTACTCATTTAAAAAAAAATTAAAGCATACTAATTTTTCTTTCACAATTTATACTAAAGAAGGAAATTATACTCTTAAGTTGACCGTTAATAAGTTGGCTGCTAATGCAGTATCCTTTGTAAAATATATAGCTCACTCAAGTCATGATTTACTATGCTTAAAAAGTAAGTGTGAATATAAATATATAATGGCATTCTAATTTTCAGTAAAATTGCCATTTAGGATAGGTAAAAAAATACAAAATGTCATAATTAAACTTAGTTTTGTTAAAATTCTGCTTACTTCAAGCATGAATTCAATCCATCTTGTTCTGTCCTGACTAAAGAGGCACACAAGGAGTGTGCTTACTCCATTGGGGAATGGCTTCTGCTTTCATTATCTCTTTGGTGCAGTCGCTTTAGATGTAGCTGTTCATCCTTTTTTGCCAAATGTTGTGCATTGTTTACTGATTTAACAAGAAACAAAATCGGAGAGGCCTATTCATTACAAACAAAGAAGAGAAAGTCTGCTGAATAGAACAACACACAGAAGAACAGATTACATATTGCTGGCAATCTTGGAAGAAATAACTCACTATCTAAAATCCATTACACATTGACAGAATCCGGAGTAACTCGTTCATTGCCAACATTTTGAAAAGGACAGACTGAAGTGCAAAGGAATTGTTTGGTATGTTTGACTTCTGCTGGAGTTCAACTTTTAATGCCCAACATTTCTTTTGTACACTGTACTGTATGGGTCTTCTCACCAAGCACAGGACAATCCATAAAACCATCACCTATAGCTACACTGTCTTTCTCCAGATCACTTACTGTACCTATGTACACAAGGCCAGGCTTGGTGAGGTGTCACCAGCCTCACCTTCACAAGCATGGTGGGTACTCCACCTTGGGTCATTGACCCTCTAAGGAGTGCAACATTACCTTACCAGTGACTGCCCCCCTCCACCAGCATGTCACCCAAGTACATTGAACCCTATATCTTCATAGGCACTGACAGGGACTCACCCATGCTGTGACAAAGCATAAAGAAAAAAGAACAATAAATAACAATAGTTTATCAATTAACAACTGTAAAAATCCCTGAATTACTTCCAAACCCAGTAAACTCCCCAGAAAAACAAAAATAGGGAGGGGTGGGGATGTCCTTCTGTGAAATAGGCTGACATCACTTGCACTTCTTCTTCATCCACAAATCCCGCCTCCACTTTGCGTCACTTCCTGTGACGCTGATCAATCCAGGCAACTCCCCCCAGTCAGGCACCAGTGCGGGGCTACGTGCCTGGCTGTGGAAATGTTGAGTTGTCCATTCATCACCTTGTATAATAACAATAAACTAGCTTACCTCTATAAAGAAATGACTCAACACCAAAGTTGGGGAAATACAGTCATGGACCAAATTTTTGGCACCCCAGAAGTTTTCCAGCAAATCAAGTATTTCTCACAGAAAATTATTGCAGTAACACATGTTTATTCCCTTTGTGTGTATTGGAGCAAAACCAAAAAAGGAAAAAAAGCTAACTGGACAAAATGTCACACAAAACTCCAAAAATGGCTGGACAGAATTATTGCCACCCATAACAAAATATTTGGTTGCACACCCTTTAGAAAAAATTACTGAAATCAGTGGCCTTAGTCTTCCTATAACCATCATTAAACTTCTTTGGACCACTCTTTCTTTGCAAACTGTTCCAGGTCTCTCTTAGGGTGCGGCTGAAAGTCACGTTTGAAGTCCGCCCAGGTTGCTTAAGAGGGGATGTAGGCTTATTGGAAGGGTGCCTTTTCCCAAAAGATCCCTAAAGAACTTGCCCAGTAACAAAAAGGCCACAACCTTCTCCTATCAGGCACAATAAACACTTAAACAGATATGAAAGGACAGCTAATGTCTTTGTGGCCACAGCCACCGATCTCATGAACGAAATGAGGTCAAAAACTAAGTGTAGTAGCAAGTCCAAGTTTCAACCAGGCACTGAAAATGAAGCCTCTATTTGCATCCAGCGTCACCATACCCTTGAAAAAGATATAGCTTTAGAGACTGACACTTCTATCCAATCAGCAAATTTGGAGATCCCAGATCCCACAACTCCTCCGACATTGGTGTAGCCTGAAGATCCGCCTCCAGTTCCAACAAAAAAAATGCTCACTTTGGAACCGAGACAACGCATTAGCGATCCCATTGTCTATTACGGGCACATGAACCGCCAGAAAAGCCAAATTGCACTGGAGACAACAAGAACCAGCTTCCGGACCAGGTTAACCACCGCACGGACCTTGCTGACAAGGAGTTAACCACTGACACCACTGCCATATTTTCAGAATGGAAGTTAACCGCCCAGTTGGCCAACAACTCACCCCAAAGAGCAACCACTAGGGGTAACAGTTCCATAAACACCAACCAGACGTGAATGTCCTGTTTAGCGAAACCCTAATAAAGTGGTTGGGAACCTGAATCCCACATGCAAGATCCATTAGGTCCCGAAAAAAAATCCGACCCATAGGCATGATCTAACAAGCAAAATTCAGTTTGCCAAGCAACGACTGCAACTGCAGCAAAGAAACTTTCTTAGGCGAGTGAACTGAGTTCAGCAGCTCCCCCAAAACCTGCACCTTGTCCAGCGGTAACAGACAACCCATGGCTGCGGAATCTCGATGCCCAAGAACTTAATGCACATGGTGGTCCCTCCGTTTTCTCAGGAGCCAACAGCACCCCAAAGATAGAAAACAAGGAGACCAATGTATGAAGCATACCAAAAGAAGACCAAATTTTGTTCTGCTGAGCCCTACCACAGTAGGTACTACGGCAGCTTGGGGACTTTTAAGGCATTCAACATCACTCGAAATAAAGCGTTTAAGTATTTATTCTAAGGTTAACAGATGTAATAGGAAAAAAAACAGATAAACTTTCAAATGTTATAGTTTGTCACAGAAAATAAAAGTCTAGTACTCATAATGTATATAATCAACGCGTTTCGCTTGTCGCTTCTTCAGGAGTATCATACTGTACATTGTAGACATTCTGCGACAATCTGTAAGCAATAGACATACGTAAATCGATGTACTTGTATTTGTAAAAAAAGGGGAAAAAAGTAGGTATCCTTACCATGTAGACAAAAAATATATTAACGTAGTCCAACCAGGGACCTCTCAGCCTGTTTGACTCCTCCCCTGCCCGGACGCCAATCTGGAGTGATTGAGCACAGGGGGTAGTATCTAAGGTAATTGGTATCCTTTAATAAGTAGCATTGACAAATAGGGCATAATCATACTAAGTAAGAAATTATGAAAGTAAGGGAAAAGATAGGAAGACGTGAGAAACCTTAGGGGTGTGTCTGTGATCTGTGAATGTGTAAATGTGAGTGAAAGGTAAATACCTGGGCTAATGTGTGAGTGAAGGGACTATAGTGGTGTATAGATTGTGAGGGATAATTCTGGATAGTGGTCACTGTGGGGTGCAGAAGTGTGTTTGAGTGTCAACAGACAACCCATGGCTGCTGAATCTCGATGCCCAAGAACTTAATGCACATGGTGGTCCCTCCATTTTCTCAGGAGCCAACAGCACCCCAAAGGTAGAAAACAAGGAGACCAATGTATGAAGCAGCCGCTCACAATTTGTGGACACAGCTGGACCCACACAAAGAAAGTTGTCCAAGTAATGCACCAACTTGTGAATTCCTGTTGCTGGACTGCCCATTCCAAAAAGAACTGAAGAAATCGAAAGCAACAAATCAAACAGCACATGGGGAGACACAACCACCATCCCTTGAAGCGGTAACCCAGCAAGTGATGACTGTCCAGATGACCTGGAAGCAACCATAAGGCCTCCTCAATGTTCACCTTGGCCATCACAGCTCCCTGGCTGCACGCCTGCACTACTTGTAAGGCCATATAAAAGCTAGCAAATTTTAACTAAGCCAATTCCCCTAGGATACCGTCATTGACCAACAAGCCCTTTGGATAAGATAGGTGGTAAATTTGGATTCTGAATATTATCGCGAATATCGGCAATTCGGAAATTTGCGAAGATGGTGAATATATTGCCGAATATTCGCAATTCCGGATATTCGGTATTTTTTATCCATTACACACGCCTCTCAATGCAAGTGGACGAATGGAAAGGCTGCAACAAGAGCTTAGCAACACCATCAACAGTTTTTTAATTGAATATTGGGTGATGCGAATATTGCGAAAATCGTCACTTTTGAAAATTTGCATAAAAATTTGCGCCATGTTAAACATATATTGCGCGCGCGAAATTCGCAATAAAAACTGCCGATATTTGCAATAAAAAAAACCCGAATATTGCCGAATGCGAATTTTTTCCGAAGGTTTTCCATAAAATTTGCGGCATGTTGCCCATGCCGCTTATCACTACTATTAATCTCATTGAGCTAAACCGGTTTGAAATGTTGACATATACGGTACATTAATCAACGGATCCCTAGGGTTAATTCTCATCTTTCAGAATCTGCTGTAAAACTTGGTACATATGTCTACAATCTTTCCCCGGGCACTTGTTCTTATTCAATAGCAGGTATACAGTTTGTGCTTTCTTATGAATATCCATCTGTGCCACAGTTTTTTTTACTACATATTAGCTTGAGTTGCAGGGCTTTATGTGAACTGAAATTGATGCCTTACAGACAGGTGGCACCTTGTAGAGTCCAGGTGGCAAAACAATAGTGTGGATAAAGAAACAGAAGCTGTTAAAAGCTTGCAGCTGCCATCGTTGGCATCTAAGCAGGTATGTGCCCAAGTCTTTTTAACTGTTACCAAGTGCAGAAGGAATAATTTGTGCCCAAGAACCTGCAATTTATCATCCTAAGATGTACTAGACGGCAATGCCAGAAGTTCAGTGGAGAGTGAGAAAAATATGAAACACACTTGAAAGAGCACAGCAAGCCAAGCGCTCCCCAGGATCATGCACTTGTTGCACTCAGGCTGTAGTCTCATTTATTACACAACCGCAGCCTACAGAAAAAATTACATGGAAGAAAGCAATAATTCAATGTTAGGTAAAGGAATATACATTCCTTCACTATTTTAGCTGAATCTTCTAACTGTTCTTTTAAAATTACATAATTCCTATGTGCAATAAGCCATAACATTGTTTTTGAACATTCCATAAATTTTTTTCAAAAAAACGTATTTGAAAAATTGAACAATAGTTTTAAAACTATAGTTACAGTGGATATCAAAAGTCTAGTAAAATGTCAGGTTCCTGTGCTGTACAAAAATGAGACAAAGATAAATCATTTCAGAACTTCTTCCCCCTTTAACCTCCTTAGCGCACTGCTGAGGTCCAGATTTCTGTACCAAAAGTGCACCATAGACTTCAATGGTAAATTTTTCTTTATGTTGTATATGTTTAATGAAAAAACACAAAAATCAGGGCACAAAGCTATGCTGCTATGTACTAAACATCGCCCAAATAAAGTCTCTGGTGCCCCAGATGTGCCCATTTGCAGTTAACCCTCTCTAACCTGGTGTGATGAAATCACAAAACACAAAAGTCTTTTTGGGTATGAGTCTATCAGCATGACACATTTTGGTGATTTCAGATCACCCCACAGATTTTCAATCCGATTCAGGTCTGGGCTCTGGCTAGCACCCAGCGATCTCCCGCTGGCTCCAGGGGTTAGAATCGCGGCTGTGAGATTGCAGCCAGAAAGTGGGGGCAGGATATCTTGCCCCTCCCTGCCAGATCACGTCCATAGAGAGCCAATGGCCGTGGTTGAAATGATACGCGATTTTTAAACACGGGCATATAAGTCTATGGCCGCGATCAGGGACAATCGTCCGCCGGCGGTCTGCGTGAGCCCACTCAGCGATCGATTGGCTGAAAAATTGGGACATCGAAATTGGGATTGGAAATCTAGGTATCAATCATCACAAAAATCAATCACAAGTAAGTTAATACGTTGTTTTCATTTGAACATCTATATCTGCATTTCTTTTCATTAACAATCCAATATGCCTGCCTGCAGCATTGTTTAATGCTAACTTAACCTTCTGAGCATGACCCCACAAACTCACCTCAAGCTCGGGGATACTTGCCTATCCCCCGCAAGCCTGCTGTTATGGATGCGGCACCAGCTTTTTTCAGCACATCCCTGCCATCATAGATGTGAAGGGTGAGAGCCTAGAATTGCAGCAGATTACATTGAAAAAAATAGGGTGCCACATGCGAAACTGTTTAAAAAAATATCTATGCTCCAAACACATGTTTCTTGTTTTAATAGGGATTTCAATGTTTGTATTTTTTTGCATATCTATACACCCCACAAGGAAATTAATGCTTTTAGATAGGGATCTAACACAATGTAGGAGGGAAGCTGTAGCTAAGGCATTAAACTTTGCTTTGGCAGCTCAGCAAATCTATGTGA
The DNA here is from genome assembly GCA_036250615.1 of Ptychadena robeensis. NCBI lineage: Eukaryota > Metazoa > Chordata > Amphibia > Anura > Ptychadenidae > Ptychadena > Ptychadena robeensis. The sequence continues at coordinate 66,258,068 of CM070032.1, read as the reverse complement.
TTGATTCTATCATCCAGAATCTTTCATTTACAGCAACAACATATCAGGAGACAGTGATTAAAGGTAATAAGTTTGATGCGCTTTACAACATCCCATGCATCTTGCTTTACTAGGCTTAAACATAACCTTTATTAGTGACAGTCAAAGAAAAGAAGTATTTGAACCCCTACAGATTTTGTAAGTTTGCCCATTAACCTCCCTAGTGCACTGCTGAGGTCCAGATTTCTGTACCAAAAGTGCACCATAGACTTTAATGGTTAATTTTTCTTTATGTTGTAACTTCCCAAAATATGTCCGTACAAGGGTCTAATAGACATCCTGACTATAACAATGTTTGAAACAAACAATTATGTAAAATAAATTTTTTTTTAAAATAAAATTAATGAGAAAACACAAAAATCAGGGCACAAAGCTATGCTGCTATGTACTAAATCTTGCCCAAATAAAGTCTCTGGTGCCCCATATGTGCCCATTTGCAGTTAACCCTCTCTAACCTGGTGTGATGGATGTGGTAAAATCACACCAGGGAACAGAGGGTTACTGAAAATGGGCACATCTGGGGCACCAGAGACTCGATTTTGTCCAGATTTAGTACATAGCAGCACATTGAAAGCAGTTTTTTTACAAAGAAAACTGATTTCATGCAATTTACTCCGCCTCCCCGATGTGACGTCATCACCTCACTCGGAGGGGGGGAAGAGACGGAGGATCCAGCTGCCAGCATGTCGAATTGGGGACACCGGGACAGCGCAAAACTGTAAGTATGCACTTCCGGTGCCCTGATGTTCACTGGACGGCACCATCTCATCCAGTGCTATAGTGGGAGTAGCAGTGTTGGACAAGATGGTGCCGTCCTGAACGCTAGGGCAGTTAAATGATCAGTCTATAATTTTATAGTAAGTTGTATGTAAACAGTGTGAGATAGCACAATAAAGCTAGCCATACACGTTCGGATTCCATGGCCGCTCGATCACCTATCCGATCGATTCCGGCGATTCTGCCGGGAATCGCCGGTGTGATCGATTGGCCAATTAAGAGAATCCGATCGCTGCATACCACCTTGTCCAACGGATTCCGGGACGATTCCGTGTCTGATTGCCCACCTCACAAATGGCAACTCCCCCTGATGTGTGCAGAATCGGATCAAAAAGACCAACATGTTGGTTCTCTGTCGGATCCGATTCTGGGCCCCTGATCAATCGGACGTGATCGATCGGACAAGGTGGGCTGCACACGATTCCGGCACGATCGTTTCGCGTGCACGCGCCCGGAATTGATCGGCCCGGAATCCGGCCAGAATCCGACCCGTGTATGGGGGCCTTAACAAAAATCCAGAAAAATGCATTTTAAAAATGTTACAAATTATACGGTAGTCTGACTTCTGCGGGCAGCACAGGTAGATGTGCAATGAGTTATGTGGTTACAAAGTGCTGGGCTGGTTCTACAGTAGTGTTGAGCACGAATTTTCAAATCACATATTTTTTATGAAAATCAGCACTTTTTATAATTCCCGAAGATCTTGAATATAGTGCTTTCTTCGTAATCTTGAATATTCGCAATTCTAGGGAAAGTACCATGTATTGCACAAGTGACGATATTTGCAAAGAATTCGCAAAGAATTACTACTAAATGTTGTCCTATGTGATTCCACTGCAATTTCACATTCTGCCACTAGACTAGAAGTGCAAGTGCACAAGCTCCCAAACTACTGTAGAATGAAAGGAATATTTGATGAATAATTTGAGAAATGTCACAAATTTGAATATTGCCTATGCTGCCCATCACTATTCTACAGTTCTACAGTTCTCTACAGTTCATAACAATCTCTGGCCATGATTGTTATGATATGGTGAGTCCCCTTTTAAGGAAAACCAATCACATGTTGGAGTCTACCTTACTAGGCATGTAATTTGATTTGGAAGGTGATAAATATAAACGGTGTATTTAACTTAAGCTTGCTCGATTATTTTGATCAATGTCTTTTTCAATAAACAAATATTTTGTTAACTGGGTGTAGGTTTCACAATCTGTTATAGCAATTCTGTAAATTATTCATTATCATCATAAAAAAATAGGGAATTTGACAATCTAATTTAAAAGCTAGTTCTTATTTTACAATGTAAACATGTTATTAGCAGCAGGATGAAATGCTATGCTTTTTTATATAAATATCAGTGTAATAAACGCACATTGTATTCAACACAGCTGCGATCCTAGAGTATATAGCTATGCAAAGAACAGATCGACCGACATCCCAAATACAGATATGTCGGGGGGGGGGGGGGGGGGGGGGGGGGGGGGGGGGGGGGGGGGGGGGGGGGGGATGCAGCGAATGATGTAACTGACACCTAGTTCTCAGTCCATTAAAAGCATAAAAGTTCCATGCAGTATTTGCTAAGCTGTCACCCACGGTCCTCAAAAGCGGGCAAACAGGGGAGGGAAGAAAACAGGTGTAGGTCCAGGAAAACGAAGCAATGATGTATAACCCCAACATATGTTTCAACTCTTGGTCTTCATCAGGGGGTCCACATGGTTATTCAGGGGGATCCCATTTTCTCATATCCTGTATTTCAAATATCCCTGCAACTCCGGGCTGCCGGTGTGATGCCTATCGTGGGGGAACGAGGGGCCGCTTTCTGGGGCTAGGCGGCTGATTCTTAACTTCAGTGGTACGGTTTGTCTGATCTGTATGAGATGCGTAAACTTTTTGGTCGATGGTAAGTAGGTCTCCTGCTATCAATGCCCCAGATTGCCGCTGCCAGGCTGCATGGAACTTTTATGCTTTTAAACGGACATTAAATTGTTATTATTTTCATCTTGTGCACACCATTATGTATCATATTGTTGCATGTTTACCCTGCTTATGACTTGATGGTTGAACTGGATAAGACTATATCTACACAATAGGTACTGACAGACTTTTCTGTGACTTTCTGACTACTACAGACCCTTGACCTCTAAAGTCCCCAGGTCCCTGCTGCACAGGGAAAAGTTTGTCAGGCGGTTGTTCAGAACGATGGTCAGTTACATCATTCACTGCATCCCCCTTCCCCCCGACCTGCACATAGTATTCAGTAAATGTTTAATACATGTATAAGATGGATTTGTGTATACAGTGCTGCTTGAAAGTATGTGAACCATCCAGACATGGTCACTGTTTGTGCAAAAA
>CM070032.1:66238173-66254799 GCA_036250615.1 Ptychadena robeensis | reverse complement strand
AACAACAGAAACATCTACTCCACTTGAGGGGTTCACATACTTTCAAGCAGCACTGTATATTATCACATCAATCATATACTTGTACAATTCAAGCTGATCATACGATAAAGAACGCAAATAAAGGTGCTAGCAAGAAAGGGCCCTGATGTTTTAAAACAAATCGATGGACACTGATGTTGTTTTGGCAACACAAAATGGTGCTAATGGTTACACATAAGGAAGAAAATACTAGACAGCAAGCACACAATGCGATTTCTATTCTTTAAAAATATTCTTCAAAATACAAATATTTCATTTATAGTTACAAGAAATAAATAAAAAAGAAACACATATCTGTAATTCATTACAGGGCATGGCAAATCACATAAGGTCTAAACAATGTTATATGTAATGTACCAAAGAACAAAAACAGTAGGCGGAAAAAGAACCAAACAAAGAGAAAAGATCCACGAATCTGTCGACAATGAAAAGGGCTCCACATTCCCGAACTGTGAGGGATTGCTGTAGCAGTGAAGACATGAACACATAAGGGGACCTATGGTCTGGTAGATGTACTATAAGCTGGCCCAATTGCCAGGGTCTTTTTGATACCCTCCAACAATTCCAGCATTCGCTCCCTGTCTACCGCAGGTAGAACAGCATAGATGTAAGGTTTCCATCTGTTATAAAATCTAAGAGCTGTATTGCATGTCCAGTAGTTCCTTATTATAGGGAGAATTAATATTTGAGGTAACATGGTGGAGCATTGGAGGATGGGGTTGGATCCACTTGCGCATAAACAAGTTTTACAAGACAATAAAATGGGAGACAATAAAAACACATGTCACAGCAACTAGAGAATGAAGCTCACTTCAGTTAAACCATTATTTGGATAGAAGTGGGAAGGGATATAGTCATTTAAACTATTACAGACATAGCAGTGCACTAAAATTATTGTCAGATCAAGACATAGCTTTGGGAAATAGTTCAAAATCGGTTAGAATGTCTGATATTGCTTTCATTAGTGCCTGAACCATATTGCCGAGGTGATGACTTATGCTAGCCATACACATGCCGATAAGCGGCCGATTTTTAATCTGATCGACAGGCGTGCGCGCTTGCGCCGTCGGTCAGGTTAAAAATCGGCCGCTAATCGGCATGTGCCCACATGGGGCGACAGATCCCTGTCGCCCCACTTCTCGGCCGGCCAGAGAACGGACATGTCCGATATTCTCTGGCCGATGGGAGCCGATGAAAGCCGATGCCATAAGCTGCAATGAAGCGGCGTCTTCATTGCAGCTTATGGCCGGCACACAAAGGGTGCCCAGCCGATTGAAGGGGCTCCATAATGCAACGGGAGGCTAACGTGATGACGTCATCACGTTAGCCTCCCGGAAAGATATCGGGACTAGTCTGCCTGCACACATCGGCGTGTGTATGGCAGGCTTAACCCCCTTCACTTGTACAAGTGTGAGATAGTAGGAAAGGGACAATCTTCCTAACAGGATCCATTGTTTCTCTTTAAACACATGCCCTCTGTGCTTTGACTTTCTGTCCTCAAGAGACCTTTCCAGGTGGTGCATCCCTTACACATAAATGAGGCTACAAGATTGATGAGCTTCTTTTTAGCGAAAGGGCTGACAATGATGAGTGCAGAAGATCCCCTGACATAATGCCGACCTACAGCTCATTTTTCCGGATGATAAATGGAGAGTTATATTTAGTTCTCCTTTGGGAAATACAATTAGTGTAACATTTAAAATCAGGCATATTAATTGTTTTCAATTTCTTAAGCCTCCGAGCCCCTTTGGTAACTAGGGGAGTTAATATATCTGCACTGACACAGGGTAGGGAGAAGGCTAAATTTAATATCAGCTCTAGTCTGTGGAGGCCACGGCTTAAGAAAACATCAGTTGTACAGCTTCTTTGTGGTCTTGAGCGGCATGTCAGTTAATGTATTGTAGTTAGAGAACTAAGAAAAGCTAAGAATGAAATCATGAGCACAATCTTAACTTTTCAATAGAGTTCTGTGAGTCTTCTGGCAGAAATCCAACCGCCTATGCCTTCAAGTTGTTTGCTGTAGCGTAGTCAGAGTTCTTTTTAATTCTGACAGCCTACACATGTTTTTTCACATACGACCTATTATATTTAATGCATTTACATTGTGTGATTATGTTGTCCCCTACAGCAGGGAAGAACTAGACCTACATTATACATTAATAGATGTGTTGGCTTAAGAAAACAAAATTCCTGCCACACAATTTATGAATAACTACCTATATTTTGGCTTTGAGCAAACATATTCAGAGTTTGATTGAAACAAAACAACCCTGCAGAATAGCAAAATTTTTTAAATGTTTTGTTTTCAGAGGGTGGTAACATAAGAGCCTTGAATCTAAAAAATGCCGGGAGCCATACAGCATCTTAGGAAAGTCAGGTTAACATAGTAGCAGCAGTTAAACAGCATCTATTGTAATATAAAAATCAGGAAGATATTGGGTGAATACCACTATCCTTCATTTAACATAGCTTCTAAGGGATTTCAACACAATTCAGGCTTTGTTTTAGCACTCGGCATGTTTAAGCCCTACCCACTGGGAATGACTATGATGCCGTGACCTCACATTGTCCAAACATGTTCTTTCCTACTACCTACTCCCTTCTTTACTCTGGACAGTAGGGTTCTGCAGAGCCTCTTTCTGTATATTACTGATTTTGAACCCTTCACTGGGTATTATTGTTCCCTGGGTATTACTATTCTATGTGGGTTAAATTTTTTCCCCATTTAGCAGTGTATGTAACCACGTCCAAACAGGGCACTCTAATTATTTACTACTCTCTCTTGGCACAATTGTTTACCCATCACTTCTACTGAGCAGTGAGCACTATACTAAGTTGGAAAGAACTTCCACCACTCCTTTCTTGGCACAATTATCTCCTCTCCCAGGGCACTAATGTCTCCTTCCACCCCCCACCACCCTCTGGCGCAGAGAGTAGAGACGGTCTTCCCTCTCCCTCGGCGGCAGCATGCTTGATAGTTGTGGGCACTGGTTGGGAGGTATCTGACCAATTGGAACAAAATTGTGATGCCCAGATGTCCCAGCATGATGCCGCCCTGGGCAACTGCTCGTATTGCCCCTATCTAAAACTGCCACTGGGTACAAAGGCTATCACTGATGAACTTAGAGCAATATAGAAAAGCGCAGTTGCCCATAACAAAACTGTACATTGATACAGCAAGTAATGAACAACTTTTTAAGAGGAAGTATTCAAACTGGCGTATTGGCACCTGGCCTAACTTGTATTAAGCTTTTTCCCTGATGCCTAAAAAGACCCTTTAAAACAATCACTTGCCCCATGGTAAATTCCTAGGAAATCCAAATTTTCTTTACTGTTTAACTAAGGCTACTAATCGATTACACTATTTAATATGTTGGATTTGAAAAGAACGAGGGTGGACAGCCATCCCTATATGATCAATTTATAACCTTCCTTGAATGATTGCTGTTAATTTTCTAATCTACTGATGTTGCCTAATACATTCTTCATCAGCCAAAGGCACATCCAGAATCACTTATTCCAAACTGTCTACGGTTTCTTTTAGGCTTGTTGGCCATTGTCAGTGCAGTGCATGGAAATCATGAATATGGAGTAGGGCATGGGAGCCAAACACTAAAGGACCACCATGAAGTTAAAGTGATAAGGGACTTAAGGCGTGCATAGCAATCAAATAGACTTGATCATGCAATTGCTGACAAGTAAATTGATCACAGTTGAAGAGACAACAGTGATGACCTTATCAGCCTATCACTGCTCCTTCAGTGTTCATTCTTAAGTTCAAGGACCCTTCATCCCTATTCAAAGTATCAGCCAGGGATTGAGCACCCAACACGGCGCGTATCAATTTTCCAAACAATCGTTGAAGGATCGTTCAGCAATTGTGCCATAAGCATGCTGCAACCATTCGTCTACTTGGGGATCAATGCATGTGTGGACAGCTTACGAAACATTTTTTATGTGTTGATTAATAACCACGTGTTCAGGTTTGTACTCACATTTGATAATAGTTGGCGGAGACTTTATATTATGAACGTCTTGGCTAAATTGCTGATTTCTGTTTGGTTAAAGATAGTTAGGTGATCTGGCAGGATGGATCTTGCAAGACACCAACTGTTTCCTATGGGGGTGATGTAGTGGGGCATTGGCAATTGCCCTATCTATCTCCATAGAATAAAATAACACTGTTTGTTGTCTCTCTTCTTCTATTCCTTCTCTGGTCAATGGAAACAATTAGGAAATATGATATTCAGCTACCAGTTGCTAAGTGTATATGTAGCCTCAGGGTTTTGCAAATCTCAGAACTGGATACACAGAAATGCAAATCCATTATCAGGTAAAATATCCTCCACATACATTTTCTCAGTTGTTTGTATGGAAATGAAGTTTAAGTAAAAGAACATTTTTAAACACTTTGAGATTTAAGTCAGAAATTTCATAAAGTGATATATGGATTATATTATATAATGGTAGCAGAAAGTGAAAATCAGAAGCAGTGAGTCATGGATATGATGGATATTAACCAGGAAAACTTGCATAAACTTTATCTGATGGGCCAGGGGACATTAAAGATAAGCACTTTGCAGCTCTTTCATTGTCAATGGAATTGTGCAGATAAACTGAAGAAGTAACATAAACAAGTTGGAGTTCTACTATTTTATATGCAAAGAAACTATATAAATCATAATAATAAAAAATACACACATTTATATAACATAGGCTGGACAAAGTTTGACAGTTTTTTTTAAAGGCAAAGTTTAATTTGCAGATGTTCAGCTTTCCCTGGATCCTCCATCTTTTGTTTTATTTCAATATTACAAATGATTTTTCATTTCAATAAAACCTTTTCTATGCTATTCGTCACTGAAGTGAGCAGTATCTGACTGGCAATAGAGAACCATGGCACCCACACCTAATATGGTTGTGCATCTGAAAGGGTTCAGAAGGGAAAGGTTAGAAGGAGAAAGTTTATATTAATTATTTTTAAAATACATGTCTGGTTTAAGGTAAGGCTAGAGTTCAGCTTTGATCATGCACCTCATGGAACAATCTGATAGTACAAAACTTGTCTAATCAATACCTTGTACAAAAGCCCACTGCGTCAACTCAATCATATATAGAGAGAACAAAACAGATGGTAAAAAACAACCAATTCCTGACCTAATCAGGTGCCCCTCCCTCCAGGAAGTATCAGGCAACAGTAAGTTGCTTAAGTATGAAGGTCTCCTATGTCTTTGCCTCCCTTTCCTTTGATTTTGATACTAAAGGCCCTCACACACGTACCGAGTGGGGGCCGACAGATCAGCGACATCATCACGCTGCACTCTGTCACTCACAGCATCAAGGGGCACCCTTTGTATGCCGGCCGTTAGTTTCAAAGGGGACGCCGGTCTCATTTGAATCTAATGGCATCGGCCAGAGATTATCGGACATCAGCTTTATGGTGACAGGGATCTGTCGCCCCATGTGGGCACCCCGGATCAGCGGACGATTTTGCTGCTGACCGTTGGCCGTGAGTGTGCACACACATTGGTCGGCGGCCAACTTGGTGTGCGTGTGGCGGCCTTTACTCTCTGACTCCCTGGCTAGTGACCTGTAGCAAATTCTACAGATCGTCTTAGGTTACTCCTTGGCGCTTCGACCCAGTAACTGTCTGAGGACCAAACCTGGAAATCATCTGCAGCAAAGCCCATGACCCCTTGTGGGATGCTCTGGTGAATACCAGGCAGTTCCTTAGACTCTGCACCTCAGATTGCACTTGACACCACCTTCCAAAAAATCATAATAAAAAGACAATACAATATATGATCAATACTTAGTGATGTGGTAAAGCCTCTGAGCTGTCCATGGTGCTGAATCTGTGTGCTGCATTGTGAAATGATGGAGGCTGCAGTTTTTCTTTGAATATTTGTCCAGAAGCAAGTAAAGCACAACATTTGAACTAGGTTTGCCACCTTGATCTAGCCACCACCACGGTTTTACTACTGCAGCTACAGAATGGGTTGTGTTTAATTTCTGACGGCTGCCATACAAATTGCAAAATTACCATTGACAGCACATAAATCAATGCACATAAATATGACAACTCTTTTTGACATTAAAAGTTTTATTCTTTTTTACTTTAAGATACAAATGCTTGCTAAGCTTTCCCTCAAGATGCCGTTTAATAAATCTGCAGCACCTTTGAATGATGGACAGCCACAAAAATAGTAAATATCTTTCGATGCAGCTTGAGATCTGCAAACAAATGTATGTGTGAAGAGGGTTCTCAGTGTGGAGCTTTTGTTTCCAATAGTATTCCTGTGCTCATGTACACTTTATCATGATAGGTTCTAGGTACCGCTCATTCCATGAAGCCCTGGAGGAGTTGTTAGTATGGAGGGTAATGGTTTCATAAGGAGGTTAGGACATCCCAATGCTGAACTGAACTCCATTATTATGATGAAAGTGTAATAAACAAAACATACACTGCGTTAAAACATATATTATTAGGTAAAATGTAGCTTTAAAATAGACATCTCACTTTTTATCTTCAAGAGATTTCTTTTAGGGCAAATTTGTAGCATATGGTTAATTCTACAATAGCCAAGTGCAGTTGTCAGTCCTAATTTAACACTCCTTTTGGCACTAAATGATCCCAAAGCATATTCAGCATTGACAACATTTGTGATTGTTGACCTTGGTGTTTATCAGATAGATCTGTTTTATTCCGGAAAATTCCTTTGTGTCTTTTACTCTGATGTGCATGTTAAAAGTGAAAAGCACAAATCTGATTGGGTTTGCTCAACCATACTTGCATTAGCTGAAGGAGAGGTTCAACTTCTGACCTATTGGTTCTGCAAAGGCTTACTGATTACCGAATGCATTCTACTATGAAATACACTTAGTACGCCCTGAACATGGAACATTACTTTAAGAGTTTTGTCCTTTTTATCACCCATATGCTTCTGTATTTTATCCACCTTGCTATGTTTACATTTTGCAAGATGAATTTAAAAGAGTTATTGGGAAAAAAATTGTTGTGGGTTTTTATGTGTTCTAGTTTACGAGAATATTTCTGATTTTAAATGTAATCAATACAATCTTTTATAAGTAATGTTGCAGATACCAGCACAAAATTATTTCAAATTACACAAGCAAAAACCAGTGCGATATAAATTACCATCTGCATGCTATTTCCCAGAATTCCTAAGTGCTGAGAAAAGCCAGTATGAATAATTACAGTTATTTAGAAAGATAATTTCCCAGACCAGTTCCGAGATGTAGCTCATTCAGACATATTTTATTGTCATTAGCGGATTACAAATTACTTTAAAGTTTAGAATATTGACATTCATGAATGAAAATCCATTGATGGTTTAGGCATATGCTACCTGATGGGTTTAAATGAATCCAGTTCCCTGAGAAACCTTTCCAGGATGTGAAACTGATTTGTGGTGTCATATGGTTTATGGTCACTCCTAGCGAGTATTTCACTTGCTGAGTGGCTTTGTCTAGAAATGTGTAGTAGACTAGTCTCCATAAACATTAGAACATATGTTTGTATTATTAAAATATTTCCTCAATTATAATCTGAAACCATTGTATATGATAAAATCAATAATATCTTGTAAAATCTTAAATAATCTTTCAGTTTCAGTAGTTATTTATCATGGTTAGTAAAATTTCACATAATATTTAGATATTTTGGTTATTTTAGACATTAATGTGATTTTCAGAAAGAATGAACCTGTCGATGTGAGTTCCCGTTGTTCTTTCCCTGACAGTGATGTCACCTTGACTCCCCTTTGGCTTCCATTTGGCACCTCAAATCGCAGTTTTAACACCCATTTTGCTGGCTTTTTCCACTCTTGTCATGATCAGGAAAAGCACCTTGATTCAGCCAGAACTGAATTAGATGGATATGAACAGCAAGTGCCTGCATAAAGCCTCCACTACCAAAAAAGCAAAGCAAAACAGCATGAAAAAAGTAATAAAATAGCAAATACTGTATATGCCAGCGTATAAGACAACTTTTCAGTACCTTAAAATCCTCCCCAAAGTCGGGGGTCGTCTTATACGCCGGGTGCCGCAGGCAGGGGGTGCAGGGGACCAACTAGGGGAGCCGGTAACTACCGTATATCTGGGCTGTCTGTTCTGCGAGCGCTGCTAGCTGAGATACATTGTAGCTGAGATACATTGTAATGAACGAAAGAGAGAGCAGTGTTACCATGGCTACAGGATGCTTCTCCACAGAGAACACACATAAAACTGTGTATAACTTTGAACATTCATAGCAGGAAAACCATTTATAGTATAATGATGAAACTTTCAGGGTCAGTAATGCTCACCTACTACTACTTACACCCCGAGTTTCACCACTCTTGCTATAATACTTATAAGATACATTTCAGCTAAATTCCAGCCACCAGGCAATGGTGATATACTCCTATATGCATCATTTAACTTGCCTACATTGAACACATATATCTTTAAATCCCTGCATGGTAGAACCTTGAAATTTTGTGGTTTACTAGTTAACCCCTAAGACTATATCCATGCAAATTTTCAGATCCCTGAGCACAATCCTTCCTACTAATAGCCCCCTATAAAATATTGCTTCCCTATTAGCATAAAGCACTACTCTGCTGCATACATGCTTTCACTTATCCTATCCTTACTAATAAAACTAAATCAGACTAAGGGTGTTGGAGATCTGTGGGTTGAAAGTCAGAGTAGACATACATTTTTTTATTTGGTGTGTGTTGGAAGAGGGGGTAGTCTTATACGGCGAGTATATAACAAACTCTATATTTTTACTGGAAAAGTTGGGGGGTCGTCTTATACGCCCAGTCGTCTTATACGCCGGCATATACGGTACTTATGTATAGTAAGTATGTATAGAGAGAGAGAGCTTCAGTGAATAGAATAAAATGTTTGTTTACATCTAGGGGGCAGAAAAAAAATATTCACTTATTCCTACATAACCCTCATCACCTCCTCCAGACTGGACAGCTTCCAGTCATAAAGTCTCTTTTGCTGCTCCCTATACTTCCGTTTAGGGCTGTTGACATCATCCAACTACAATGTAAAGTCAATAGTATTATGCTGCAAGGGTTAAAAAATGTTGACATGGATTTCAGTTTTAAGTTTTATATTTATCGTAGCGTCCATGTAAATATATGCTCTGAGGGGCTGTTACAAGTGTGGCACCATAATAAGCTAAGCTTCTTTTCTAACTCTAGGTACATAGTGATATGGCATATTACAACTTTGTCTTCCAAGGTTTGGATTTCCAAGTACAAAAATTAAATACAGGGAAGTCCCTCTTTGATTTTAATATTTTTTGCAGATCATGTGTCTTTTCAGCACTTTTTATTTAAGCTAATAAAGGAATAAAAAACACCAACAAGCTTAATGCACAATTAGGGTCTAAAGTTCAATGTACACAACCTTAGTATTGTTCATAATAAATCAGTAAAAGTGATCTAACTAGAGGATGAGATTGATGATATTATTTGCCTCTATTACCTCATTGTAAGAACAAGCTATTCAGGAGGTGTTCAGAATAAGTAAAGAGAACAGGATGTGAGGAAACCAAGATTCAGATAGATATAATTATTATGTGAATTATACTTTAATGTCTACTCCAGAAAGCATTTACCAGTTCAAGCTACCTGGTGTCACTAGAGAGCACTTGCCATCAGAGCACAACACAAGCAGGCTGCTTCTCATCAGAGAGAAGGGGGGAGAAGGGGGAATGCTCCATGCAGCTCTCCTCTCCATGTAGTACGCGGATGAGCTTAGGAAGGAAAACAAAAAGATTGCAGAGCTAGGTTTTAGACCATTTTGTGTGCCAGCATACTACTTATGTGCACCCCTGATTATTCCCTTATAACACCCCTGATTATTCCCTTATAACAGTTTATAGCCTTTCATTGTCCATACAGATCATTGCAGGTTCTCTGTCACCACTAATTAATCTTTCAAGGCCCTGCTTAGTTTCCCGATTCGATCATTACTGCCGATCGAGGAATCGGCAATTGATCGTTTTGTAATTGATGGCAATTGGAATCCGATCGGGGTTGATTTTGACAGGAGCCGATTGTCAAAAAGGCAGATCAATGAGAATGGCTGCTGCATAGGGAGCTTTGGGTCAACCGCACAGGAAGTGGTCGATTTTCTCCACCATTGTACTTCGATTGACAAACAATCGACCAAAAAAAAAACCCATCAAGGTGCTATTCGATTTTTGGTCAATCGTTCAGGGTGGACAGCACTCAATTGATCCCCGGTAACGTGCGCGGTCATTGATCAGGCAAAAATCAAGTGAAAAAGCTAAATAGTTTTAGCCTAAATCAACAGAGACAGTACGGTACTTCCTGAGCATTAGTGTTCACTGTAATAAGATAAAAAGATAATAATCATTTCATAATTCCATGTGGTTAAATGGTTTAAACTCAATGAATCATTGTAAGCACCCCTGTCAGTTTTAAATGGTTGGTCTAAACCAGGGGTGAGCAAACTTTTGGGCTCCCGGGCCACATTGGCTTTTTAAATTTGATAAAGGGCCCGGACCAAAATCCTATAATGGCCGACTCGTCATAGGTGTGCCAATTGCAATGAGCAGAGATAATTCCTAGAGACAGCCTGTTGTCACCATGAGGATGCTCCCACAGTGTCATGATCACACCACTGCATCGTCCCCAAGGCATCATCATCATTGCAGAGAACAAGTGGAGGGGACCATCTTTAAAGGTTACAAAGGGCCGGAAAGAAAGCTAAACGGGCCGGATCCGGCCCCCGGTCCTATTAGTTTTGTTTGACCTGTTACAAAAATTTGAAATGTCACAACTATGTCACAGATAAACTTGAGTGTTATACGGTAGTTTGAGGGCTCACACATTTAAAAATGATTATTTTATCCTTTCAAGCTCTGTTTTTAGAGTACATGTAACCATGCAGATCAGTCTCTATTGTTACTGAGATCGTCTTCACTTTTACATCCAGCTACCATTGATATTGTTATGACAGTGGTAAAAAGATTTTTATTAGCTACAATGAGTTAAAATAAGTCTGTTACAAATGCATATGAAATTGGGCAAGCTGCCAAGTAGGCTGCCACCAAAGATGCATTCATCTGAATACAGAATGACCTCCAGGCGGACAGGACACTCAGTGCCATGCAAACGACTCATTGACATTTGTCTGAGTTATCGCCAGTGATTCATTTTCTCCTGCCACGGTTGCCCTCAAGTTGGTTGTTTTAAATTATTTTGTTATAATTGTAATAGGCTTTTTATCCCGAGGAGAAAGAAATTAAGGCAGTGATCAGCTCGGAAGGCAGCAGCTGCTTCTCTATGGTGGTAGCTTAGACACCAGCCATACGTTTCTGTACACAACTGATTTATTGTTAGGCAGCAGGAACATATATTAGGAGTCGCCACGCAGATAATATTATTCTTTATAAAGAGCCTTTTCCATCAGTTCAGCTGCAACAGACAGTAGACACCCCATTAATAATAAATCAGAGTACATAAATTACATAATTTATATGTTTCATATAACAAAAATCACTCTGCAGGGATTTATATTTAAAGGGCCTACAAAAGCACATGGATTCTCTTGGTTTAGCAGAAAGGAGCCTTTGTACGGTCATTTACTTCAAGGCTAGTAATGCTGGCCACATACAAGGAGGAATATTTATATAGGTAACAATTTGCATTGCTGGTTGCACATCTGCAGGTGGAAAGCAGTAACAAGGTGAGAGAACCAACAGGTAGGCTTATAGAATTATTGCAGCAAAACAGAATGGCATTCCTTCCCCATTTGTGAAAATGCAGATTCCCTAGCAATCTTTGAATTTTTAAAAAAAAATGTGGAGACAGAAAACTAACTAGAAGTTCAATCACATTTGTGTTGTGTTTTGAGAACTGTTGTATATCCAATCAATACTAAGCACAGGAGTTAAGCCGGCTCAATATAGGAGCCATATGAAGTTCCCGGCAGCAGTACGATCATGTCATTGCGTTGCTGCCCGACATCGAAGGAGCTAAAGGCGCAGCACTGCTGTGTCTCCAGCTCCGACGATGCTTTGCATGGAGACCCCGTGGTCTCCATGCACGGCAATGGACATTAACCGTGATTGACAGTCATGTCCGATATCCTTGTTTTCGAGCGGGATTTATCCATGGATGGATGGCCATGGATCAGATAGATGTCTGTGAGCGCACACGGTGCTCGAATCGGCCATTGATCTGGCCCATATCTATGCATGTGTTCCTAGCTTTAGAGTATGCCACATCCTCATAAGATAATATTGACAAAGAAAACCCCTAAATTGGGATCTTACTATACTAGAATTAGTGCTTTTAATAAAACTTTAAAAAACGAGTTTACAAAAGATCTTTATAAATCATATTGGAACAAAAATTATAATCAAACATTTATATTATAATAATAAAAAATAATAAACATAAAATACATATATAGCAAAAAATATTTATAATTGCGGAAGGCCTGTCAATCTTATTGCAGTACTTATGTGATCTTGCAACCAACCAGTTTCACCCTAAAAAGAGCTTCTACGGGGAAATACCACTACAAGTTAGTCAGTATTATCAAATGACATACTTATCTAAGTCATGACGGCCGAACTGCCCGCATGGATGTTCGCCCTCCTTCTTGCCGGCGAGCAGTACAGGTGTTCGACCCGCACCGTTCACCGGCGAGAAGGAGATCTCTAATCTTCCTCTGGCAGGATCAGAACCTGCGAGATCGTGCCAGAGGAAGAATCTTTTCACTAGAAGACCGGGCATGAAGCCGGTCTCCTAGTGAAAAACCGGCTCAGGAACAGGAAGTCATGTCAGTGACATCACATCTGGCTCCCTTAACCAAAAACGATGCGTTCCAGGGACCGGATGTGACGTCACTGAGGCTGGGAATTTGAATCTGTCCGCAAACAAGCGGACGGCGGACTTTTTTTAAAGCCGGTTCCACCCGTTTTCAGACAGACCTGACCGATGTTCGGCCATCACTATATCTAAGTGAGCATAAATCATAATTGTTTTTACCTTACTACCTACCTACCAGTCTGCCTTATGAGGGCACTCTGCCTGCAGTCAAAAGCAGTGACTGTCCTGTATTTGTAAAGTTGTATGTGCCTTAAAAGCCAAAATCTCGTACAGTAGGGTACCTTTAGGTCCCAATTTAGGGTTTTTCTTTAGTGCAGTTCAGTACTTGGAGCCTTTGTAATTTATCATATCCTTCTATTAGGTTACCTATCATAATTTCAGCTCCCTTACTCTAGGCTTTCCTGGACAGGGCGGGTCTTTTAAAGGAAGGTCAACAACATTGCATTGTCGGTTATTTTGTATATAGTTCTACTTTAAGTACACAAAGCATGTAGAATTCAGAAGAGAACTAATCTCAATATTTTTCATGTTCCATTGCAAAATTGTTGAAAATAAAAATGAAATAGTATGTGTATTCTATCCATTCACATTATTTGTTCTTTTTGGTTCTGAGGTGCATATATATGAATATTCTATATTCTATTCTAATATCTTTTCTAGTCAGAAAATTGCATGAGAGACTTGATTATTCAGATGAGTGCAGCTCTTGCAAATTAGCAGATTACTTTCTTTACTTTCAAGGTCTTGGATGGAAAATATGGAGAACGTTGAATGTGTTAGATCAGGGTTATCAAACTGAGAGTGGGACAAGCTTTAAATATTAGCAATGGTCAGAGTGCAACCTTGATATAAATTGAAATGTCTATATTGGGATTTTTTTCTTCTCATCAGATATAATGATGAAAATTTTCATATGGGAACAAACATTGAATCAAACATTTGCTCAAACATTGAATCTGGAACAGGCAAAGAGTAACTCTACAACAATGCGACATGACATCAAATGTAAAAAAAACAACCCATCTGTAGAATTAATTCCTTAAAATAACTTACATGGAAAAATCTAATTCCAACTCAGGCCAGATTTGGCAACTGGGGTTGACACCTCTTATTCAGTTTGTTTTTTTCTTTTTTTTTCTGACATGCATTATAAAATCCCATGCTCCACTGCATAAAAGGGAATATAAATTAACAAACCATCAATGCTATTGTCCCAAGGTGTGCCTGGTTGTGTTTAATGCACTAACCAAATAACCTAGCGTTCTCTCAACATCCTTTAGGATGAAAGACTTCTTTAATATACCACCTGTAAACACTATGCCAAATACAGAGATATAGCAAGCCTCAATATATAACAAAGAACACATTTTCTCAATGGAAAATGATCATTTATATAATCAGGCAGGGAGTAGCAGCCCTCTTCCCCTCTGCTAAGCTTTATTAATCTCATCTTTCCTTTGTCCCCAGAGGCTACTCTGGTTTAGAAGATGGAAGACCAGCACATTAAGTATGTTGGAAAATCAAAGCGCCCTAATGGAAGCAATAAGTCATTGAGAGGGAGTGGATTGTTCATCTGCTGAGTAGACCAGAAGATACACCACAAATGTATCTCTGAATAGGATTTTAGATTGGCAACATGTAAGATGAGAACTGAAGTTCAAATAATACGCATTCATTTTAGTCTTATCATGCACAGAAAAGGAAGTACAATCTATGTAAATGTGGCCAAGCTTCTGTTCAATTGCTTTTGTGACAAACATGCTGCTGTTGTTACATCCCAAACCTTCCAGGTGATAACAATACTGTGTTAAGAGTGGTGCCATGTACTTGCATTCACTAACAATAAGAACAATGTGATGACAATACATAATAATTAGGTTATTAATGCCTTTTGTTTGCATAGAATGCCTGAGGTGTTAGGCTCTTGCCTTAGATCTTCTTTTGTTCCTATCATTGTCAAATAGCTTTGGGTGCCCAGAGGAAAAGCTAAACTGCATAAATCTTGATTAAATTTCTCGTATTGAACAGAATTACCAAATCCTCAGAAGTGCTTGGTAAATTAGTATGCTTATCCCTCTGAGGCAATACTATTCCTCTCAAACAATATAACTAAAACAAAGGTGTTATTGCAAGTTCAAATAGTAAATAGGTAAGTCTAATTAATGTTGTGTATATGATACTTGTAAGTAATGAAAAATAAAAACTAAGACTCTCTGCCCATTTACAATCATGGAAAAGATCAGTTAAACACCAATGATATCAGCATTAATTTCCAACTCAAAAATTGCAAAATGTAAGAATAAAATACAAAACTCCATCAAGTTTTCATTCATTGCCAAATTATTTTATTATAATATAGAACGAAAAGAATACTATTCTCAAGGCATGGGAGCCAACATCCCAAAATACTAAATATAGATTGTCCGTGGGAAATAGAGCCTAAGCCCATTAACCCAGATCCATAAATTCCCCCTGAAACAATCAGGGGCCAGGGGACTTTAAAGGCTCCAAGCAAGGGGGGTATTTTAGGTAAACAGATAGATAAATAAAACTCAAAATAGTTTATTACAGTAAAACATCAATAATGGGTCACAGGCCCTTAAAACAATGATAAACTCGACATGAGGTTACGAATTTATAGGACATTAGTACAAAGATCTGGTGATGGTCCTACACATGGATGGATAACATGACTCCCAACCCAGTAAGGCTTAGTAAGCCAAGTAAGGATGTGGCCATCCAGGGCCCAAGCCAAGTTCCTGCCAGGGAACGGGGGGGCCAAGAGGGTACCCCACATCCAACCTAAATCGGGTATTGTTGCAGTGTCAGGAAGGCGGGATAAATCCGTCAAAAACGTAGAAGGTGAGGTAATACCTGAGAGGAGGTATAGCGGTCCCAGACTTCACACAGGGCCAGTTTTTGACGGATTTATCCCGCCTTCCTCACACTAACTCCACGTGGGGCGGGAGGGTTGAGAGGGATCCGATCTTGCATCAGCCTCCTTGTTAGATCGGAGCCACGGGAACTGCGCAGATTGGTAAGATTGCACTGCTGGGGCTCTGGTCTGCGCCGCATGGCCCCATCTCATCCAGTGCAGTACTAACTGGGGGTTAAATAGCATGTTGCAGGGTTAGTAGGGCCAGTACTGACAGCTTGAAGTGTGAGTTTTTTATGATTTAAGGTCCCCATACATAGATGGACTCTTCACTCGATTTACTCATATCGAACATGGCCACCCTTTCCAACATGTTGGTGAATCCCTGTTCGATCACCATTACTTTGGGTGCGCATCGATTTGCGAACAACCAACGAATGATCGTTCATTGATCGATCCCATGGAAATTGACCCATGTATGGGTACCTTAAGTGTCTCTACAAATATATAGCATGTTCAAGCCCTGCACACTTTGCTAGAACATGTTTTGAGTCTTTCTGTAAGTCATTTTCTTTCCTTAAAATCCTTCCAAAAAACATGGGTAGGTCTTATCGTGCTCAAAATATGGTAAATGCTTTTTAGTCTATGTGTAACTTGGGCCATATTAGGTTTGTGTTTTTTACATACATAATTTGTACCTCTGAGTGGGAGATGTAGTTGGATAAAACATTACTATTCATGACACAAAAAGAACAACGTGTAGGGGGCGTGGCTTACGCATGGCCGGGAGCAGACGTGCTTGTTGAGAGCTCCGCCGAGACA
>CM070032.1:66214774-66229806 GCA_036250615.1 Ptychadena robeensis | reverse complement strand
GGACGGCAGCATCTCGTCCAGTGCTATAGTAGCAGTAGCAGCTCTGGACGAGATGCTGCCATCCTGACCGCTAGGGCGGATAAAGAATGAAATTATCAACGGTGAACATAAAACCATTTACCTGTTTAACTACAGAGAGAGAGAAAGAGAATATTATCTCTAATATACCTAATTGGAGGTCAATGACCTTCCCAGTCAGCACATAAAATGAAACAACGAGATGCATATATATTTAGTACATTCCTCCACTATATGAACAGAATTGCATTATGTACAGAAAAGATACATGAGAACAATGTCAGAAAACCAATGGAAGGAATCTAGTTCCTGTGTATTCTACCAATGCTGCACTGAATTTTACACAGTGTTATCATTACTGCATGTGCCACCTCTGTAAACTACAAAACAACCCCCCAAGTAATTGGTATAATTGTTATACCTGTAGTTTCCATCTCTTCTTATAAACAATGTGAGATTTATCTATCTAATTTTGTTTTGTTTGTTTGAATTTTGTTGACATTATGTTTTTACATGAATGTTTGCTAATTGTATGACTAATGCCTGGCATACACATGCCGATAAGCGGACGATTTTTCACCTGCACGCTCGCGCCGTCGGTCAGCGGAAAAATCGGCCGCTTATTGGCATGTGCCCACATGGGGCGACAGATCCCTGTCGCCCCACAGCTCGGCCGGCCAGAGAACGGACATGTCCGATAATCTCTGGCCAATGGAAGCAAATGGCATTAGCTTCAATGAAGACCGGCGTCTTCATTGAAGCTAATAGCCGGGACACAAAGGGTGCCGGCCGACTGAAGGGGCACCATAATGCACCAGGGTGCAAACGTGATGACATCATCACGTTTGGATTCTGGTGCATATCGGAGCTGGTCTGTCTGCACTCGTCGGGGTGTATATGGCAGGCATTAGTCTCTTTAAATTGATACGTTTTCCTTATCTGGAATCTTAGTAGATTCAGTGGTTACTATTTTATGATTATAATTCTCTCTGTGATTATTTTGTAAAAAAAATCAGGCGTGATTACCCTATTTTCCCAATACTGCTGATTATATACTCACTATATACTCACGCCAATGAGTGCCGGTAGTGTTTGCTGTCAATCCTCTGCAACATAAAGACATTACAGTAAAATAAGGAAAAAAGTAAAAAAAAAATGCAAATAGTAGAAAAAAATTTAATTAATATTTACACAATATCTTAGGTCTGCTAAGCTACAATATGATGCTATGATTAAGGCCCTGCTGGGAAAGTTACTTTAACCTTCCTGGCAGTCCCATTCTGTCAGGAAGATGGTGCTGAAAGTTGTACAAATAATTACATTTTCTGTGGCCGCAGTGTGGCTCAGGGTTGCAGGTAGGTCAGAGCTCATCCACCCTACATCAGCAAGATTTCTCAATATATACAACATAAAACAAGTTCCCAATGCAGTAATCAGATGTATAAATTTCGCCCATCAACGCGTCAACAAATTGTGTACATTTGAGCGTTGGATTGAGAACCAATAGAGGTGGGCACCTCATGTTGTACATATCAGCTGTCAGTTATATATTGCTCCTTTTTTTTTTAACTATGAAGAATCACTTGAGTGACAGCTGTGAGCTGGCTGGGGCTTCTGATATAACATTCAAGATGGCGATATTCAGTAAAACAGGTTAAAAAAAACACATCTTAAATTAAATTAAATTAAATAAAATTAAAAAAAATCTGGTGATACTGTCACTTTAAGTTGGGTTAGATTAAAAAGTACACAGCTATTTTTATAAAGAAATGCATCTTTTACTCATTATTGTGTTTTCCACTGTTGCTAAGAAATGCTGAGGTTATTCCGGCAGTGATATAATAAAGAAAAACTCATATAGAACCTGCCATATCTATACGCATGGGATACATTTGCATCATTATTCCCTGTGCTTGAATAAAAATCACTTTGCAAAAGCTTTTTGTGGCCAACGTTTATTCATCCAGAAAGTTTCCCCACGTAACGCGCTACAATAGGAGATTTTTTCCACCAACGTGAGTCCTGAGTGACATCTCCTCAGTGTGGAGGTATAATTAATAGAACATTAAACATAGTCTGTTTCTCATGCATGCCAGGTGGATAACATTAATATGAACGCAAGCCAAGTAACACCTGGAGCCATGCAACAGATAGAAACAATGACATATTTGCTGGGTCAACTGCATTTTATTTTCTGTTACAATTTCTTTTTACGGCAATGCAATTGTTTCCAGTGAGTCATGTTTTATAATGAAAAATCATTTCCATCAAACTGAAATTATTCAGAGCTAAAAGACGCTATAAATCCAGCTAATTGTTGTTAAAAGGAATAGATTTTTTATAGATATTATTATTATAGTACAATTATAACTTTTTTTTCTTTGTCTTCTCTGGTTGGTATTAAGGTGCTCATACACCTTACAATCTCACCATAGAAAATCAACTTTTCCTCTACCAAAACCATGTAATATGAGGACCTTTCTAAACCTTCCAATCATGATGTATTCTCTCATGAAGGCCACTATACTACACAGTTGTTGGCACATCTAATGGAAATTGTATGGATCGATCTTAAGGTGTATGGGGGGCTTTAGAGATAGTTGCAAACTTTCGACTTGTTTATATTTTTTAATTGAGAAGCCCTTGAACATGGGATCATCAGCGAAATTGCTGCATACTAAAGGTTGCCATACCCAGATTTATCAAATTGGTCTTTTAAAGTTGAAACAATGGTAATCGATTCCTGTCCACATGGCATGATTGACCCAAAGTGATCGATATCAAACATAAAATTTATCAAATGTAATTTGACATGTCCCTAAATTTCATAAGATCATTCAAGTATCTGATGGGTTGATCGATTTGAATTTGTTTGTATTGTATTTCTATATATTGTACTATAATCAATGACTTTCTATGGTGGAACAATGTATTGATGTTCAGCTGACAGACAATATTTAAATTGCACAAGACAATTGAATCGAAGAGTGATCATGCAAAAGTCGACCCGTGTATGGCTACCTTTAGGCTGATGGTTTGGAAGTGGCTCCCATTGCCCCCAACTGATGCCATTGTTCCCGCAGTGCGGCCTGGTTCGTGAAATAAAACATGGTTCACTGCGTTTTCGGAGTCACACGGAGTCTCACAATGCGATTCCGATCAGGTCTTTAATCCATTGAAATCAATGTACTACAATTAAATGACAAAAAAAAATGCCAAACCGCATAGAAAACACATGTTTTTCTTGCATGTGTTTTCAAGCCACCCAGTGGAGCCTCAGTTACAATCTGACTGACCAATTTTTGTACAATCCAATTTAGCTTTACTAAAATCATGTAATGTGATGGCCTTTCTAAACTATCCAATCAATATGTATTTTAGTGCTCCTGCACTACATAATTGTTGGCAGATCTACAGAATATTGACTGATTAAAAGATGTGTGGTGGGATTTAGACAAAGGTTGTGGGAATATTAAAAGAAAAAAAACAGTATAGTTCAAACACATGTTGTTTTTGCATAGATAGAGTTTGAAGTTAAGTCAAACTGCATGTTCTAGAGCAGGGACCTGCAACCTATAGCACTGGTACCACTTAACACTTTTTAACTCTCTTCGGCCTTGACAAAAGAAAAGAATAAGGGTTATTTATTAACATTTTTATTTATTGATTATTTCTTTTTTTGTTTCACAGTCATCTTGGGGTTTGAGGTGATACTTTAACATTGAATTTGAAAATAAGTTTTTATAGTTTGTCACTTAACCTCCCTAGCGCACCGCCCATACCGTGCCGCTTTTAACGGCGCAGTACAGGCAATCACAGCAATGTACAGAGTACACTGCCTGACATTTCCTCCCTCCGCCCCTCTCCACACAGTCGGTGTAATTAATGACGCCGGCTGTGTGGGCGGGAAAGCCGGCGCTCCTCTATTAACATGGAGGTCTATGGTGGAAACCCCGTAAATGCTGCAGCGATGAAGACATCTGCGGTTTGGGCGAGCCTGAACAGCAATCAAACTGGGTTCGTCTCAGCCGATAGGGAGGTTAAAATATGCGTCACATCCACATTCTGCACGGACAGATTCCTTTGCCTTCACTGCCAATTTGGCTGGCTTACCTGTGTGCTTAACATGTAGCAAGAAATGAGCAAACAGCTAAACATTTTATGTTGAAAGAAGTTTTTAAAATCCCCATTTTTGCACTCACCATTTTATGAAAAGTATCCAACTGAAGATGGGTGAAAAAGAGTATTTTTAGAGTTTCTATGGAAAGTTGATATTACTTAAGCAATATTACTTAAAAAATGTGAATCAACTCTCCAAACTCAACTACAACTGCTAGTAAGGAGGAGGAGCTGGTGAAATATGGAAAATACTTGAAATAATCGATCAAAAAAATATCAGAACATCTTTTCTCCGAATTCAAGAACAAACAGGAAATTATTGAGAAAATTGAAGAAAAGCCTTTCTCTGCAATGAGTAGGCTATGTTTATTTTAAATTTACACAAATACAAGAAGGACAAAAAGATCTGCGTAGTTCAGTGTTTAATTTATTTCACTGCACTTCTGCATGTTGTATTCTATCTTTACAGGTAAAATAAAAAAAAAAAGATTAAAACATTTTAAGAACTATGTTGTTTGGGGACTCTTTTTGACTTTTACGAAGGAGGGTCCAAAATAACACTGTTTTGATGGTCAAAGTTTCTGACACTTGAAGAAGACCAATAATTCTATCACCCCTTCATATAATTATATATATACAATTTTGGTGATAATGCTCAGGGGTTTTGCAATTAACACACAAAATCAGCGAGACAAAATTTTAAATAGAAAAATTTTACCATCTCATCTTTGTTTTTTGCATAATGTTACACTGGCCAATTGAATGTGATTGTGCATTGAAGTATCCTTTGTGCCTTTTTATGAAGCTCTATAGCTTTGTGTACTTTCTAAGTGCAATTACACAAAGCATAGTTTAAAAAATATTGTTTACGTAGTTAATAAAAAAAAATAAGCTACACATTTTTGGAATTTTAGTTATGTGTTTGTATGTACTTAAGGAAATTAAGCAAAATTCTCCAGATGTAGGACAAGGTACTCTTGAGGTATTATATGCATTCCACTTGCTTGCGTTCTCCTAACCTACTTCTAAAAGATCTGCAGGAGTAAATTATAAGAGTCCAGTTGGATGGCCTACAAAGACTACTATTGTAAGGTTCAGGAATCAACCAACGACATGAGGTAATAACTGCATATAAACTTTGTTTTAACGATGAGTCCCAGCAGGGTCTCGCAAAGTTAGAATTGGAAAAAAACTTGGGGCTTACAGGATATCTGCATGCAATTATGCTCTCTGGCTGCCGGCATGCAGGAATAAATGGTTGTGGGAAGTAGGCCAGGGAGCGGACAGCTTGCCCAGTTACTCTGTCTCCATCAGGAACTTCCACACAGAGCCCCCCAGGTGCAGGCACTTCCCTTATATCTGTTGGAGGCCCAGGGACATCATGGTCCAGGGCCTTAAAGGGGACACCTCTGATCTGTGGGCCCATGTCACTACACTATATATGTAAAGGCAGAGACCTCTACACGATATATGTAAATGCAGAGACTTTTACCATTTGGAGTTCTTAACTTTATACATTGCATTCACAAATCCTATTGGTATATTATGGACATTCGTAATTATATTGCAAATAAAGAAACAACGAAAAGACAAATAGAAAAGAGTTTTCTGTATCAAAGATTCTTACCAGTTGCACAGCTTGATTACTAAAACACATTCTGGTCATTTTTATTCCTGCTTTGAAAGATCAAAAGGTGTGTTCTCTATGTGTGCTGGTGTGGGAACAGGATGTTCAGATCGTGGGCAGCACCACTCAATCCCTTATTCACTTTGATGTGCTATGAGAATTAAACTTAAAAGATAAACCTAACATGCTCAGGGCAATGTTGGCAGCCAAATGGAGTTAAATAAGTTTTGTCAGCTAGGGAATGGATATTTCCATGCCCTTTTGGTCAACAGTTTGGTCAACAGTTTATGTTATCCTAAATCCCATCGTTTAGAAATGTTGGCATGGTAGAGGTAGCCATGTATTTAAGGAAATTAAAGATAGCTATACAGTTTGGTATTTTGTTAAACAGTTATAAAAGTTTTGAGAATAACACAAATATTAGTTTTCACAAAGTTTGCTGCTAAATTTATACACAACAAGGTCATAAATATTTTAACAAAAACAACTGTTTGGTACCATCTCAATATTTTACTTATTTTTTGCTACAAATTATTTGTTTAAAGTGAAGAAAAACTTTGTATGGGTTAATGACAATTATAGCTGTATCATCTTCATTGAAGAAAAGCTTTCAATTTCATTAGAAAACCTATGTGTCAGGATCTGAAAGGATGTCATGGAAACACCAAGTGAGGTTAATGCCTCCTTGCAAAGAACACAGCAAAGCGTTTTTTAAAGTTTTCACTGAAGTTGAACTTAAAATGCACTTGATTAGGGATGATCATTTGGACATCACTTATATAATAACTAAATTAATTGGCACATCAGTGTCAAAGTATCAGTGTCAAAGTAAAGTATGAAGTTTTCATCTGCATTAGACATTGTACAAGATCCCAAGGGTGGGTCATGGATAAGAGATACAGATGAATTGCGAAAAATTTTAATATTGTCCAAAAGTTCCTGTAGTTCAGTAATTTAACTTAAAAGGGTGAACTAAAATTGACTACATGAAAAGCAAGATATTTCAAGCCTTTATTTGCTTTAATTCTGATGATCAATCCAACCAGTCAGACTCAGAGTACTGTATACTGCTATCAACCTACAACTACTGGATTGAGAAGACAGGCTAATAAACTCAAATGTTCGTCACTGCTTTTTTATTGTCTAGTAAGGAAGCTGCACTTGAGACCTTTACCCGTCTGTAAAGCGTAATGATTTTTTATGCAATATACAACTTTTAAATCATACATTTTGTGATGCATCTGCTTGTCCATTTACAACATTTTAGAACAAATATCAGAAAAACTGGCAATGACATTAACACCTTTAAGACAGATTAAGAATGACCATTCCCATGAATCATAACCATAGGTAACCATAGACCTTAGTAGATACCTTTGGCAAGACTTGCATCATTGTTTAATCAAAGCTCTGTATTTTAAAGGACTATAAGATGCAACTGACCATAAGACGCACTCAGTTTTTAGAGCAGGAAAAACAGAAAAAAAAATCTTCAAATCAATTGAGTGAAACATTTCAGCCACAACTGACCTGCTGTTACTAGAGAGCACACTTCAGGTCACATCTCATCTTCTTCACACACAGGGAATAGGAGGGGGCGTGGGGGAACTGCTGCTTATGTCGTCCCTCTAGGCTCTGTGTGCGTGAGGAAACTGTCAGTGTGAGTGCAGCTTTGCCACACACAACCGTGCATTGCTTATATCAGCAGAGCCAATGCAGTTCAGATGAGATATCCGGTCGTGGGTGGATCTCCATTCTCACAGCTCCTCCACCTCCCCGGCTTATCTTCTTGCTGGGAGAGCAAGGATACTGTCGGGAACCAAGACATGACTGACTTTGGGGGGTGAAAAAGTGCATCTTATAGTCCAAAATATACAATAGTTTAGTGTCTTCAGAGACTATATACCTTCCTTGATCATATTGTATATACAATCAAGGAAGGTAGGGAACATATAATTTACATAAAATATATTTATAGTTGGCATTCAAATGCCAATGTAACACTCACACCCACAGGTACTGCTGGTTTAAGATGTTGGGTTTCGGCAGTCTGTAATAACAATTCTGGAAACAGTACTGAAGAAAACTTTTATTGCTCTAAATCAGGGGGCATTAAACTGCGGCAAAGCATTCTGATCTGCCCCAGCATAATAGGACCTAGGGCCACGCGGGACACACAAGTTGGTTGAAAAAGAAAGGACCTCTGCTCAAAAACGCCATCCCATTGTTCCTGTGAGCCCTCCAGCCATCTGTAAGCAGGATGTGACTCATCCCAAACACAGGAAGTGAGGTGCATCCGGGAAAGGCACAATGACCCTAGAGATCCAATCCTTGGTAAACCTCCTTAAGGTGTGAGTATACTTGCCTTTTGTTTTGTTTTGTTTATTCTTCTTATTCCATAATTATTACACCATTACAGTACACTTACTTTGTTGTACTGAGGTTGTGCACCCCAAACATGTGTCCTTTTCCTTGTTTGTCTGGTACAGGGGACCACACTCACTCCATTTAAGGAGCTGCCGAACACAAACACGCAACTTAAAACCACGCTGACCAATACCAATACTGACCCTAATTTTGCTCAGGCCCCATCAAACCCACTGGGGCCCTTCTGGCCACTGACATCACTGTAACTGTGTAATCACTGCTGACAGTTGTACGCAATGATTTAGTATCTTTCTTGATCTGCCCAGCATTTCGCTCCCGCACCCAATCCGCAACTGGGACCCTGCGGGCATGATAGGCAATATCACTGGCCGGGAATATGGTGTGTGATGTCACTTCCAGCATCGGCAGATTAAAGTCCCCACCCTCCTATTTAGTTCCTGCCTAACTTAGTAAAGAGAGGACTTTACTCTCCTTAGTAATGTTCCACCCCGCACATCATCTACAAGCGGGGTGGGAACTTAGAAGGGATGTCCCCTCGCTACTAAATTAGCCTGATTTAAATATCTCGGATTTTGTGAAATCAGGATTAGGCCGGGAAAACCATGTACAAAATGTGACTTTCCCGGCCAAGAAATGCACAGTTACAGGTATAGTGATAGGTGCGGGGCATGACAGCAAAGGTGAAGCTGATTTACAGCCAATTGTAGGGGGGGGGGCATGGTTCAGAGAATGAAGCAGAAGGGGGATTGAATGATTATTAGGGGTTCTTGTGTAAGTGGGGGATAGTTCAGAGAGTGAGGCAGAAAGTAGGAAGGGAATTATTATTATGGCGGGTTTTGTGTGAAAGGTACTTTCAAAATGTAACTTAAGGCTTTCCAGCAGTCACAGTACAGATAGGGTGTTCCTGAACCCAGGGATTCTTATCCCTTTCCAAAGGTTAATCTGAGGATCAGATCAGTAGCAACCTGCTCTCTATATAGCAACTGTATATAGCAACTTTGCAGATCCCTTTGACTACCACAGTGGCAGGACATATCACCCAGTATTTTCAGACCTGTCAACCTTCATGTTTTTATCTGGCTTTCCCGGGCAAATCCAGATTTCAAGTAATCCCGGATTATTCCCGGATTCTTGAAATCGCGCACATTATCAGCACAAGCGGTGTGGGGCATTAGCAGGGAGAGTAACACCCTCACCCTAGATCAGCCAAGAAGTAAGCCCAGCACTGGAAATGACGTCACTTCTGGTACATGGAGCGCGGAAGAACCATGTTCAGTATACTGGAAGTTACATCACTGACGTCACTTCCTGTATGTCCCCCCCTTTTTTTTCAAAATTGACAGCTATGAGTAATCTTCATGATTTGCATACAAAAACAGTACCTCAGAGGATTTTCATTCAGATTGTTCCCCAGGCAGCTGATGACCCATTCCAAATGCGGTACCCTCTTCTCTTTCAGTACAGCACAGTAACGTATCTCCTGGCTCCCCCTGGCTGGGCAGAGCCCAGAAACCTCCTGGAAACCCCAATCCTAGGCTGCACCGGGCTCCCAAAGACCCGAAACCTTCTTGTGATGATCCTTTTATAACCTTGTCTATATATTAAGCTTCCTGAGTGGGAAGTACCTTCCCATCCTGTAGTTCCATTTACCTGTTTCATGGTCCATGTAGGACCATTTTGACGATTTCGAGTTAATTGCAAAGCCCCTGAACATGGTATGAACAAAACAATACTTTTTGGCACAGATGAAGTTCAAAGTCAGAGTAAAAATTTCGAAAAAGGATATGTCAACTTTATTGTTTAACTTAATTTATGCAAAAAACGTACATTGTGGCTTAGAGCCATACTTTTTTTTTTTCAAATGTTTCCCACACCCCTCCTTGTAATCTCCAGAAATGCTAAGAAAGGATAGTGATGATTACCTTTTTATGGGCTTTGATATAAGCTAACAAAGTAAGTCAAGTCGAAAAATTCGGACGATCTCAGTTTGAAACACAAACAGTCTTAATTCCACATTTGCACTGACTTCTCTACAGTCAGAACAGATCTTACATGTGGACTAGACAGTCTTTAAATCTATTCACACCAAACCAAAACACCAAAAGAACTAACTACGTGTGTTGCATTTATTGCTTCAATGGTGCTACCCATTAATTGCAAAAAAATGAAAGTAAATGATGGAAGAGGTATTAGACAGGAAAATTTCTAAATTATAGTCCATGTGTTCTAACCATGTTCTTATGGGGAAAGCCAACAATCTTATAGCCTCTTACCTGAAACAAGCATAAACATTTATAGGATTTATTAGCTTGTAGATAAAGATAGATAGTTGTGGCCAAGTCATTACCAAAACTGTTGTGTCAGCATACTAGTCAAACAAACAGCATTTTAGAAATAGGAAGATCAATTATAGTTACAAAGGTTCAGTCTGCACTAGTATTTTATTATTTTAACCTCCCTACATTTGAGAAGAGTCCAGCTCGTCCAGCCTGGACTTGCAAAATTGCACTGGACGACTTACACTCGTCCATTGCTGATCGCAGCCCTGCGGTGCCCTCTCACCTTCCCCTGGCATCTGCGGTGGCTGCGACCAGCACTCTGATGCTTCCTGCATCCCCCCCCCGGCACACCAGGAGGCAGCGGTAGCTTTAAATACAAATTATACTGAACAGCGTTTTCTTCTCAGTATGATTCAATGTAAACATCTCACCTGAATAAATGATCTGCTGTCCTTGACCAGATTTTTGTGTTTTCTTGTTAATTTATTTATGAAATTTTTCTTTACATAATTGTGTGTTTTAAACATTATTATATTCAGGGTGCCTTATAGGTAGTGGTGTTGGGATCACC
Source organism: Ptychadena robeensis (assembly GCA_036250615.1). NCBI lineage: Eukaryota > Metazoa > Chordata > Amphibia > Anura > Ptychadenidae > Ptychadena > Ptychadena robeensis. Next base: position 66,218,804 of record CM070032.1, on the reverse strand, counting down.
ATTCCGGGCTGCTTGATCAACAGGGCAGCCAGGTTCCCCGGACTGTTGTGGATTTAGAGAGGAGTTGCTAACACCCCCTACACTATGCCGCCCCTTAAGCCGATGAGGGCATTATGGACATTTCTGGGTGTGTGTGTCCAGCGTAATACGTGTTTCCTGTGTGCTGCGGGATGCCCTCGGATACAGAATGCCTGGCTGGATCCCGCTGCCGCTCCCAACCGCGGGCCTGACTTGCCAGTATAGGCTTTTTGCTATGGGGCACAGTGAATTCTAGTCAGTGAAATGTATATCGAGAGCCATAGAATGATTTGACCAAAATCCTGATCAATGAATTAAAGAAAAAGAGGTTGAACAAGGACAAACTCACAGTGGTGGCACCAGTTTGTCAAAAAAAAAACTGGCAAACTACCCTGGGACTTTTCAATGGTCACAGCGTATCATAGAGAGAAATTAATCCAAAAGGAAGTATTTAACATGACATAATTTGAAAGTGAGTTCTAGCTACACCCCTGGTTTCAGGCCTACAACATAAAAACATTTTTCCATGAAAGTCTATGGTGCGCTTTTGAAACAGAAATCTGGACCTCAGCAGTGCGCTAAGGAGGTTAAACCTTTGAAAATGAAATGTATTTTAAACTTTTTGATAAAACATGGGAACATTCAGAAAGAATGTACTTCTTTCTAAGAGCAGCATGTGATAAAATTAACAATTTTATTAAGGAAAAAAATATGCTGCATATCTGTTTTATCATGTCTACTCTATTATCTACAGTGTGTTTTTATTTGGATTGTACATGATTTTTATCTCGACTTTATTTCATTGTCACACTTAAAAATGTCATTAGTGTAGCTTTCATTATATACTGTGATTATTTATTGCATGCAAATCTAGTTTATCTTCATTGTTATAGCTCTTCTATGGTACAAATCAGTTAAAAATCTTCTACATGGCTCATTGGCAATGTTTCTTTAAACGTCTAAAGCCATTATACATGCATAATATATGTATGTCCATGCTTTTACTTCTGCAAGATTAATTACTACTTGAAAAATTATCAACTGAAGAGGGGAAATGGAAAAAATATCTGTCATAAGAATATTCTAAAAGAGTCAGAGCAAACTATAGATATCTTAATTTATAGATACCTTAATTTCAATGGTCATTTATAGATATACTAAAAGCATTGCCTCGTGAAAATGATCACTGAATGCAATGCATAAAACACTGGAAACATAGTCTCTGTGTCATAAGGTGTGATTCACGAAAGGTAATGAACAGCAGGAATACATCAATATGTTACTTTTGCATTGAGGGATCACATTAGTGCACCATTGTATGCATTAATACCCAAATGAACACTGAAACTGTCCAACAAACCCTACACAAAATGGATATTGTATATAATTCTGGTTTCATGTGCATTAAGCATCTGAATAAATTCTGTTCTGATAAATACACTAATGCATGTCATATAGTTCAAATAAAAAAACAACTTGCTTTGCAAACGAAGGTGCAAGCAAACAAAGCAGCAGGTAACAACTCTTGGATATTTGAGTGTAAATATTAGGGAAAAGCACATGTATGTGTAAATTTACTATATGTACAATATACGGTAGCCTAAGTGCACTTGTTCAGCCAAAATCTGGCCACATTCAAGTAATTTAAGTAATATCGGTATACAATTAAAATAATTGCCCATGATCAATAAATGCAATAAATTTAAGTGTAGTATAGAGCAGCATAGGCAATATTCAAATTTGCCTTATTTCTCAAATTATTCTCCAAATTTACAGAGTAAATTAACACATTCCAGATCTCCAGATGTCCATTATATCAGCATTTGTAAAGTGATTTATTGCAAAAGCAATTTGTGATGTCATGGTGACATCTAGCGGCAGAATGTGAAATTGCACCTTTAGTGTAATCTTATGAAACAACGTTTAGAAGTAATCCTTTGCAAAAATCTGCATTTGTACATGCGAATACTGCATGGTACTTTCCCCAGAATCTTGAATATTTGAGATTACAAAGATATAGCACTATATTTGAGATGTGCTGATATTCGCAATAAAAATTTGCGATTTTAATATTTACTCTCAACACTATTCAAGTGTATGATTCAAGGAACTGAAGATGTAAGTTTGCGTCTCCTATCGGCTTTATAGGGAAATCCAGAAAACAAGCCATGGGTCATACACAAAAGGTCAGTCCAATAAAGTGCAGTACACATGAATAATGTAAGAGGTATGGCCATGGACAACCCAAAGTCAGGGCAGGCAGAGTTGAAGCAATATCAGAAATCAGGCCAGGTCACTATTGGCAATAAAGACACTTACAGAGAGGCTGGGAAATCAAACAACACAGAATAAATCTTTGGGTTTAACTTACTTTTAAATGTGGCCCCAACAAATAGGCACTTTAAATGACCCTTAGAGCACAGCTCTCCTGTTTAGCACAGTTTGTTCTAGAGGACTCAATGGCTGTGTGCATACGCCAAAGGGAGACAAGGTCTAAGACTAAGGTGGGACTGTGGAGGACTTGGATGCTCCTTGGTTGGTCCTAGCAAGTGAGTTAACTTTAAAATAGCAGGGTAGTTGTTCTGCTATGATATACATGCTGCATACCTGTTTAAAGATTTTTAAATGAATTATAAAAGAATAAATAGTGTTTTAAAATGCAATGGCCTTGTACTAATGGATCTGATTAAATGCATATAGAGAGAGAGTGGCAGCACATTTCCCTGGCTCTGCTATCTCTCCCGCAAAAACCCTGTATAATACCCCTTTGAGACCCCGAAACCAGACCCCAATACCCCACAGCGGTTGCCCCACGTACTAGCTACACAACCGGAGGCTTTTTTGCGTTCCGCCTTCTCAGTCACGGACCGGGCCAAAATCGAGGCCGAGGCTTCGGCCTACACCGGACGCCGGGACACCTCTCAACCTTCACCAAGGCCCAGCGGAACAATCAGTGTGGGCTCCGGACACCCCTACGACCCTCCGGCCTCCCTGGGAGTGACCATCGGCGTGTTTTCCGGCCGCCCGGCACGCACTGAGTAAGCCAGCTCAAAAATTTAGGCCGAATCTCTGGTATATGCTTACTAGAATGGAGGTCGCTGAGATCGCAAGCGCCACGATCCTGAGTTGGGGAGCTTCTGCCCTGTTTTGCCCCAGGTGCTTTTATTAATTTGACAGGATTTTTAGGCTTGACCGGGAGGAAAAGTCTAAACGGTCGGCAACACGAGCTGTATTATTATTCACGTTTACGCATGAAAGACAATCCTTCACAATACTCTGGTATTCCTTCTCACCTAAACGGTCACGGTGGACCTATCCGAAACGTTGGTGGGTGAATAGTTGGATGGTTGTTTAAGAGCGCTTCTTAAAATAAATAAGGGCACTGTTAAGGTTAGTCAAGATGGTCTCCTGGCCCTTGTAGACAACTCAAATAGTCCCCACAGAACATGTAGGGAGTGCCAGGTATTATTGGCGATGTCAAATTTGGTCACTCACACAGTCCAAATGAAAGAGGGATTATTATGTAGCAGATGAAGACCCACATGGGGTAATAGAGCGCAGTAAGGTTAAGGATGTAATGTAATGCCCAGAGTTAAGGGGTGTAAGGAGTTGGAGTGGTCTCCAAATCTTTTCCAGTGAGGCCGCAGCCCCCCAGGACACATATTGACCCACCCCACAAGTCAGTATGCTCACGCAGAATGTTGTCCCAGTTTGTCTGCAGGGATGTAGCTTGGGAACAGGTTTCTCCACACTATGGTGCTGTAAAGTATGCTTTATGCTGTGAGTTGGGAATGGAGGTAGGCCAGAGCCGCCCGACCGTCACATTTAGAGTGCCTCCGCCTGGTAATGTCCTAGCTAAACGAACCTCAGCATGTGCGATGTGAGTTGGGTTGTCGCCTTGTATTTTTGTTTGTGAGGCACTAAGCTGGGTGTGCAGGGTCTGTAACTGAGGATCTCAGCTGGAGATTTGGGCGCCCTGCGGTCCCGCGCCACTGTGGGCCCAGCAGCGGCT
>CM070032.1:66191229-66203150 GCA_036250615.1 Ptychadena robeensis | reverse complement strand
ACACTATATTTTTGACCGACTCAAGGGGGTTACTGCATAACACTGTTTAAGTATTTAGATTGACATCAACACACATATATATTATATCATTATATTATAGTACCACAATTATACTGACTAAAGCTGTTAACATAACTTGTAGATTGTCACACAAAACACATTCACTACACGGCCTCACAGCATATCTATACTCAGTTCATGCACATTTCCTTTGTACTACAATTGTAGTGGTTGACCCCTCTGGTCCCTTGGGTCTCGTCTTGCTGTGGATGGGCTCCCAGTCCCCTCCAATTTACTTACCTAAAGGCTGTGAGTATATATGTACAAACACTATATAATGTTTAATATGATGATGTATAATTGACTAAGATGACTTTGTTTGATATTTGCTAGCAATGGAAAACATTGAATTCTCCTGAAAAAGCCAATGGGCGAAATGCATCGAGAAAATGTGTTCCCAATCTTGCAAAACTCGATTGCTCTGTATATGTAGAACCTTGGTGTCAGATACATGTTTGTAACATTTTATCTTATTTATACATTATGTTAATCTATTGAATTGATGACATTGTAACATTTCTGTTATTGACAATATCACTGGATTACTCAACACTGCCTAAATAAATGGTGTAACATTTTACGCATGGTTACTGTGTATACAATTAGGTGCCTTTAAAGTCCCCATATAGTCCCTAGTCTTCATTTGGGGTAGTGAAGGGGTTGATGCAAAGAGCATCCGTCTTCTTCACACCCCCCAAAAAATAGTTTTTTAATAGTTCATACAACTGTTCTATTTTTATTCTAGGGTGTGTAGATAGTTTATGGCTGATTGCTTGCATATGTTTTATATTTCCTTTTTTTGTGTCTGGTAATACATTGAGTTTTGCTCGCTCATCTTAAACGCTGTATAGATGACAAGATATCACTTCACAAATTAAACTCCTTTACATTGATTGAGGACTGTTGTAAAATGTGAAATCTTATTTAACAAAGCAAATTAGGCCTATCTTATTTCATGTCCATAATTTCTTAGATTGATTTCCCAGTCGATATATGGGTCAATCAATCCTGTTAGAAAACCGAAATATTGAACATGAGCGTAGATCGCGGTCGATGTCCATTGCATTGCATGGAGACCACGGGTCCCCATGCAAAGCATTGTTGGAGCTGAATGACACAGCAGTGATGTGCCTCCAGTTCCTTCGATGTCGGGAATCTCGATCGGCTCCTATATCAAACCATGTGTTCCCTGCTTTATACTTTATATGTCAAAATATCAGGTATGTAGAGCTATACAACATTTGCAGTCTTCTCCTGTTCAACCATGTGTTAAATGGAATCAGTGCTCCTGAAATGAAGGGGTAAATGTGAGCTTTGGATATAAATATTTTAAAATCCTTTTTCAATCGATGGAAGCTGTCAGCTGGTGTTAGACTTGGTGTGCTCAGACATCATCTTTGCTTTGTATGGAGAGGAGACCAGTTGAGATAAAGTCTGAAGAATGTTATTATGAATTAGTTTCTTTGGTTGATGAGACTTTTCAACGGTTTATGAAAAAGAATACATATGGCATCTCTAGGAGCTGCATAAGAAAAAAAAGAATTACCTTAAAATCCTAAAACAAAAGTACATTGAGTTTCCATACCTTTATCTTTGCAATAAACAGCAGAGATATGAAATTGTTAAACACAATATAAATGTTATTTGTGCAAGGTGCTACATGCTGATATCACTTTAGCAGAAGCTCTGCAGATCATAGACCTGGAGTCAGAAAACCTTCCAAATGGTGGTAGCAGGTGAATCTGTTGGGTTTTAGGGCTAGGTATGTAAAACATTAATCTATAACTCCCTAAAGGGACTCACTTATACCACGCCAATGTGAAGGGCTTTTAAGGCACTGAGAGTCTAAATATGCCGTTTAAAATGTCTTTATTGATAGCATCGAACCAAAACTTGTATACAAGGCATGTTATAAAAAAAAACATTAAAAACATAGTATAGGTGGTTATGATTCTGTTACCAATCAGTACATTACAGAATCATGTCACAGAATCATATTGTGGCTGGACACTGTGGTTACCATTCCACATATGGACGCTGATACCCAACAACAGTTGGTCTTGCTGGCAGTCTGAAACTCTTTAATATAGAGGTGTGCTGAGCCTTAGACACTGGGGGACACCTGGAGTGAAGGTTTTTTCCCTTCACATCAGGAGTTTTTCCTGCTGAACATCCATGCTAAGATATCTTCCCTTACGTGACAGGACAACTTAAAGCTACAGGAACTCTGGCCTCATCCATTCCAGCCTCTATATTTCAATTGTTATTTTGAAAAGCATAGCTATCATCACAGCATTGATCCAGGCTGATATTTTAGATCCCCTGAAGAAGCCTCATTTTCCACGGGGAAACACCTTAACAGTCTGTATCTATCAAGCACTCCTATATGTTTAGATGTACCAAATTACGTGGAGATGTTACACTTTTATAAGTGGAGTGATTATGTGTGATATGATTCTGTAATGTACTGTTTGGTAACAGTTTTGAATGTGTTTTTTTATAACATTGGCTTGTATACAAGTTTTGATCCGATGTAATCAATTAGCACCTTTTAAATCGAATATTTCGACCCTTACTCATTTTGGTTTGAAAACATGCATGCCACCCCTTTACATGTGCAAGATGTTGCCTCTCACATATACCCTTTCTCACTTCTTTAACCTCCCTAGCGTTCGTGACAAGCCCAGCTAGTCCAGAGTTTGTTTGTGAAAAAAACATATCCCCGGAAAGCTACGGCCATGCTCTTTCTAGCCGCAGCATTTCCAGCATCACGAATCACGTCACAATGATGCTGAAGGGGGCAGGGGGTGGGCGGTGCCTTAGACCTCCATGTTAATGGAGGGGCGTCTGCTTTCCAGCCCACACAGCCGTCGTCATTAATGATGCCAGCTTTATTGACAGGGACAGGTGGGAATTGCAGGCAGTGTATTTTGTATACTGCCGCGATTGCCCGTACCAAGCTGTTAAAAACGGCGGTGTCAAACACCTTTAGTAGTACAACCCAGATTTTTGCCATCATTAAGGTATCATTAAGAATACTTACTCTCCAAATTTCACGCTCCTAGCTGCAACCCCTCATAGTTGTATCAAAGCTGTCAATTAAAGCTTAATAAATAATAAAAAAAAGACGAACTGGCAGTGTATACGTGATAAATTCAAGCTGTATATTAAGCTACTTCAAGAGACAGACCCAGAGCCCAGAGACAGAGACCTAGGCTTAGGGACTACATGACTGGGTTAGGAAGGATCTGGCATACTAAGAGATAGTAAATCTAATGTTATGTTATTATGTACCTAATTGGTTGGGTCAGTTTGTAGGAGGGGTCATTTGTTAGTTTAATTATTTAATTAGGTTCTTGGGGAGTAAATGTTGTTGAACAATTCAGACAAAAAGGGGCAGCTATCTTTTTATACCCTAGTCATGTTCAAGCTTGAAATCCTATCTGAATTGGAAGAACCTCCCCTGCAATGCCACAAGATTATCTCAGCTAACTGTTCTCATTTAAGAGATTTTCAATTGCACAGCTCCAACTGTCATCTTACAACTTTCATCATGTGGACTAGCAACTTGGGACACTGTGCAAGAAATTTTTTTGACTAGCTGATTTTGTGAATAAATTGAAAAACCCTTGAAATTGGTCACTAAAATTTCTAAAGATGTAGAGAAGGGTTGTGGGAACATTCCAAACATGCATTGCTCTAACACAGGTAGAACATTAAGTAATTTGAATTCCAGGACTAAGTGACCAAGCTGTATTTTCTGTTACAAATCAGTTTGAGCCCTAGTTTATCCAAGCTTTTTGAGCTGGCATCACTCCTATTTTAACAGAGAGTTCTTGGGATGGGTGGCCCCCAGATTGGTGGAACAGAAGCAAGATTGCAGAAGTAACAGCTATGTCCTTTTGCTGGCTGTCCTCCTAAAAAGCAAGGGGAAGAGGAGGTAGCATGAAAACACCAAAAGCCTGTAATTTTGTCACAAAATACAACCAAAGTGAAAAAATTGTTTAAAAAATAAGTATAATACTGCAGTGCAGGGCAGCTAGGGTCAGTGCAAAAAATGCAAGCATGTGTGAAAGGGTCCTCAATTCGTTTTATGGCTTGGCATACACAAGTTTAGTCGATTTTAAATCATTATTTTTTTTGTCTGCAAGAACATAGGTGAGTAATACATTACAAAACATCTTGATGAAAATGAAGGAAACATCATTGTGACCAAACAATTTAATATTTGATCAATGTTTCATCTGACCAACTACAGAGAGCTACTGTTTTATACCTGCTGAGTTGATTAAAACAGCTTTAGGATGCTTTAGAACAGCTTTGATTATTTGGAATGGTATAGAACTTTGGATTTTCCCAGAGACTGTGACAGTTTGTGAAGGGTATGAATAATTTTGGACACAACAATTTTTGCTCAAATGAAAATAAAATCTGAGAAATGTTTTTTTCCCACAAAAATGCCTCTTGTACATCGTTTTTGTCACGGGGCAGCAGGTGTGGACCCACTGTGCCACGTGTCCTACCTCCTCTAAGGGCGTTGTCTAAGTGAACCCCCTCGTTCTTCACAATACTCCTGATGGTGGAGATAGACTTTCCCGAGGGGATCACCAGGTCACTACTTCTTGAGGAAATGTAGGAACACAAGGCAGCTGGTCCAGGGGACAGCAGGGAACACTCCAGGGACACAGGTGTCATCAGCGAGACAGTGTGACAGGGCAGCGCAGGTAGCAGAAGAGTGCAGCAGGCAGGTAAGGGTTAACAGGTATCGGTCTCAGAACACAGGCAGTCTCTATCTCACAGGAACAGCAATGACAGGCAGTGCTTAGCATAACACAGAGACTGCAAGGCTGAAAGGGCAGGGTTCCTTATAGAGCTGCAGGAGGTCCACTATTGGTCAGCCAGGTCACATGACGAATACCTTAAATCCCAGGAAATGACACGCGCTGGTGTTTAGGAAGTGTACCAGAATCACCGCTGAACAGGGCACCAAGATCTGCAACGGTAAGTAAGGAGGCGACGGCGGCATACTGCTGCTGCCGTTACAGTTTTATTATCTTTTGGGAGACACCTATGTCATTTCCCGACAAAAAAGAACTTGCTGGTTGAGTAAAAGTAACTTTTTCAAGTAAAATTTGCCAGGGGTATGAATAATTATGGACTTGACTGTATATATATGGCATCCTCTTATTGAGTGCACATCTGCTTCCTTTCTGTTGCACTGTTCTGTTGATAATCATTCTCTTTCTGACTTACATCTAATAATGAAATCCCAAACTTTTTACTTAAAAATATTCACTTATAAATTGCCATGAATTGTTTAAGGCGAATACATGGAGTATAGTGACTTTAACAAACACACACAGCTTCGCACAAAAACTTACCACATTATTCTCCACAAAGTGTTGCTAAAATGAATGCCAGGACTGTGCAATACATTATTGAAGACATAAAGAAAAATGTGATTGAATATTACCAGACTGTGAAGCACTTCTAAAGTTCATGGGGTGTCAGAGAAATAATTGATTTCAATTTAACAGTAATGAGTCTAACAGAGCCACTTACAGATGAGACTACAAGTGTGATTGATAAAACAGAGCGATGTTATCCATTTTACATAACCTTCAGGTAGCTGATTCCTAAAGCTGGCATTGTACTGGAATTACATTTATTATTTGAACTTTGTGCTGACTACTAACAGAAAATGAGACTAGTAATAATGGAAAATGTTAACCATACTAATTTAAAGAATCTGACATTATGTAGCATACTTTTCATTTTAAAAGTGCCTACACTTAGATGTTGTCTTAAATATTTTAGTTGTTTTATTTAAATTTTTTGCATGTCCATTCATCAGCCCATCCAGACCATAACACACATACTATTTAAGGATGTCAGCACTAACTTTACAGTATAGTACAGTAATGTATACAGTTACTCACAAAAATGTAGTTCCCTCAAATTAACTTATCTCACAGCTAAAAAATATTTACAACTCTGACAACAAAAGGGAATATACCCCTCACACTGTGGTAAATATAGTATGTTCGCTTTTCGCTAGAGACACCCGATCTCTTGTGCTTTATCGGGCACAGACAGGAAGTGACGTCACTTCCGGGTTAGGAACAAGGCACTGTGTGTTCCATATACCGAACACTATGTCAGGGACGTCACTTCCGGTATAGCTCTGATTCAAATTCCTCGCAAGTAGGCAGGGAATTTGCATTTCCCCGCAAACAGGTGGACGTCAAACTTTTGTTATAGTCCAATCCGCCTGTTTGCAGGCGGACACGGTCTATGTCTGGCCATCACTAGTAAATATGTTATTCATGGTACAACACTCGAGATATGACACGTTTGTACATGTTGTCACTGTTAAGTTTGTATGACAATGTGCATTTGAAGTTCCCTCAAACCAACTCATCTCACAGCTAGAAATATTTACAACTCTGGCAACAAAAGTGAGTACACCCCTTTAGAAGATATCCAAATGTTTCCCAATTAGCCATTTTTCCTCCCTGGTGTCATGTGACATATTAGTGCTATAGTGTCTCAGGTCTGAATGCTAATTATATTTTGCTTTACCCCACCATGCTGTGCGAGTTATTCCCCGTGTTATGCTGCCATGATGTTGTATGCTAATCTTTAAAAAAATTTCTTTTCCTGATGCCCAATCATGATAGCATAATTTACAGTCCCTTTATGGATAATCTCCTAAAATTGGTATGTATGCTTGAAGTCCCAAAGTTATGGTTAACTGGTCCTATAATATAGGAGGTAAAACAAATATTTTAAATGGGACTTAATAAATAAAGAGTTTTATGTCTACCTCCTGCAGACTGGATACCTTGTTTAACTACCCTTTGTGTAAGATCCCTGGCTCTGTCCATTGCTCCTACCTCATTGTGTTCAATACAGTGTTTGTACAGTGGTGGTTGCTGTAATTATTGGTCGGTCCTTGTTTGTTTGTGGACTCCTGGTCCTTTGCCAATCCCTGTTCCCTGACAGCATACTTTGCACACATAAGACTTGGGGACATCCAAGGGCTAGTCTTCCAAGTGCGGCTAGTTGTCCCAGAGAGTGGGGGCTTGTCAATAGGTAAAGAGTGCTGTGTTGATTGGGGGGATTTATATCTGCAGAAATTTACTGTGATTTGATATGTTTGAATTTTTTTTGTGTGTCAGCCTTCTAGTACATTCATTTTGACATCCTTCTAACTCATTGCTGATGCAATTGTTCATTTTAAAAACATGCCCTTTCTTGATTAGTCGAGAATGTATCATTACTTTTCATTATCATCAGTTTTTCAGTCGTGGTCATAGCTCATTTCTTGCTTTGAGTATCAGAAAATAACCTCTATAACAATTTGATAATCTGGTAAGTTTTAAATCTTTATTAAAAGCACAAAAAATTAAGAACAAATGTGTTTGAATTCATCGTAGCAATAGATGAGCCTCATTGCTACCTTCTAAAAATGTACGAATTTGCACACTTATCTTGCAGTGCTGGGGGTTAATGTGTTATTCCCATCAGGAAGTCTGTCTGTATATACAGGTTTAGATGGCTTTCCCAGGCACAATTTTGTTTTTTTCTTTACCGTCTACACATTTGGTCCTATTAACCAGCCGCTAATAATCCTGAATCCGCTGCTGCTCGGGACACACTGCATAAGGTGCTCCCCCAGCGATATCTGACCTCCCAAATGCTTGTACAATATAGTGCATGTATAAATGGGAAATGCAAATATATATAAATATGTATATGAATACAGTGCTATTTCATTTGCTTCAGAATTATTTTGTATTATGACACAAGCAGTCAAATCCAAGTCCACATCACAACGAGCATGAGATCCATAGTTTAATCAATGAACCCTCCACTAATAGGAAAGATCCCTTTCATTATGCAAATAGTAGAAATCCCATTTTATTTACATATGCAGAATATGCTAATCACTATTGTTTATAAACAGGTCTCTGTATAGATTAGTCATTAATATTCATGGCATAATGTAGGAGAGAAATTATGGAATACTACTTAGGAATGTTTCATCCATAGCTTTCAACTTAAAAAAAGGGGGGAGGGGGACATACAAGATGTAACGTCACTTCCAGCGCCGGGCGGACTTCTCTGCTGATTTAGCAGGGAGAGGGCGTTACTCCCCGTGCTAATGTCCCACCCGCTTGTGCTTATAATGTGCGGGGTAGGACATTAGCAGGACGAGTAACACTCTCTCCCTGCTAAATCAGAGCAAATTTCAAGAATCCAGGAAAAATCCAGGATTTCTTGATATCGGGATTTAGACGGGAAAGCCACATAAAAATATGTTATATTGTCTATAAAGTGGCCTTAATGGAAACCTGCACTGAAAGAAATATAAGGGGACAGCTTTATGACTAGCTCTGGCTTCAAAACTTTTTAAGTCACTTTTTGACTTGGAAGATGTTGGTAGATGAAGTCTGTCACTGAATCAACATGACAATCTGACTTTTTCAGAACGTGAGGTTAGCAGACATAATTTAAGTGCTTTTTGTGTAAAAGAAAACAAAAACTAAAATAAAAATAGAATTACATTAGTGAGTACATATTTTCCTGTTTCTCCTTTTGAACCTTAAAAGGTTCTGGTAAGAAGTTACATTTCTTTAGAGGAATATAAAGGGACAAAACATAAAAGTAATTTCTTTATATTTTAACTTTTATATGTTGGGTCTGGGTTTCCTGCAGAAAGACTCTCCTTACTATATCTTACTGTTATTTTTCACAATATGAGACAGTGAAGCCAACCCAATAAGATGTATCACATGTTATTTGCAGTAACCAATGATTTTGTTGTGTGACTGCAATTTTTTCAATGATTCCCACTGTGGAAATCACAATTTATATCAAACGATTGTTGAAGGGAAATCTAGTTGGGCTGCTTCTATCCCATTGGAGAGGTAAAAAAAGGTGATACGGTTCTTTTATCTCTATAATTCCCTAAGAGCAGTGGTTCTCAATCTTTTTAGATTTGCGACGCCCGGAAGTAACCTTTCAAGTGACACTTCCTGTATTTGGGACATGAAAGTGACGGCGTGGAGTGATACTTCCACATTCCAAATACTGGAAGTTACACTCCGCGAGATCACTTCTGGCATGATCAGGTAAGTGTAATGTCCCCTCCTTCCTAATTTTCCACCCCACTTGTGCAACTGATGTGCATTTCAGAAGTGTGAATCCCTATTAAAGGTTTGCAAGCAGATGAACTCAAGTACAGATATTTTTTTCAGCATAAACCTAATGTTAATTAAATTGCTAACAAGATTAACTAGTATCTTATGGAAATTAATTATTACTTTAAGGTAAATGTATTATTTAACTGCGTCTAGTGTTTCTAGAGTGATCTACAGAATCAAATGCAAAGTGCTTTTGAATAGAGATGGTCGCATTTTTTTTAAAAATTCGATGATTTCGCCGATTTCGAGTTAATTGCAAAGCCCCTGAACATGGTATCATCACTAAACTTGCTGGAGATGTAGAGAAGGGTATACTACGAACAAAAAAGTTTGTCTCTAACACAAATAGTTTTTGCACAAATTAGGTTCAAAGTCAAGTTAAAATTTTGAAAATCGTAATTTCGACTTTAATTTCGGACCTAATTTATGCAAAAATGTGCTAGAGCCATACTTTTTTTTTCTCAAATGTTCTACATCTCTAGCAATTTTGGTGACAATACCATGTTCAGAGGCTTTGCAATCAGCTCAAGTTAGCAAGTCGAAAAATTCGACAATTTCTACTTTTGACTAAATTTAGATTATTTTTAGAAGAGATATAGCACACATATGTAAGCACTAAAATCAAGGTAGAATGGTTTTGTGTATCTTCCTTTACTTTTATATTGCACGCTAACAAAATATTTTTTTATATCAAACAGAAATATAAAAAACAAGAAGTTATATTGTGAAGTCTGTCCAGCCAGCATGTAGTTTTCTTTACAGGTAGTAACACAACATTGTTGTGCAAGACAGCTATTGCTGCTTCAATGAAAATCAGAGACTGCTTAGTCTAATGTGTATATAAGACAAGCCAGAACTAAAGGTGGAAAAAGTTCTGAAATTATTTTTCTGTTCATACACGTATTTATAATATTCATCCTATAACATGCTTGACTGTTACTGTGACCCAGCCTTGTGGGAGTTGCTTAGGGCTCAGGTTATATAAGGTCTAACAGGGGAATTCCCAGGGTCACAGAGATTGCTGATCTGCAGAGCTCTGTCTGTGGGACTATTGCACTCAACAGTAAGGGAACACTACAGCATCTGCTGAAGGGGCTTGAGAGGCTTTTTGGGCAACTGCACTTCCTCTTTGCATGGACACAGCTTATGGAACTGTTTATTTGAAGAAACATGTATTCCTAAGAATTGTCTCTGCTGTCTGGGCTCATAAGCATTATTTTTATAAAGCTTTATATCTATGTGGATTACCAATAAACCCCATTTTGTTATAACCTGTATGCTGATATTGGATTCAATTTATCATAGGAACTATGTAATTGGCCCTGCAATAGCGAACACTGTATGGAACTGCCAGGGTGGATGAGAGGGCAGGCTGGCAGGGCGGATTGTGGCTCAAAGGAGAGGTCTGGGTACAATTATTCACTTGTATAAAATATACTGGAGACACTGTGCAAGACACAGGAGGTTGAAGAGGTCAACAAATGTCTGGTAAAGAAGTTGGGGAAGTGCAATAAGGTTTTCATCTGAAGAAGTTAAAGTGCCTGTACATATGAAAAGAATATTTTGTGGTGAGCGCATGAAAAAAAAACCCAATCAAAAAAAACAAAAACCAAAACAGTTTTCACCAGTAAAAGGGTTAAAGTCATTGTGTTTGGGGAGTATATTGTGTTAAAATGTTTAAAACATTCCTAAAATATTACTAACATCTTTAAAGTCTAGGTATCAAGGTGCATAGAAAGATAATTGCAGTGACCAGACCGAGTACCCCTTCTCTTTTGTTCTCGGGTTAAACTGTCAATATCTGAAAATACATTCTTTTTCTATATTCACCACTTATATTGAACTGAAAACTTCTTATAGATTGTGTAGTTCTGGTGGCATAACAGTGGGTCATTATTTTCTGTGACATCATTAGCCCTAGACTAATGCTCAGGTAGTCAAAAGATGCTTTCTGGTCTACAGTCTAGAAGAAAAGGAGGAGCCAATGGAGTGCATGTCAGGCAAGTATAGGTATTGCTTAGGTGCTGGGAACACACATGGACTAGAATATGAGGTACTCCCAGAGTTTCCTAGTCCTGCCAGTGTTCAGGGAGGGGTTAATATATACTTAAGCAGCCCATACACGGGTCAGATTTTCAATCAATCAACTTAAAACAATCAATTTTTAAGTCTGTATAAAATTGTATGTCGATTGTATCATGCCCCATATGTAGTACAAGATTTTTCATAAATTTTTGATCGAGTTTTTTTCACTCGACATAATAATCGATCCAAAATAGTCCGATTGAAATTTCAATCAGAAGTGAGGTAGAATAGGTAGAAAAAAAATCGATCAAAAATTGGTTGACCACACTTACCGAACCAATTTTCAATCGACCGATCAAAATTTACCATCCAGTCCGATCAAAAAACGACTGAATTTTCACTAAATTTTGATCGGATTAAGTCGATTTAACCAGGTGGGCAAAACTCAATTCTCAATCAATCGATTAAAAAATTGATCGTTTTAAATCGATTGATTGAAAATCTGACCCGTGTATGGGCTGCTTTAGACATGGAAAAGCACATTTGACTGGTAGCTTCCCCTATAACTTGTGTGACACGGTGATGAAAAGGTCACCTGTGTTTCTGGGTAAAGTGTTGGATGGCAGG
>CM070032.1:66175205-66186818 GCA_036250615.1 Ptychadena robeensis | reverse complement strand
ACTGCCCTAGCTAATAGTTCCCTATGCAGCAGCAGCAGCTCTCTGTTCTAACTCTCTCCTAACTCTCTCCTCTGTTCTAACTCTCTCCTTCTGTATTGGCGTCCTGTACTTGATATGTTATAGGGGGTGTGATGGTCCTTGAGGTGGGGGGTGCTCATTGGCTGGATTATGTCTGCTGACTGTGACTCACAGGGGTCAAAGTTTCACCAATGTTAAAAGATAACGAACTCGCCATATGTTTGCGAACATGCGATGTTCACCGCGAATAGTTCATGGGCGAACAGTTCGGTCCATCACTAGCAGAGGATACACCTGCAGTTAAGATCTGTGGCAGACAATAAGGTTTGTACAGGCAAAAAATTCTACATAACATGAGGCCCGATCAAAGGGATCCGGCTGGAATGTGGTAATTTAATGCCCTCTCACTACTGCTTTGTACATTGTTTTAGTGCTATCCTTGGAGTAGGTGCAGCATATGAAGTACATTTTATTATTATATCATATATCCCTCAGGTTATACTTCTTAATTACATTTCATTGTAATGAACATGGTGTGCAGAGGTATTGTGGGGGGGGGGGGGGCTGCAGCAATGAAATAGCATACCCAAGTGGCCTTTGGCATGCATTCCAGAGGTGGCACCTGGATCCCTCTCTGTGGGCACGCACGCAGTCAACTAGCATAGGGTAAGAGAGAGTGGAGGCAAGAGAACTGCAGCATTCAGCTGCCTATAGTCTCTCTGCACTGTCCATTCTCTTCTCCCTCTGCCGAATACACACAGATCCCCCACCCCCAGCCAACTTAAAGGACCATGGGGGAACTATCTTCATTAAGTAAGTAGATTTGGTGCAATGTTTGTGCCTATGTGTGTCTCTGTGTCAATCTGTGTGTCTGTGTCTTTGAGACTGTGAATAATGCATGTCTCTCCATGATTGGTGTTCCCTTTTAACTTTTTTTTTCTGACAGGATACTGCTCTTTTTTTGCTCAGTTAGAAAATGGAGTTGTATTTCAAATAAAGTTTGAATCTGAACCTTGGTAGGTTGTAAAACATTTTTGGAATCATGTATGATTTTTGTTCCACTTCTCACGTGTACAAACAGGTACAGTCAGAGAGGGTAAAATGCAGCGTTGGACATCAACAAACCAGGGCATTGGAGGGGGAACATCTTGATATGACATCTTCAGGATAGTTAATATAAAGTATACAGCATGAACAATAAAAAGAGAGAGGGAAGGAGAGAGTGATAAAGCTAATAGTAAGCATCCTCAGGGATATTCAGTAGCCCTCCAAAATGGAAAAAAGGGGAACATGTTTGTTTTTTTGTTTTAATAAAAAATGTGTTTGTTACAATGCAGATTTAAAGATTTTTGATGTTTTATTTTGAAGTAATGCAAAGACTTCATGGAACTTTCTTTTTCCTTGCTATCTCAGAAAGAAACTTTTTAATTAAATTCCCTGTGTTCCTTTGAGATATGCTTTCTCAAGAGATTTTATACAACTTGTGCTCCAATATTTTTGCTGCAAGGAAGAGTTGACAAGCTGATGTGACAAAAAAAGAAACATTACAACCTGTGACCTGTGCATCTTCTTCCATTTTCTACTTTGGTTATTCTGTAGACCTTAGAAAAATCAATGTTAGGCAAATGAAACGCGCAATGGCTATCTTCATGCTGTTACATTTAAGGACATCAATACCATGGGAACACAATGCTCTTAAAAATGCAGTAAGAAGAAATATTTATTGTAGGCAGGGAAGATTAACAGTCATTCAAAGGAAGCATTCAAACCAAATTGTGGAAACATTGTGGAATGTTCACAATGAAAGCATACAGGCATTTGTTTTTATTATACAGAATTCAGGGTATATACAACTTCACTGATCTTTTTCTGTAGGTCATGCATGTTGTAAAGGATTTTTTACCCATGTGTGCCCTTGCTGTCTATACTGTCTAGAATTTTATATTGCCATGTGTGCTCATGCTCTGTGAAGGATATTACAATGGCAGATTCATGACCATGCTCTGTGTTGATCATACAATGGCATTTCCAAAATAGTCAGGTTCCTCCCAGTAAATACAATTAACAGTTGGGCCATTGCACCACTTTATCTTGTATATGTAGGAAAAATCAATGTTAATCTGTTGTATGTATGTATAATTTACCTATCGGTTCTTTTATTGGTGGTATTTTAGAAACTAATGGCCAACCTTCTAAAGTAAAGGCCGCCACACATGCACCGAGCGGCGGCCAATTTTTGCCGCCCACCGATGTGCGTGCGCGCTTGCAGCAAAATCGGCCACCTATCGGGGGTGCCCACATGGGGCGACAGATTGGACATGTTCCATAATCTCTGGCCGATGGCGTTAGTTTCAATGGAGACCGGCTGTAAGTGATGGAGTGCAGCGTGATGACGTCATCCCTCTGCCCGAGGGATGACGTCGTTTTATAATAAATAAAGGGCCCATTGGGAGCAGTTGTGGGACACTATTCCTCACCCTCCACAAAAGCTGTAAAAGCTGTAAAAACAAGGAAGCGATGATGCACTGGTATGCAGTTCGTATAGCAGCCAAGTCCCCAACTACTCCTCTGACACCTGGTGGACTTTCCAGATAGCTCAACAGTTGGAAACAGGTTTTTACATGGCTCAAAACACTATGTATGGGTGATTCTTCACCTGGAATCTACCCAAATAAATTTCAGGAGGTCAATAGAGATGGTTAAATATTTTTGACTAGCTGACTTTGTGAGTTACAAAGCCCTTGAACATGCTTTTGTCACCATAATTGCTGGAGATATGAAGAAAGGTTGTGGGTTTTTATTTTTATTTTTTTATTATTGCTCTAGCTCAAACTTTAAATTTTAACTTGACTTTTAACTTAATTTATTCAAAACTTATTTGTGTTAGAGCGATACTTTTGTTTTGTAGTATACCCCTAACCATCCATCTCTAGAAGTCACCCTCACTTCTACTGTCTCTGTTGCAAATGTAGCTCAGGCCTTCATACACACTAAACTTTGAAGCAACAGCATTCGGCAGAATTAAAAAAATGTATTCCAAAATGGCAACCATGGATAAATAACTATATGTCTGCAGATTTTAATAGAGATATTTTCTCCACTGTTAAGTTAAGTGCACTGTCCTAATTAACATCCCCTTTCCCCTGCCCTATTTGTGTTGTTCATGGTTGTTCATCACCTTTTCTAGGCCTAACGCTTCCTCCCTCCCTTGATTGCGGCATACATTGTCATTGTGCATTGCGGCAGTGCGGTTTGATTAACCATCATTCTTTCAATCTGTTTAATTGGATGTGTTTCTGTATTTCATTTCATTTAGAATATATTTTATTGTATTTTCAATAAAATAAACATGTTTATACAACAACATACTTATATACTGCAGTATAATTGTACATGTTTTGCACTCACATGCTAACAAAGCCGGGAGAGGGCCGAAGAGGGTCAGGAGGCCGCAACCTCAGGTGAGCATCAAAAATACATTAACTTTGTAGCAGGAAGGAGTTACAGGGGAAGTGCAAAACTACTGGTATTAAGAGGGGTAGATCCCAAAAAGACAGGGGTCACATGGCATCCAGTAGCAAAGTTTTAAAACCAATAAAGAAAACTAATATAGAAGAAGGGAGAGAACATGGTGCCAATCACAACTGGGATTAGGCTGGGGGTGTTGGGGGGGGGGGCAGGGTTGCGGGGTCAACATTGGGTGGGCTTATTGTTTACATGGCAACCAGATCTCCTCAAATTGTTGGTGGCGGTCGAGGTGTATACTGGTAAGCTTTTCATTTACAAATAAGCGTCTATATGACTTTTAACCTCCCCCAAATGTCAGAAGCTGTTTTTTTCCAGGCCCAAGCTATAGTTTGCCTGGCTGCTAGAAAGATAAAAGTGGCCAATTGGTGTTGGGATAGAGTTAGGGAAGGGTGGTGGAAGTGAAGGACAGCAAGCCAAGGGTGTTTTGGGATGCAGATTTTTAACTTCTGTAGAATACATCCCCTTTAGATAGGATGGTGTTAAAAATAGTGATGGCCGAACTGCCCGCAAGGCGGACAGTTCGGCCGCGAACAAGCATGTTCGCCCTCCTTCTCGCCAGCGGACAGTAGAGTTCGACCCGCCCTGTTCGCCGGCAAGAAGGAGCCCTCTATTCTTCCTCCGGTGGGATCATAAGCAGCGAGATCCCGCTGCAGGAAGAATGTTTTCACTGAAGACCGGGTAGAGAACCCGGTCTTTCAGTGAAAAACTGGCTCACAAACCCGGATGTGACGTCAGCACACCAGCAATCTATGCGTTCCAGGTGCCGGATGTGACGTCACTGACGTCACATCCGGGTTTTCCCGATTCAAATTCCCCGCCTAGAGGCGGGGAATTTGAATCTGCCCGCGAACGGGCGGACAGCGGACTTTTTTAAAAGTTCGATCTGCCCGTTCGCGGACGGACATGGCCGAAGTTCAGCCATCACTGGTTAAAAACCATGCAGCTTGAAGGTGGTAGCACTAAGCTACACAACAATGTAGAAAGGGCTGGTACTAAAGGGAAAATAGAACAATAGCAATATTTAGAGCTCTTGCATTTAAAGTGTATGTATACACAAAATCTAAAAAAAATATATGTAAAATTAAAGTTTCACTTCTGCTGCAGCCATGAAGAGCCAAGAAGAGAGAAGGAGCTTGAGGGACCTTCTAAATCACTTACAAGTAAGCGTTTCTTTTTTTTTTATGCATTCCTACCTACTTCTAGTGCCATTCATGCAAAGGTTTAATGAGAAAGAGTAATAGAAGTACCACTTAGGTCTTAATTTATACAAAAATGTACTTTTTTTAATTAATATCAAAATGATACATGATTAATTTAATAAATAATATAACTTGATTATTCATTATTCATTCCACACTTTTATATATATCTATACCTAAAGGCCCCCATACACCTTATAATCTTACCATACCATTTCTGTACAAATCAACTTTTGTTCTACCAAAATCAAGAAATAAGAGGACATTTCTAAACCTACCAATCACTATGTATTCTATCAGGGAGGACCCGGCATTACATAGTTGTTGGTAAAACTAATGGAAATTGTATGGAGTGATCTATAGGTGTAAGGGGGAACATGTTGGTTCTCTGTCGGATCCAATTCTGAGCCCCCGATCAATTGGACGCGGAATCCTCCCTATTATCTGCAATTCCTAGTGCCATTCATTGTAGATCATTTTCTGGTGGTATGTCCTCTTTAATTCTACTACGTAAAATCAGCAGGTGGATATTGTGACCCTCTGATTCCTGTTACCCATCCTCCTGGACCATTAGCCTGAGTGATCTCGGGGTGAGTTTATTTTACGTAACAATACCCAGCCCCAGGTACCCAGGCATACTCACCTGTCTGGAGGGAGCCCTCTGCTTTTTTTTGACCATTCTGGGAAAACTTTTGATGAGTCTTGATGATGCCGATTTGGGGGGGGGGGGGGGTGCAGCGTCATTGCAGTGCCATTGACCTCCATTCATACCCTCCCTCTATTCGCGGATAAATCCCGGATTTTGGAAATCGGGTTAACTTAGAGGGAGGGGGTATCACCTCTGGGGGCTTTACCAGGGCGGGGCTGAGAGGACCTTAAGATTTCGCATACAAGATAAGGTCTTTTTTTTGCCCATCCTCCTATTATCGGCACACATCCAGTGGCCATTCATGCAAAGATGAAACTTCTGGTGGAGGATTGGTTTGATTCATGCATCACAACTACGTGGCGAGAGCAGTGGTGGCCAACTGAGTTGATATGGAGGGCCACAGTGCGTCCCTCAGCATCACTAAAGGGCCGCACCTCACATTTTCAACCTATACTGCTATAAAGGTTACTGCCCCCTACTCTAGGTTATGTGCTGCAATATACATTATACAATCACCAATCACTGGTAGGGCATTTACCAGTCTGCTGATCCCCCGCCACACTAGAGGAGAAGAGGAAAGGCAAGGACTTTGCTCAGGGGGCTCCATCTGTTCGTTGATCTCGCTTTTTATGTACGCCTAAGGTTATCCGCCTCCCCTCCTCTTTCCCACTATAAAGCCCCCCATACCCCATAATTACCATGCAATTTCTGTACAATCAACTTTTTTTCTACCAAAACAAGAATGAGGACTTTCTCTTCCAATCACTATGCTTTATCAGGAGAACCCGCATACATAGCAGTGATATAGTGCTGTGCCAATACGTATGTAGCTTATTCAGGGAGATCCGGCACTTACATAGCAGTGATATACCTTCCCAATCACTATGCATTCTACAGGGAGGACCCGGCACTACATAGCAGTGATATTACCTTCAATCACATGTATTCCGAGCAGGGAGGACCCGGCACTACATAGTCAGTGATATCTACCTTCCAATCACTATGTATTCTATTAGGGAGGACCCGACACTACATAGCATACATATATACCTTCCAATCACTATGTTTCTATCAGAGAGGCACCCGGCACTACATGTAGTGATATATCCCTCCAATCACGAGGTATTCTATCATGGAGGAGCCCAGCACTACATAAGCAGTGGTATTATACCTTCCAATCACGATGTAGTCTATCAGGGAGACCGGCACTACATAGCGTGCATATATACCTAACCCCTTCCAATCACTATGTATTCTATCCGGGAGGGACCAGCACTACATAGCAGTATATATCCTCCATCCCTATGTATTCTATCAGGGAGGACCCTGCACTATATAGCAGTGATATATTACCTTCAATTCACTATGTATTCCTCTCAGGGAGGACCCGACACTACATAGCATGATCTATACCTTCCAGCACTATGTAGTCTATCAGGGATGAATCCGGCACTACATAGCAGTGATATATACCCTTCAATCACTATGTTTCTATCAGGGAGGACCCGGGCACTACCTAGCAGTGATATATAACCTTCCAACACTATGTATTCTATTCAGGGATGACCCAGCAACTACATAGCAGTGATATAATACCTTCTCAATCACTATGTATCCTATCAGGAGGACCCAGCACACATAGCAGTGATAGATCCTTCCAATCACTATGTATTCTATCAGGGAGGACCCCGCACTACATAGCCGTGATATATACCTTCTAATCACATGTTTCTATCGGGAGGACCCGGCACTACATATCATGATATATACCTTCCAATCACTAGGTATTCTATCAGGAGGACCCGACACTACATAGCAAGTGATATATACCTCCCCACATACACTAGTATTCTATCAGGGGGACCCATCAACTACATAGCAGATAGATACCTTCCAATCACTATTATTCTATCGGGGAGTACCCGGAACTAACATAGCAGTGATTATACCTTCCAATCACTATGTAATTCTATAGGGAGGACCCCGCACTACATAGCAGTGAGATTACTTCCAATCACATGGGTATTCTATCAGGGCGGCCCAGCGATACATATCAGTGATATATACCTCCAATCACTATGTATTCTATCAGGGAGGTCAACCTAAAAAATAAACCCTTCCAAAAACAACGAGTTGTTGGTAGAATCTGAAGGGAAATTGTATGGATAATCTGAAGGTTTATGGGGGGGGCTTTAGAAGTGGGTGGACAGATGAGTTCTTTTGTGGCCGATGCAATAACAGTAAGGTTTTGGGGGAGGACCCGGGGGGACGCCACAGACCACCCAAAGGCCGCATGCCTCCCTGGGGCTAAGTAATACTTCTTTTTTGTAGTCCCCACAACCTTCTGTAACGTCTCCAGCAATGTTTTGTGAACGATACCATGTTTCAGGGGTTTAACAAAACAACGCACGCTGTGGAAATTTCACATCTTTTTCCAGAAGTAACACTAAGAATGCAGGGTGGTATCTCCACATCCTGGAGGGGTTAATGCTACAAGTCCAGATACGTACAATGGGCCGCTCTATACAATTCGCTCCCTTTAGGCTACGGCGAAAAATATAATACCGTACTGTAAGATGTTTCCTTGAGGCAACCTGTAACCTGCTAGACCATAGAAGCCAAGTTTATCCAGGCACAAGTGTCTGCAATCGAGATCCTACGATCTGAAAATGAAGGATTGGTTTTCGGAGCCTGTTATTTCCCACCAGGATGCATTACCCATCCACAGACGGCCATTTATTGGACTCATCACTCAGATTATCCAGTTTACTTTCCACAAGTAAAAATAGTCCCGTCTTCGTACGGCTAGCCTAACTGAATCATTCATAATATGTATTAATCCAGCGCAGTCATCGAGCAAGGTCCGATATTCAAGTTGCCCAGACTAACCTCTGCTCTGGTACGATGGGGTTGTAGCGGCTCCACTATCCTGCTTACTTTACATTAAGTGCAATATCATGAGTGGCCACTAGGGGGGATACTCTGTTCACCAACCTTCTATATTGTAAGCCTCTATGGGGGCAAAGTCCGCTCCTGTGTCATACCCTTCACCTGTTGTTATCTTTGTGTTACATCTCAACGGGTGTATTATCACGATTGGCCACTGGGGTGTTTTAAATTGTTTTTCTATGGGACATGTGCTTTTGTGCTTCAAATGCAGAGCTGAGACTATGGACTAGGGATGGAACGAACTGGTTCGCCGGAGAACAGTTCGGCCGCGAACCTTCGGCATTTCGCCGATCCTCTCGCCGGTGGACAGTAACGGGTGTTCGACCCGCCCCTTCTATCAGGGAGGACCCCGGCACTACATAGTCTTGATCTATACTTCCAATCACTATGTCATTCTATCAGGGGACCCGTCACTACATAGCATTGATAGATACCTTCCATCATATGTATCTATCATGGAGGACCCGGCATACCTAGCAGTGATAGATACCATTCCAATCCCTATGCTATATCATTTCAGGGAGGACCCCAGCACTACATATGCGTGATGTTACAACCTTACCAATCACTATGTATTCTATCGGGAGGACCCTGCACTACATAGCAGTGAATATATCCTCCAATCACTATGATTTCTATCAGGGAGGACCCGGCACTCATAGCAGTGATAGATACCTTCCAATCACTATTAGTTCTATCAGGAGGACCCACACTACATAGCAAGTGATGTATACCTTCCAATCACTATGTCTTCTCATCGGGAGGACCCCGGCACTAAAAAAAAAAAGAAAAAAAGAAAAAAAAAAAACATAGCAGTGATATATATACCTCCCAACCACTAGTTTCTATCAGGGAGGACCCGGCACTACATAGGCAGTGATATATTACCTTCCAGTCACTATGTATTCTATCAGGGAGGACCCGCACTACATAGCAGTGATAGATACCTCTTCCAATCCAGGTCCCGATATCAAGTTGCCCAGACTAAATACCTCTGATCTGGTACACTGGGGGTGTAGCGCTCCACTATCCTGCTTAACTTCATTACGTGCAATATCATGAGTGGCCACAGGGGGGAATACTCGTTCACACTCACTCTAGATGTAAGCTCTATGAGGCAAAGTCCTCTCCTGTGTCATAACCTGCACCTGTGTTTATCTTGTGTTCCCCTCTCAACAGTGTTGTATTATCACTATGGCCACTGGTGGTGTTTATAGTGTTTTTCTTGGGAAAATGTGTCTTTGTGCTTTCAATGCAGAGCTGAGACTAGGGACTAGGGATGGACCGAACTGTTCTCCCGCGAAACTCGGCATGTTCGGCCTATCCTCTCGGCCGGCGACAATACGGGTGTTTCGACCCCCCCGTTCGCGTCGCCGGCCAGAATAAGATCTAAATTCTTCCTTCTTCCTCCCGGCAAGGAGCAGAACCTGCGAGATCCGTGCGGAGGAAGAATCTTTTCACTACAAGAACCGGGCATGAGCCGGTCTTGTAGTGCCAAATACCGGCTTCAGAACAGTAAAGTGACGTCAGTGACGTCCCAGCCGGCCCCGCACCCAGGAACTATGAGTCCCAGATGCGGTTCCAGGGACCGTATGTGACGTCACTGAACTCACATCCGGTTTTTTCCCCGAATTCAAATTCACCCGCCTGGAGGGCGGACGGCGGACATCTTAAAAGTGCGACCGCGCCCTGTTCGCGGACACTCCGGCTGATTTCGCCCATCGCTCTAGTGAACTTACCCGCTGCACGGTTCTCAGAGATCTCTGGGCTTTTTTGTTGTGGTGGTGCTTTGGCACATTATTATATTTTATCTTTCTATTTATATAGCAACCAGCATATGACGGCACCTGTACATACATTAGAGTGAGATAAACACAATAACACACAGGTACAGGTAATGACACAGGAGGACTAGAAGGACCGCCCGTTTTGGGCTTACAGTTAATGGTTGGGGAACAAGTATACAAGAGGTGGGGGGAAACATAATTAGAACAGGAAAGAGAGGAGGGGCTCCAGTGTCCATAACCTGCACCTTGGTTATCTTGTTGTTGCATCTCAACAGGGTGCACTGTCCCTTGATTACCTCTGAGCCGGTACGATGGTGGTCGTATGCTGCACTATCCTATTACCAAGCATATCAGAGATTTCAGATTTATCTGCTGCCAGATGTCCGGGGTTTTTATTAAGTGGCCATTGGTGTAATAACTCTGTTTCCCCAACCTTCTGTATCATAACCTGTCCTTGTGTTATCTTGTGTTGCATCTCAACAGGGGGTGCAATATCGAGTGGGCACTGGTGGTGTTTATAATAGTTTTCTATGGAACATTCGTCTGTGTTGCTTTGAATGCAGAGCTGAGAATAGGATCTTTCCCGGCTGTCAACTTTTCTCAGAGATGTCCGTCTTTTCGGGTGCGGCATGCATCATAAGAAGACAGAAAGAGAGGAGGGCTCCTGTGTCATCACCCTGTACCTTGTGTTATCTTGTGTTGCATCTCACATGGTGCAATATCCCGAGTGATCCACGGTGGTGTTTATAATGGATTTCTATGGGAAAATGTTCTGTGTCTTTCATCAATGCAGAGCGAGATAGGTGACTTATACCGGCTGTCACTGTGCTCAAGATCTCGGGCTTTTCGGGGTGTGACACGCATCATAAGAAGACAGGGAGAGAGGAGGGTCTTCTGTGTCATACCCTGTACCTGTGCGTTATCTTGTGTTGCCCTTTATCAATTCTATTTAATGTACAGCGCTGTGTAATCTTTGGTGATCACTAAATAAAAAAATCAAATAAATGGCTTTAGCTTATCAGATATTTTGGATGCCGGTCATTTCTAAGCTGCTGCCAACAGGCTACCGGGGGTTGGCTGAGTACCATAGGACATTCCGCTCAAAGAAGCCAAAGGGACCTGTCAATGTCATTTCACAGCCTGCTACGGATGTTTTTCAGCCATTCAGAAAAGTCTGAGTCTGAAGTTATATCACTGATCGCCAGATCTATCCTACTGCATATCATGGGTGTATGCGGTGAAATTTAAGGAAATCAGGTCCGACCAATCCGATCTTTGCATTTATTTATCTAAAGTATCTAACATACCCTTTCATTCATTTTGGATCTAACAGAGCAATGTCCAGAACGCAGAACCATCATTGTACATTATATGGAGAATAGTAAGGCCTTCACGTATAATTCATGACATGCTCAGTAGAGGGGAGCTTCTTTACAAGCAGCAATCGTCCTCCACTCAGCTTGCCATGATATCATCCCTGTTA
>CM070032.1:66159035-66172705 GCA_036250615.1 Ptychadena robeensis | reverse complement strand
CAATTGGGTGAGTGATCAATTGGCCATGGAATCCGACACGTGTATGGCCAGCTTAAGAGCTGTAGGTCCAGTTATATGTCATTGTTATACTCCACTAGTTACCACTATCTTATGATGACAGAACCTAAAATACTGTACCTACTTACCAAGACAGAAATTGCTCCCATAAAAGTCAACTCTGTTAAAAAAACAAGAAAACAGATTAGATCTCAGTAAGTATAGGTCTGGATAGGTGGATTAGGTTAGGTTAGTTAGGGAAATGATTAGTTGTTTGAATTGATTAGTTGATTGATCAATGATTAGTTGATTGAGTTTGTTTAATGTGCCCTGATTCTTAAACCCAATTAGAAATAAATGAATAAATCTTAAGTGCAACATGCTTAGACCCCCAAGCTCTGCATAATTGTGTCATATGTAATGAACCTGTTATTTCCATGTCATGTTTCAGCAGGGGCTGTCCTTGACAGATCGGTGACTGGGGGGGGGGGGGGGGGGGGGGGGGGGTTGACAGAGGGGCTGCGTGCCCAGGTCACCGGGTCACTTACAGAGTCTGTGACTAAAGCAGGGTGACTAAAGCAGCGTCATCATGCTGCTGTCAGATATCAGCGGGGCTGGGAGACACAGCTCTGCTCTCCCCGGCTCCTCCTCCTCAGCCGAGCTTTGCCTGGAGACCCAGGCTAAGCATCAGACATTGCAGTATTGCAGTAATGTCCGATAAGGCTGTTTTCAAGTGGGATTAATTTGTCCCGCTCGAAAACAGCAATGGGGGCAGATTATATGGGTCAGATAGATTGCCGTGAGCACGCACGGCACTCAAATCGGCCATCAATTTGACCCATATCTCCACGTCTGTACCCTGTTTAACCAGCACTCCTCCAGAGACGAGTTTCTCTCTCCGTGGATGGCTGCACACTTGATAGTCAGGCGAACTGGGGGTTTTCATGTCACCCAGCAGGATGCCCCCTTGTACAACTGCCCATATTGCCCCAATCTATCCACCACTGTCTCAGGCACAAATGTGTTTAGTGAAAACCTCATTTGTTGCCCTCATACGTTAGACATATGTTCTTAATAGATAAGCAGTTTTGCCTTAGTTGAAAAATAATGTTGTGATTACAAGTGTAATTAACTGAAATTTGATTTATTTAGAGAAGGAAAAATCTGTATGTTCTGCTCATCTCTTCTTCACATTGTTATCCAAGCAAGTCATTTGGGTATTCAGCTCATTATGTCCCAATTATGTCTTCACAATAAAGCATTTAGTACTACATAGCTTGAATTAACCAAATATTCTCTCCAATAACTGAGGCAGAGCATGTATGACTATTAATGAAACAGTGTGAATACATACTTTGAATATACAATGCAGATACTAGTAAGAAGACCCTGTGGAAATCCACCAGTGATTTTTCCTCATTTTCAAGCTTGCTGCTCTCTTTATCTTGTTTAACCTTTCCTTTCCTTCCTAAAGGATTAATAAACTTGAACTGAAATCCCAGGTCACCTTAGCAATGACTTCATACTCTGAATTTTCCACTAAGAATTTTAAACAGTTTTCCGTTCTATTAGAGTAATTTCTTAGAGATTGGAGTATGAGATAAAAAAAAAAATGAAACTAGTGAACTGTCATATGACCTATAATATACAGTATATGTACATTTTCCTTTTCTTTTAGTTCGCAATCTTGCTTAAATATTATATAGAGATATTGTTTTAATTAAGTTTCCACTAGAGCAGTGGTGACCAACTGAGATGATATGGAAGGCCTCAAGAAAATAAGAAATTACAGCATGCTTAGCTAGACGACATTATTTTTAATTTAAATTATACTTCCTGCATTAGGGAACATTGTAGTGTGGTAATGCACACATACATCGTCAAAGGTTATGTGCAGCAATATACACTACTACATACTATATATACAATCACCCCCTATTTATTGGTGGAATAGTGGGAGCATAGGCACTTACCTGTCTGCTGATCCCCCACCAACACATTTGCGCCCATCCATACGCGATCACTTAGATGGAGACTAAGCAATGATTTTTAATGGGAGCAATCACCCGTGGACGCGGCGGCGCGATAAAAAAACATGTCCATCCATGGGCGATCGCTCTAGTGGAAACAAGCCCTTACACTTGCAGTGAGGCGTCATGGATTCACACAATCTGCATGTTAATAACTGTAGCTCATTGCAACTACAGTACATAGTCATAAATAAAGAATGACAAGTTATAAAGTCAACATCCTTACTTTATTTGTAATTTATGGACGTTTCTGAAAACATATGCTTTTATCCACCACCCAAGACAGCTGACCTGAACACCATCAATTTTAAAACTGACAATATTGACAATGAATGGGGTGCTGGCCAGCATAAGTATCAACAAAAATCTTGTGACCTCTACTGCCACAAAATCTTAAGCCAGCCATACACAGTCGGATTCCATGGCCGCTCGATCACCTATCCGATCGATTCCGGCGATTCTGGTGGGAATCGCAGGTGTGATCGATCGGCCAATTAAGAGAATCCGATTGCTGCATACCACCTTGTCCAACGGATTCCGGGACGATTCCGTGTCCGATTGTCCACCTCACAAATGGCAACTCCCCCTGATGTGTGCAGAATCGGATCAAAAAGACCAACATGTTGGTTCTCTGTCGGATCCGATTCTGGGCCCCCGAACGATCGGACGTGATCGATCGGACAAGGTGGGCTGCACACGATTCCGGCACGATCGTTTCGCGTGCACGCGCCCGGAATCGATCGGCCCGGAATCCGGCCGGAATCCGACCCGTGTATGGGGGCCTTTAGATTGTACGCTAAATTACTAAAAGTCTGGGTTAGATCCACATATTCCATAGAACCAAAAACTTCATGACAGTTATCACAGACCCCCTTACAGTGGGTATGGAAAGTATTCAGACCCCCTTAAATTTTTCACTCTTTGTTATATTGCGGCCATTTGCTAAAATATTTTTTTAAAAATCCCTTTTTAGTTTACACACAGCACCCCATATGGACAGAAAAACACAGAATTGTAGACATTTTTGCAGATTTATTAAAAAAGAAAAACTAAAATATCACATGGTCCTAAGTATTCAGACCCTTTGCTGTGAACCTCATATATTTAAGGTGCGGACCATTCCTTCAGATCATCCTTGAGATGGTTCTATGCCTTCATTTGAGTTCAGCTGTGTTTGATTATACTGTTTGGATTAGTAAAGCCACAAAGTGCATGTCAGA
Source organism: Ptychadena robeensis (assembly GCA_036250615.1). NCBI lineage: Eukaryota > Metazoa > Chordata > Amphibia > Anura > Ptychadenidae > Ptychadena > Ptychadena robeensis. The sequence continues at coordinate 66,169,458 of CM070032.1, read as the reverse complement.
GCAAATGAAAACCATGAGGACAAAGGAACTGCCCTACAGTACAGCTCAGAGAATTGTGGCAAGGCACAGATGTGGCCAAGGTTACCAAAAAATTTCTGCAGCACTTAAGGCACCTAAGAGTACAGTGGCCTCCATAATCCTTAAATGGAAGACGTTTGGGACAACCAGTACCCTTCTTAGAGCTGGCCATCCGGCCAAACTGAGCTATCGGGGGAGAAGTATCTTGGTGAGAGAGAAGAAGAACCCATAGATCACTGTGGCTAAGCTCCAGAGATGCATGGATCCCGCATGGAGAAAACCAGACACTGCTCATCAGCTGTCCAATACAGTCCCAACAGTGAAGCATGATGGTGGCAGCATCATCCTGTGTGGGTGTTTTTCAGCTGCAGGGACAGGACAGATAAATACAGTCACGTACAGGGATATCCTGAATGAAAACCTTCTCCAGAATGCTCAGGAACTCAAACTGGGCCAAAGTTTTACCTTCAAACAAGACAATGACCAAAAGCAAACAGCTAAAATAATGAAGGAGTGGTTTCACAACAACTCTGTTCTTGAATGGCCCAGCCAGAGCCCTGACTTAAACCCAATTGAGCATCTCTGGAGAGACCTCAAAATGGCTATCCACCAACGTTTTCCATCCAACCTGACAGTACTAATTACTGAGCAAAGGGTCTGAATACTTAGAACCATGTGATATTTTGGTTTTTCTTTTTTATTAAATCTGCAAAAATATCTACAATTCTGTGTTTTTCTGTCAATATTGGGTACTGTGTGTACATTAATGAGGATAAAAAAAAATGTAAAAACTTAATTTTACCAAATGGCTGCAATATAACAAATAGTGAAAAATTTTAGGGGGTCTGAATAACTAATACTAATACCCACTGTATATTAACGGAGTGTCATGTGATGTTTAAATCCCAGAGGGCACAATGGCAAAAGCCACTTACATCGAAAATTATGGTAAGCAGATTTGCCTTTTTGGCAGCAGAGTTAAATGTACATTGGCTTCATAAAGCATCTGAACATGTTATTATATTCAGAATGTCTACCAGACTCCTGTATGGACATACTTTGGGAAGTTACAGGCCTACAATGTAAAAAACTTTCTATGGTGCGCTTTTGGTACACAAATCTGTACCTCAGCAGTGCGCTAGGGAGGTTAAAGACCAAACATAAATTAATATTAAATAAATATATGTGGACACAGGTTGAGATTCCAATCAGTGGTGTGGACTGAACAGGTGTGAACGTACCTTTGTTTTCTCTCCCATCCTTTGGGCTGCTGTGGCCTGCCCTGTTGGCCTGTGGAGCTCTCCCATTTGGGGGCCCGGCTACCCCACTCTTTTGTCTGTTGGCTCCTTGTGTCTCCCATCAGCCCTGGTTTTCTTTATGGGACTTAAAAGTTCATGTTATCCAGGTAAGTTCCACATTAGGTAAATTCCAATAGATTTATAGTGAACTGTTTATTGTTATTTATGATACTTTTGGCAAGCATATGTCAATATTGGTATGGATAGGGACATTTGCATATATCTGTTGTTAAAAAGTAACACCACACAAAAAAAAAGATTTTGTATCATGTTTATTGACTATCTGAAATGTAATGTTTGTTAATGTAGTGTTGATTCTGATATTATGTTCACAATTGCTATTTCCAATACATGGTTAACGTTCTGAGGAAGCCCAAATTTTGGGGCGAAACATATTGACAAGACAACCTATAGTTTGAAACATCTTTACAGCCTAAACCAGGAAAACCTTGCCTTACAGTTTTGTAACCATTGTTATACCCAAAAAATAATGTGTCAATGTGATTGTTTTATTTTATAAGTGCGGGGTTTGCCAACTAAATGTCCCTACTGGGGGTACTTTTAGTCCACTCTATTGTCATTTAGGGGATGGGCAACCCAACCAACTAGAGATGTAAGTTGTCCTTGGCCTTCTCTAAAAACCCTAGAGAAAAAAAAAGTGCTGATGTGCCTATGGTTATAGTTGTGCAAGGCATTGTATTTTTTGTCACTCTCTGTGTATGTAAAATCTTGACAAAAAAGAACAAAAAAGAAACCCAAAAAAGGTACCAAGGACTTTGATCTTTGTAACTTTGACATAGAAGAACAAGATTATTGTAGGCAGCAAGAAAAACAAAGAAATGGATTCTTAAACAAATAAAGGCAACATATTCATAAGAAGATAATTAAGCTGACACTGAAACACTCACGGAAAATAAAGACAATTGCAGTAAATAACGTTACGACAAAACAATTTATTTTAGGCTTTTTTCAGTACTTGGCACAAACAGCACACCATGGCAGTACTATGGCATAAAATACTATGAAACCCTTAGTGACCATTGCAGAATCCTTGCTACAACGCTAATGACAAGCTATGTTTCTGTACAAACAGATTTGTTAAACATTTTCTGCACATCTTAAAAACCATTACAAATGATAAACATAGTTTAATGGTATTTGATTTTTCTTGCCAATGTAAACTGTTCCAAAGGTCTAAACTATTGTAATTTAGGAGGCCGATAAGCGCTGTGGTGGGTGGCAGGTTTTATCTAGTGCAATCAACTAACACCTGGGCTTTGGATCGTACACATAAACTTTTGTAAGAACATGCTGTAGGACAAACACAATGCAGGAAGCTGATCTGGTTAGCATTAAGATGGCAGACTTGGGCAAACTGTGGCCTAACTGGTCCATTTAGCCTTTTAAATCCGGCCCTTTGTAACCTTGGTGTCAAGATGCTCTGGCTCCCTTCCACTCATTCCCTGCAATAAGTGGAAAATTGCTAGAAGATGGTTGTAATGGTCTCCTTCTAGAGGCCGTAGTTTGCCCATGCTTGTAAAAGAATGTTAAAGTTAACTACACAATGCCTCTTTTTACATATATTCATAATTTTTTTTATATTTGTTATTTGTAACCTTCATGCCAGTATGATTATTATTGTTTTTAAAGCCATATAGGACATTTATTAATTCATTTTGTTTAAATTTACCACCCAGGCTGGTAGGACTTGGGACTGGGTGGACTTAACAGGTTCTATATAAGAGCTAGGATGGATTGACCCCACCTTAAATGTTGGTCTGACACATCCCATTATAAATTAAATAAAACTATAAAGAGATTGTTTCTCCACAATACAAAAAGTATAAAATCAAAAATATGTTTGTACCAAAGTTGTGACGCATAAAGCAGCTTTTATAGTACATACAAGTATTTATACATTTCAATATGGTATCAGAAAAACATTGTTTCATGTTGATATATTAGAAAAACATAGTCAATCTTGGCATTTCATCACCAATTAACATATGAGTCTATTAGAAGATTTTGTTCTCAACATGTTTCGCAAAGAATAAATCTGCTTCTTTAGTAGATTTATACAATCTTGTTTTCTGCAAACCAAATCACAAGTGGACAGGATATTGGTATAGGGAAAATATGGTTCACTTTCGAAATCATACAGGACTGGCTACTGTAGCTTACCAATACCAGATCATTGTTGGGTGCCATTGCCCAGGAGTGGACCAAAAGGCCGCAAATGGCCATGCAGTCTCGGCCCAGATGTGAGCAAGGCATACAAGTGGTGTCCAACTTTCAAGTTCTTTGTCTGGCCCCTCTGTCAAATGTCAAAAACCACTGTAGACCATGAGTCAAGAAGTTTGCCCACCTCTGGTCTAAGGTCATTACTGCTACATTCCATTTCCCATTCACCTGATAGTTGTCAATATGGACAACATGGGGGCATTAATGAACACCGCTGAATGCAGTAGCACGGTTGCTTTCTCAATCCATATGTTTTAACACAGCCGTAATCTCCACCGCAACAATAGACTACTTGTAATGGACTTCTAACACTTAAAATTCCCTCTGGCATAGTGCTTCAGATGTGCAGTCATGTGACATCCTTTTTACCACAAATGTCAATGTTTACATTTCCTCTATAATCTGGTAATTAGATTTAAACAAGATTTTGCATACATATAATATAATGTGATATAATTATGTTTTATTATGCATATCCATGGCTAACTTATGCATTCATTTTTTATGTAAATGCTACATAAGTCTTTTTTGTGTCCTGTAATGTAATTTCTGCAATCAAGGATTCAAATTTGACTGAGAAAATGAAGTGCTTGTTTTTTTTTTACGCTTTTTAAGATAGAAAAACATACGTATGGCTACCATAAGTATGACTGCTCAATGTTTTTGATGTCCAGATACCAAAGCTTCCAACTGTTACTCTTTTTTGTGTATCTAATCCTTATGATCCATGTTACAGGGCAAGTGGCAGAGGTGTGTTAAATGCCTACATACCATGTGCTTAAAAGTACCATTCTTCCCAACTCTGAAAATTTGCATTTCCATTATGTTAACATTATGGTAATGCATAATTTTTGTAGTTACCTACCTGAAATAAAAACAAAAGCTAGAATTCCTCAACATAGGAGCTCCATGTACATCTAGCCTTAAACAAGGTAAGGATAGTTTTTTTTCTACAAATCCTCACAATAATCGGATGTTTGCCACCGAGGGACATAAAGAAAACAGGTGAGTTTAATTAAAATGAGAATTGTTGTTTACCTAATTCTACCTTAAGAATATATCCACGCTTTTCAATGTACATTGACATTTCGATTGAAGTAGCCTCATGTCCATATTCCCCTCAGAAACAGCAGGGGTTGCTAGCAGGAAAGTTGTTGAGGGGGGGCTGCTAGTTGCGCACACAGCTATGTGCAATATGCACAAATATCTCTTTATTGCATGGGTGGCAGCCCATGCAAAATAAATTCAGCGCTGAATGAGTTTGTAATCTGTTCCTAAACGTAAAACCTAGGGAATCTGTGACAAGATGACTGCTGTGTGTAGAGATGAAGCCCATTTTTAGCCCATTATAGAACACAATCATTGACTTCTGGACTAGGTCTGAGTGGTTTATACATTTTAGATGTGGTAGAGCCAATTTCAGGACCTCATTCCTCCACTGATTAAGGGGGGGTTTCCACATGCGTATTGCTTGGCGGGAGGCCCCGATGGAGCAGATTCACTTAACTGCTCGGCGGATGCTGTGTCTTCACAGCGCTGAGCCATTACGCCGATGCAAGGCTGAACATGTGGAGTGAAGGGCTGAAAGTGGAGTATGTTGAGCTTCTGCATTGGCGAATGTCTAAACAGATGACCAGGTATGTCTTTGTGCTCCATTGGGATCCCTGCCAAGCAATACGCTTAGCGGAGGGGGTCCCGACGGATGTTCAAACATAGCCTAAAGCATCAGAAAAGTGGAAGTGTTAATTATAAAAGATTGTTAGGAATTGCTAGAGATTGAAAAAGAGCTTACAATTACTGTTTGCTCTCTGAAATACAATTATTAATTTACATTTATTGTCATAAGGATGCACCAAATATTAACTTTTTTCCACACAGTTTGCAAACAAATGAATGAACCTGTGCCAGAAAGTTTGGAATGGTACATAGTTGTTGGTAGATCTAAAGAAAAATGTATGGAGCGATCTAAAGGTGTATGAGGGGCTTTAGAGAATTTTTTTTCGATTGACTTTGTAAGTTAATTGTAAAACCCCTAAACATGGAACATGGTATCATCACACAAACTGCTGTAGGGTTGGGGAACTTTTTACACAAAGAGTATTGCTCTATCACATGTAGTTTTTTGTATTAATAAAGTTTTTTTTTCCTAGTTCAAATTTCAACTTTAACTTAAAAACTTTTTTTGTAAAAAGTTCCCCAATCCTTCTCTACAATGCCAATATTTCTGTGATAATATCATGCTCAGGAGCTTTGCAATAAACTAACAAAGACATTTAGTGAAAAAATTTGACCATTTACATGTATATAAAAAATTTGTAAACTGAAGCTAGGAATAGACGGTACGATTTACCATCTATTCCTTATCCGATTCTCTGCACTAGGAGCAGCGTGATGACGTCATCACGCCCGCCCGCTAGTGCCGAGAATCAGATGGCACTTTTCATCTGCAGCTCATTACTTCGGCTGAACTAATGGGATCGGGCTAAAGTTGGTTGCTGCATCCAATTCCTGCACGACTCGATCCTTAAGGGATACGGGAGCGCGCACGGCATCGGATCGGGGATCGGATCGCGCAGGAATTGGACCGTGTATGCCCAGCTTAATGTTTGTCAGTTTTTTATGTCATCCAAAAGTGTGAGATTTGTTCAACATAATAGCAGAGTAGAACAAAATCATGGTTCCAGCGGTCTCTAGGCAAACCATCGGACATCGGCTGTATTAACAGTCATGTCCGCTATGGCTGTTTTTGAGCGGGATTTATTGGTCCCGTTTGAAAACAGCAATGGGGGCATATTATATGGGCAGAGAGATGGCCGTGAGCACGCACAGCGCTCGAAAGGGCCAACTTTCTGGCCCATATCTTCACGTCTGTACCCTGCTTAGGTGTGTAGTGTTAGAATTGACACAGGTGTTTTTTATTTAGTAAACCTCTACTATATTTTTTTCTTTGAAATGCCCAAAGTGACAGTTTTCTTTAAAATGGTTAGTATTGTATGCATTCTCAGCATCCCCTATAACTTTGTCAAACACTAAAATCCAGCTTCAGACTGGCACCAAATTCTTAATATGCAATATTATACAGCAATGGAATATAGCCAATCTGAGTTCAGGGATTAGCATATGGAATGAGCTTTAATTGCCCAGGCTTTATAGAAGAATAAATACAGCTTTTATGCTAATTACTGTCTTGTGATAGGCTAGTATACTCTGCATTTCTTATAATCCATATTAAATGTCTCTTTGCTGCCAGACTGTATTATTACTCATCTTTTTATGTATTCACTGAAGATAATAAAACTCTCAAATGCTGCGTTGAACATAAATAAAAAATGAACCATCAGTGCTAGACCCCATCCAGTGAACAGTGTTCAAGTTGTGATATTAGTCTCATAATTTTTAACTATCAGGTTGATAGAGTCTAAAGATAAAATTCACTCATGCACAATACTGTAAATACAAGGGTACCTGTGAGGGAATGAAATGCCTCTGTTTTACTGCACATGTATAAAAAGTGAGAAGCAATGCACAGCAGCAAACTAGTAGCATGAAATGGAATTTCTTTTCATTTTTCAGAGACAGGCATACGGCATACGGCCCTAACATGTATGGTGCAAACAACAGGGCAGGAGACCAGAAAGTAAATGATATAATGTCAAAACAAACAATAATCTACAACAATAGATGTCATGAATACATTTAACATATTGGATACTAGAATTATCTTAAAAGCTTGCTGCATAATGTACATATTATTCATTGGCTCATTGGCTACTTTAGAAGAACATTTTTCTAGTTCTTAACCCCTCCTTTGCCTCTCTCGTAAAAGTTACTATAATTTATGATGACAAACATTCAAAAATGTGTTAGAAACATTTTGCATGCATTTTAGTCAATTTTGAGATGACCTTTTTTTTTTCTCTGTGTAGCAAGTTCTCACAGATGTATACTGCTGACAGGTGTGTAATATGTCCATGTAATGTATGTGGGGGATTTTTTTTTTTGAGTTTACAACCGCTTTAACATGGTCTCATCTTTTCTGAAAATGCATAATTTTCCAGTATGCAGTAAATTTTAAATAGGTAAATGATTTAATCTAATTGAATATGACCTAATAAAACTATTTCATAAGCATAAACACAAGCATTGAATTTCTCCATGAGTTACATGTATTTCTTGTCCTCTTGGCTACTACTTGACCTCTACTAGGTGATATACAGTAAGCTTCTTGACATAGTACTACGTATTTTAAACTAATGAGGAATTCATCTAAGAAAAGAAAACACATTAAAGATGTAGAGAGACAACTTTATTGTTCTATTTTTGCTCTCCACATATGCAACCACAGGCTGGGAGCAGGGAAAATAATGAGGCAGTATTGTTGGGGACAGTATTGTGACCCCCCCCCCCCCCAAGCCTTTGTTTATTCACAGATAGATTCACATGGGAATTGGTAAGAAACTTTTACTTTGCATTTAGAATTATTGGACTAGCAACTGTCTTAAATTTAATAAACAAGGTTAACGCCTGAGTGGCTACATTTGCATAACACATGAAATAAAATGATCATCTAAGCCAAATGTTTATTCTCTATGGATTAACATAGTTGATTTACATACAGGAAACAGGCGGAGTTGATAATGCATAACCACTTCCAACTTTAGTTATTCAATAGACAGTAATCACTTAACTTGCTAATGATGAATAAAAGCACTTTGTTCTGACTTAGTGACTTCTACAATGTCTTTGTGCATGGCTGACATTGAAGAAAGGAATCAGTGAGCTTACATAATATCCGTTTCTAAAGCAACAAAGTAACATGAAAAAACAGGACAATTTAGTAATATTTAAAAAAAATTATTTACTTCTTTTTTGGCCAATTCTAAAATTTTTATGTAAAAGTTAGAGGGCACAGATTGTGTAATGAGGATTCTCTATATCTTCATTATCTTCTTTTATTTCCTTTTTTCTGCAAGTTCTTGATTGGTTGGCTGAACAGCACAGTGACAGTTTTGCATATAAAGTGCACAGCTCTTTGTAATATATTCAGATAATAATAAAAAACTCAACTAAGGGGCATGTACCAGCACAATAATTTTAAGAAATCTACAATCTTAAAAATGTGTATCCTAAAGGCATTGCCCAAATCCAGTGTAAAATACTTGACAACACATTTCACTAAACACATGCTTCTTGTATCTCATAGGGTCCCCGTACATCGTCAGATTTCCTTTAGATACCCTTTTATTTTACCAAAATCATGTAATATGAGGGACTTTCTAAACAATTAAGTCTACCTGTGTTCAATCACAAAGGACCCTATACTACAAAGTTGTTGGTAGATCTAAAGGATATTTTTCAGAGAGATATAAAGATGTATGGCCAGCTTTAGATTGCTTTAAACTGCCAGTTGTTGTAAGAGGAGCATTAGACGTGACAATATGAGCATATACATTTAGCTTGGCTCAGTGTATAAATTCATATATCTTTATTTCTATCTATAGAGAGAAAAGGAAATGAAAGCATATAGATACAAATTGTTGGACACTTCTGCTTGCTTTGGCTATATTCACAATTTGAATATTCGAGCTAAACACTACTCAGAACACTACTACCCTTCTACACTACTACACAACACTACTACCCTATACATGAAATGCTCAACTGTTCCATCCTAAAAAGCAGAGGTAAGCATTGGATTATGTCCACACAGCACTTGCAAATGAAACAATAACTGGGGCTTTATTTAAAGGATGTTATTTACAGGCTTGCACTATTTCCAGGACTATTTCCTGGACTGTACAGTGCAATTTACAGTAAGCACATAACTATTAAGCATATACTGTATGAAAACACACTTATATGTACACCTATCCTGTTTAAGGTGAATTCCACATATCCTTAGCCTATTAAATGTAAAGTACTTTCTCCTAAACTAGGGGGGTGGGGAACTATCCTTTCAGGGCAAGCCATTCTTGTCTACTATACCACCCTGCTACAGAGGTATCACCCTTCCGCCACCCATTGCTGTTCTTATCATCCCCAGTTTCCACATCTAGAGCTTTACCAGTTTACAACAGAATCTATGTATTAGTGAAACTACTGGTTTGTGTTTTCTCTCAACCCCTTAATATGACAGCCCACTTCTTGCTCCAGCAATGTACTGTTTCTGTCACTTTTGGCTGTGTGTTGGTTGTGACAAATGGCACTTTTGGCTGTGACAAATGGCTATGTATACCAAGCAACAGCTCAAGGGCCCCTGTGTTCTTGTTATCTTGTACTAGTACTACTGGGGTTGCTCTAAAATAAATCATATTAAATGTATTATACTTCCAATTTAACTCACATGTGCTCCAGTATGCATGGGTTGTTGATATTCCTTTTAGCTGCTAAGGGGTGAGACAAAACAAATGAACTGATTCCCAGGCAAGCACTGTCTTCTTTGTCAAGGTAGCTACACGACGCAACATTTTGCTGGGACCAATAAGGTATTTGAATATTTTTTGGTAACTGAGGACCTCAGTCAATTAGTGACTGTCACCAGGGGTTCTTGCCACTGAGGTGTGTGAAAGGGAGGGGGGGCATTTTGAAGCAGCAAAAGGGTCTGGCACCCTGCAGCTACTTCATTCTTACTGGCACTGGCATAAAGCCCTAGCCAATACATCACACTCTAGACATCAGGCGAATAATAACTAATAATAATAATAATAATGCAAGAAATAACATACTATATATTTAAAATATGTGATGTGATTTTAAAACGCATAGTTACTAAAAATATTATCCACTACATACCTGCTGCCATCATCATTGTAGACAATGTATTTGCTAAACCCAAAATTTAGATTTATCTTTGTTAAATTCCACTT
>CM070032.1:66114643-66132637 GCA_036250615.1 Ptychadena robeensis | reverse complement strand
GAGATATACTTCCCATCCAGGATCCACCCTTGGGATCCTCTACAATATATATATATATATTAATATATATAAAGATGACCAGCATCCTAAGCCTTTGTGTGCAAATATGAATTCAGAAAAGTGCATCATGAAGGATTTTTCGAATCCCAAGCTTGAATTGAGAATCCACTTGCCTTGCCAAAATCACTTACTAAATGCTTCTCTGCCCCTCCATTGGCATTTTTTTTATGTTTCTGAATTTTAAAAACTTAATAATTACCTAATACATGAGTATTATTATTGGTATTTTGTTGACTGACTGCAGCAGAGGCCACGTGAAAATCAGAAAAAGACCATGAAATATTTTTTTTGTTTACAATATTATCTGCTATTACGCAACTTAAAGAAAGAAAGTCAAGGCTAAAACAGAAAATTATTACCGTACATTGATGCACAGTACATTTGCTTACCTAAAAATGTGATGATGACAATCCCTTGTGAGCAAAGACATAGTTGTTCTTCAAGCTCTGCCTATCTGCAGCCAATTGTATGCTGCATAGATAAGTGCTACTTATTCATAATAACCTTGGCTCGCTCTTGGAGCTTTTCAAGAAGATTCTTCCCCTTGCCTCCATCCTCCAATGTCTTTCCTTGGATTCTGCTTGGAGTTAATGCCTGGGATTAATCCTTGGCAATCACAGTATAGGTGGTATAAATAGAGTTCATTGAAATGTTACTGGAGATTAATTGTTTCTAATCTGAGCCATGGTAGCGATGCTATAAAATGGATGCAGATTGCACTTTGCCAGCAGAGCTACTTGTCTATCCAATTCTTACAGGGTCAGTAATTCATTTGCTTGGGGGATAAATTGAAAAAAAGCCCCCGTAAAATACTTCCCTTTTTTGCCTGATATTGAATAATAGCTGTTCTAGCAATATTTATGTCATTTAAGGTGTTACCTAGTATTTAGTAATGCCATGCTGCTACCAGATTGAATTTCAAGGCAAATCAAAAAAACTATACATCCCTTCTCAGAAATGTGTGTTACTGCAGCTGCATGTCACAGTAATAACTTGGCAAAGTGTCATGAACGATGGCGAGCTTTGACTAAAAAAAGCAATGCAATGACTTTTTGACCAGTAAAAGTGAAGACTTTTGGAGATTCCTACACTTTATAGAAGTCTATAAAGCATTTTCATGAATGCTGTTAAATGGTACTGTGCCTAAACTTGTACACAACCTAGACTATATATATTTGTGGCACAAAAACAATAAAATGGGAAGGTTAACAGAAAAACATAGTAAAAATATAAGACTGGAAATATACCGTAATTTCAAAATGTACTGGTACTGTACAAGCAACGGTCAGAGCATTTTTCTAAAAAAATAAGCTGCAAATTGCCATTACCATGCCTGAGATTGAATTTTTGACAGGTAGACCAAGTTACTGTACATGATATATAGCATAGAACTGTGATGAAAATAATGAATCATTTTCCTTTTAAATCCAATCCCGATGTACTACAGTTCAAATGAATGCATTTTTTCATGGTAATACCATTCCAATTTAAAAATGTAATGGGCAATATCTGCTTATTAGCTAACACCAGTGCAATTTTGTAGTAAGGACAAGCGGACTGGGGAGAGTGAGGAATGCAGTTCATACATGCTGTAAAACATACATTTGTCATGCGTTAATATTATACCGTTTTCTGTTTTGCCCTCCAGCGCCTCATTATTGCAACGAAAGCCAGGACAATATTGGATTTTGTTGAAGATATCCAGCACAGTATTCATTATAATGTATCTGCAATAGTGGTGTGTTAGACGCAATTATTGCTGCCGCAGGGTTCATCATCCAGAATTCAATATGCCAGTTTACCCATTAAGCTGCTTCACATGGACGTTTAAAGATAGTAAATTCTATTTTTTCAGTCACTTCTCAAAGATCCATTGATATGTGTGTACCACACCGAGTCATATTATCAAGGGGGGTTTTAACACTGGGAACACTAGGAGTGATTTCTGAACTAATTCTATGGTAGGTCAATCCATGAAGCCAACATTCATTATGATTCAGGGCATGTGCTTTTTGTTTTAATTGACCTGAGAACCTGAGGTGTATTTTTCATGTATTGAAGATTTTTGCTCATTCAATTAATTAATACTTGTGGTTTTAAGTCATTTCCAAACTTTTCCAAAATTTGAGATTAGAATATTCACGATCAACACTAATAAGCAGTTATCCTTTCTTTTAAACAAGCTTTTGATTCACTTTGGGTACTACAGAGTTTAAAACTAAAACATGTCCTCTCAACATCAAAGGAGACCAAAACACCTGCAAAAGAAAAAAAAACAACCCTTTATAGCTCACCAGAACTTGTTTTCACTGCTGATCCTTCCCTTCTGCATGTTACTGCGCCAAGCTTTACCACATACACAGAAATGAAATAAGCATCTGTCTTTAACCTCCTGAGCATTGTGCATGTTGCACACTCTTTTTAAAAAGCTCATCACAGGCGATTGCGGCAGAGCATGTTAAATGCTGCCCGCACATTTTTGCTCTTGTGGAGCATGATTCACTGGTGATGCCGGAATTGTGCTGGAAAAAGTGACGCCCATCCAATAACATGGAGGTCCATGGCGCTGCCTACCCCCGCCCCTTTCACTTCACCGGTGACTTGATTGGGGCGGACCCGGAAGGATCGGGAATCCAGCAGACAGGTGAGTCTGCATGATCAATTAAACTCAAACTGAGATAACTTAGGCATAAAGCACAGGAGGTTAAAATGCATGTGGCATTTATTAATGCCAGACTTGATGCTGAATAGTGATGGCCGAACAAGTGCTGTGTCCGTCCGCGAACGGGCCGTTCGCGGACATATTCAAATTCCCCAAATCTTTCACTGAAGACCGGGTAGAGAATCCGGTCTATCAGTGAAGATCCGGCTCGTACACCCGGATGTGACGTCACTGACATCACATCCGGGTTTACAAGCCGGATTTTTACTGATAGACCGGGTTCTCTACCCGGTCTTCAGTGAAAGATTCTTCCTGCGGCGGGATCTCGCTGCTAATGATCCCACCGCAGGAAGAATAGAGGGCTCCTTCTCGTCGGCGGACACGGCGGGTCGAACACCCGTACTGTCCGCCGGCGAGAAGGAGGGCGAACATGCTTGTTCGCGGCCGAACTGTCCGCCTTGCGGGCAGTTCGGCCATCACTAATGCTGAATTATAACAATATTGTAAGCATTATTTTCAAAGGAATCTATCCCTTCTTTCTATCCCTTGTCTATCACTTTTGAGATGTCACATCAGCTTAAATCACTTTTTCACTGATGTGTCATGTGAGATTGAGGCCTATCCGAGAAAAGACTAGTGTTGAGCTCGAATAATCGAATTACGAATATATTCGGCAAATATCAGCTATTTGAGAATTCGCAAATTTCGCGAATATGGTGCCAGATATTCACAATTTCTAATAATTGCGATATTCGCCATTGGGATGCTTATGGGCATGGACTGCGAATATATATTCATGATGCGAAAATAGGCTTATGTGACCATTAATTTTGAAGGTAATCGCGAGGCGATTATAATTGTGCATATATTTTCGCAATGCGCTTGCATCACGAATTCAAATATTGCCTATGCCGCTCATCACTAGGAAGACTTGATTTCATGGTACTAAGGAACTTTCGTTTCTTTTATTTTACATCAGAGGCTGTATGAGTCCGAATTTTGGGGCAGATAGATGCTAAAATGTTAAAGGATGTCAACTTTGTAGGTGTAGCCTTTCCACTAAGAAAGAGTGGACATATATTTTGGTCATGGATTGGGATTTATAAGCTCATTGTTCAACTAAAATGTAATTATCCTAAAGAACATTAGACTTTCTTTTCTTATGGTATATTTAAATGTTGTAAAGTTAAATCTTCTCATTCTGTTCTACAGAATTTGTCAAAGCTGTTTTGTAATGGTTGTAGTGAGAATGATATCACTCAGATGCTTAAAATGGTTGCAAGCATAAAAAAAATGTTAGATAAATCTAATCAAATGTATTGTAACATAACATTTTTGCTACTGAAACCCACCCTGACACACCAAACAGGCATGAACCTGATACCTGACAAAAAAACAGGGAACAGCAGTATTGGCCCCAGCAAACATTTTAGTGGCAGTTCTCTATAATATCTGATTGTAGAATTCTGATGGAAAATAGATAACAATTTTCCAGATTTATGCGTGCCATAACAACATGTGCCGTATCATCTTGCTGTACCTTTCACCCATTACCATTATTTTTGAGAAGACACTAACACAGTCATTGCTTAGTAGCTTGATTCTCAAACGACTTCACTCACTCCAAATGTCTGCTGCTGATTACCAGTGAATGCCAATCCTGTACTTAGGTTACCCAATAGTACCTTCCCTCAGTTTAGCATAGCTGAGATGTGGAAATATTTAAACCAGGTATTGATAACCTTGTGAATTTGCTTTAGCCATCTCCTTCACAAAGTTCTTCACCAAGCCGATTGGTTTTGCACTTTCTAGGCATGATTTAACACAAAATTAACCTCCCAAGCACTCTGCTGAGGTCCAGATTTCTGTACCAAAAGCGCACTATAGACTTAAATGGAATATTTTTATGTTGTAGGCCTGTAATGTTCTAAAATATGTCCGTACAAGGGTCTAGTAGACATCCTGAATATAATAAAGTTTGAAACACACAATTATGTTAAAAAAATTACATTAAAAAATGAATAAAATTTATCACTTGAATGATAACATCTCTTAATCACTTATTTGGTATAAATGATTTCAAAACAGTATGTATTTAAATTTATGTTTTGTTTATAATAACATTTTTTGTTTGTGTTTTACTTTGAATTGTATTGGATACTCCCTCTGAAAGGGTTAACTTAAAAGAGCACATCTGGAAATGACACTTGGGGTGATTTTTCAGATGTGCTCTTTGAAGGTAACCCAATTTATATTTGAATGTCCCGCCCTCCCCCCCCCCAAGTGTCGTCATCACTTTGTTTATAATAACATTTTTGTCTTTGTTTGACTTTCAATTGTATTGGATACACCCTCTGAAAGGGTTGACTTAAAAGAGCACACCTGGAAATGACACTGGGGTGATTTTTCAGATGTGCTCTTTGAAGGTAACCCAATTTACATTTGAATGTCCCGCCCTTCCCCTCCCAAGTGTCATCATCACGTCACTGGGGGGGGGTTAGAGGGGTGACATCGGCTGAAGGGAAGAAGCCAGATAAGAGGATCCACCAGGACACCAGGACAGCACAGAACAGTGACTATGTGCTGCTGGGGATCTGATCTTCGCTGGACAGCTCCATCTCCTCTTCTGCAATACTGACAGGAAAGCGCTGGACGAGATGGAGATGTCAGAAGCGCTAGGGGGGTTAATTACTGTTCCAAATCTGATAAAAAAAATTGTATTAAACTCATACGGATTAGATAGCCTTATTCTATTCTAATACAATAAGGCTAATTGCACAAAATTGTAAAATTTTACATTTGGCTCATCAGAAAAAGTTTACACAACAGAAAAAAACTAAAGACAAAATTGAAATCAGCACAAAAAACACTACAAGCCCCACATTTTGTTATCTATGATGACAATTTTGTGTTGAGAAGTGTGATCTTTTAAAATAGACATCAGCAGTAAATTCTTTAACATAGAACATGTCTGTTTCTAGACATAGAAACAATAGTATTTTCTTGGGGATGGGCAGCATGGTGCATCATAAAACAGGTACTCACATAAAACGCATAAAGCACACACCTCTCCAGGAGCAACATTCAGAGAATTTTACCTACTCCACTGACTTGTTGACTGATATATTGATACAATACCAAAAATGACTATTACAATTTACATTTCTAAATGAAGGCCTGACTGAACCAACACTATCCTTTCTTGTCCATTTGATGTGTGTAGTGTTAAGTGCTGGCTCACTGTATTGTATCCTAATAAAACTCACCCCCTACTAACAACAATTATACTCACCTGTCCAACGGAAGCCCCCGGAGATCCTCTGCATCTGCGGACCCATAAATGATACCGGAGTAGAGGGGGGTAGGAGGCGCCATTAACGATGTAATGGAGGTGGGGTTGCCTTGTTACAGCACATGCCCGGTAGCTGATGCGGGGGATGTGTCCAGGGGCCAAAGGAGGTTAAAGAGACTGTGCCACCAATTTAAACATCCAAGATGGAAGCACATGGCTTTTGGATGTTTACTTCACCTCCTGGCGTTATGCTCGAATCCAGTGTGTTCTGAGAACAAACTGTGGCTGTGCTGGGATCTGGCATAATCGCCTGTCCTGTGAACTACACTCTGTCATCACTGCAGAATCGTTGATCTTCTCCGGGCCCGTGTCTTTTGCCTCATCGTTGTAACTGGCTGGGACTGGGGACGGCACCATAGGTCTCCATGTTAATGGAGGGGGCATTGCTTTTCCCCACTCACATCGCCAGCGCCTCGCTGTGTGTGGGGAGGGCGTGGAAGCACAGCAGAGCGTTTTTACATGTACACAACATACACACACATGTTCAAATGAATAAACATTTTGGGAAGAATTTGGTCCTGAACCTAATGAACCTTAACTGCTGTGAAGACTCTTGCTGTTCTTATTTAAGGCTTTCCTTTAAAAAGGGACAGTCAATTGCAGTGCATACTGCAATTCTGCCAGAAACAGTTAGTTTTTTTTATATATTATCATTATTAGGTATGCAACCTACCAAATACATATATAACAATTTAATGTTTTTGGTGATCCATCTCCAAAAAAATAAAACTATGAGTTTCACTTGCTATCGGCTTATGTGAATTAAGAAAAAAACAATATAGAATTCAATTTTTCATTCAGGGAATTTTCTTTTGCATTCCAAGACAGACAGAAAGACATTTGCAGTACAGATTTGTTATACACAAGATATTTCAGAGTAAATAGTTTTTTAAAATCCAGCAAAATGTTGAGGTTTAAATTAGATTTTTGCCAGCAGCTAATTAACAGTTTCTTTCTTCTTCTTCTTTTTTTTTAATTACAGGTTGTAGGAACAGATCTGCTGACAGTAATTATTTTAGTTTGAAGGGAGAATAAAAGGTTATAGGAAATATTGATTTTATTTTCCCATAAAACATTATTTGTTCAGGTGGGGAGCTCAATATGCATATTTGCCAGAGCATACCATATGATCTATCTCATTGTAAAGTACAATTTGTGTGATTAGTAGTAAGAAAGTAATATGCAGCTAGACTTAATTAGTTGTGTTGAAGACATTTCATAACCATTCTTTAGCTGAAGAAGCTACAACTTTCTATATCATGACCTGAATAAATGGGGCATTTAAAAAGCATACAGGATGAAGGATTAAGATGATCCTGGGCAGAGGATTGTAAAATGTAACTCAAGGCAGAGACTAGATTTAAGATAATGATTATCAATATATCAGCATTTGTAGTAGTTGAAACTTTTTCATTACATGCTTCATTTCTGTTCTATTTAGTCATTTTTGTCCTAACCATAAGACAATTGCAGCTCAACAACAAAAGTCAATATGGAAAAATCTTCTGACTGACAATCTGCAAAATTTTTAATCTGAACTTGAACATGACCAGGAGCATGACCAGGACATGTAATATATTTTAACGAATTTCAGTCCTCCTTTTGAAAAATCTCAAAAATAATACTAAGGAATACATGAATAACTCTGATTCACCAGCACCCCTCCCCCCGCCATAGGGGGTGCTTTCCCAGGGCACCAATCTTCCTAGGACTGGCAATGCTTGTTACTTTGCCACCTGTGCCTAAATGTGTATAGTCATGTAACCTGGCTACATCACCTTTTATAGTTCTACTGCAAAGCTGTTTGTAAAATGTTTCCCCTACAGTAAAGACTGCTCTGTGGCGATTAGCCACTTAACATGTTCCCATTAGAAATTCTAGCATCTACAGCAAGCTTAATGTCTAAATGCCTTAAATTACATTGATATATATATATTTTAAACAAACCTTTTACTAAAAATGTAATAAAGATATTTCAAAGTGTACTTTTGCAATTGTATCTTTTAAGAGAGATGCAGAGTGCGGGGGTTGTTGTGGGAGGTACAGTTCTAGATCCAGAGAGGGATGAAGAGCGCAAGGGTTATGGTGGGAGGTACAGTGTTGGGGGATGTAGAGGAATGCATAGAGTTTTAAGAAGGCTTGACTGTGCTACGCTTGAGAGCTTTTTGATCCCCTAAATCCCTTCTCATCATACCTTCATTGTTGTTCCTCTTCCAAGCCCTACTCCATAGAGCCATGGTTCCCATGCACTGCACTGATGATGGCCAATGAGCCTGATATAGCTGTATGCAGTTTAGAATAAATACCATAAGGTTATATTAGCACTGTACACCATCAGTTCTGGATGTGCATTTGGCTGATGGGGCGTGTCCCACATTGAGGATTTTTTCCTTAACTTTTGAGATTTTTGATGGATTGGGGTATGTAAATGTCTTCTGTTTTAAGAAGGCTTTACTGTGCTACGTGCTGCTGGAGTTGAGGGATTCCTTTAATCCCTTCCCACCATAACCTTCATGGTTGTTCTTCTATTATTAAATTTTTTTTTAAAGATGAAGGGGCAATCTAAATCTGTCTGTGAAGTACAACTCAAGTCAATAAAAAGAATTAGAATGCAGCATACGCTATTTACATGTTGTTAATAGGTAAGACTAGGTAGAGGTTACTTCTTTTGCTGGGTGGATGTCTGCTGTGTACACATACTTGCAATACAAATTTTGAAGGATAAAAATGTTTTTTCACTATGAACCTTCACTGCACAATGTCAATTTTCGTATTAGAGATTTGAAGCATCAAAGTAAGGTTAAAGAGGTATACAAATATCTAACCTTTGCAAAGAAATGAAATTATGATAGTAATTACCTCTTTCTGTTAAGAAATCTGATGTTTATCCACCTAACTTACATCCCAATGGCCACTGAAAACCTTTGGTTCATGCGAACTGTTCTTATAAATCCATATAAAATATTTAAGACATTATTAACTTTAAACGTTAACTGGCAAATTCATAGCTGTTCCCAATTAATAATTAAAAGGTCAATTCTCCTTAATCAAGTTCTTTTGCCTACTTCTTCCTAAAGACTCAATATATAATTAAAATAAGTCAAGTCACAACCGGCTGATGAAAGATTTAATTAAGCGAAGCTTACAATAGCAAAACACAATTAAAATAAATACCTCGTTTATAAGAGAAAATGGTCTGCTAAATTCAGTTCTAGATCCAGCCCAGACTCCAATGGAGTAATATCTGGGCATGTGGACATCAGAAATGTTTTTCCGATGCCCAGATGTCTGCTGGGGAAAGGCGGATGTGGATAGAGGGTTATATAGACATCACAAGCAACTCCATTCCCCCCCTCCCCCCCGCGCGTGTGAGTGAGGGGAGATGAGACTCAGAGAGTCTCACAAATCTCTCCTCACTCCCGTGGAGGGGGGGGGGGGATTGATGTGCTTGTGAGGTGAGACTGTTATGGACTCAAGGGGGGGGGGGGGAAACGTCCACCAGAGGGGGTGCTGATCTCCCTAGGACTGCCCCTGCCAGCCGTATAGACAATGGTGGCAAAAGCTGAATGCTTCATTCAGGTGTGTGACTGGTGTGTTTCAGGTGTGTGATGTCTTGCTATCCACTCCAGGTTTGGACAGGGGTAAACAAAAAAAATACCCTCCCCACAGTTTTCAGGTGTTTCAAATGTTTTAGCCTGCTTTTCGCTGTGTCTTTTGGGTGTTCACATTTGTGTGTGAACTCAAAATGTCCCAGCGTGCTTGTCCGAAGTCTCGAATATGAAGTCACGCATATGAAGCTGCATGTGCATATGCCCTCCCCCCTCCAAGCAATACCAGGTCTCTTTGGCAGGCCAGTTCTCATGGTCCCCTCTCACTCAATGTTTGTAAACACACTAGCCAAGTAGATAGATTACATCAGAGGATGACAACTGTTCAGGGAGTATGTGGAATGGCAGAAATTAAAAAAATATCCTTTTTTTGTAAAAGGTCAAGGTCCAGGAGATATCTCTGCTCATTTCATAGGGTAAGGGATGGTAATCTGGGGTCTTCTGGTAAAGGGGACCCCAGATTCTCATGAGTTTCTGCTCTCACTCCCACAACACAGGGGAAAGGTTGTAGGGAAGAGGCCTCTTACCTTAAGAGGCGAGTGGTCCTCACCTTGTTGAGGTATGGCATCTGGCCTGCTTGGACTGGGGGGCACACACTCCCTTTCCCTGTCTGACCAGGTTTTCAAAAAGGTGCCTGGTATTGCTTGGAGGGGGGCTCATGCTGTTTTTGTGCCTTCCCTTTTCTAGGCATACCATGTCAAAAGGGGTTCTGGTTAGTTATTGGGGGGAGACTCCATGCCATTTTTTTATTTAAATTTAAAAGTTATAATAAAGACCCCTGTACACATGCAGCTTCATATGAGTGTGCATAGAGGTTTAACATGTAAAACATCGTCATGAGCTCTTGGTACACGGGTTATATTGACATCTGAACTGGCAACATGACCTGTAAAAATGCTTGTAAAAAGCCAGTGTTAACAATCCTATTGAAGTCAGTAGTGGTGTTATACCAGATGGCAAAAGGTGCAAAATCGCTGCAAATTTACCAGTGGGAATTTAGCCTTAAATGTCCACTGATGTTATATGAGATGTGGCAGTATTTTTTTTACATCCAAAGACCTTTTAATAAAAGAAAGTTCTGCATGGGATTCAGTGTTTTACTCAATGGCATGTCTGATCCAGTTTGGTAAACTAAATCTGTAATTATAAATTGTTGCGGGAAACTCCTATAGTTCCACATTGCAGGAACAGCTGTGGGAAAGGGTTAAAACCTCATCAAGCTATATTTTGCTGTATCTCTAAGGTTGGGGGACCCTTCACATTTTTTACTACAGATGTAACCATAAATGAAATAGCATCTACTTAAAGTGAATGGAAAAGTGAAATTTTCTGCCCATTGGATAATTCCCCATTACCTTATTGCTGAAATTTAACATGTTCGGATTTCCCACCCCTTTCTGTTTCAGCAGTCAGGACAAATAGAGAAGCAAATCTCCCAAAGACAACATACAACATACAAACTTTACAGAGTTTCAGTTTGGCATTACCATTAAATGGCCAATGCCCAAGTAAACACAATATATTTTAAATCAATATTTCAGCACAGGAAAGTCCCATGCTGCATTGTTTGTTTTAAGTAAAACATTTTGCAGAAATCTCATGGATTTCTATATACCTGACATTCTCTTTTATTTCAGTGAGTCCAGTCAACATCAGAAAAACTATGTTTTCAAAACATTATGTAAAATAAACACAGTGAGATTTTTTCATAGGCTATTTTTGTAATGTGAATTGGAATTTGAGTTATAACATATTTTGGTTAATGCAAGGCTCTAAAAAAAAGTATTCTATGATGTACAGTGTATAAAAACGAATCTGACAATATTTCAATGTGCACATCTCACATCTCCTGACAATTCCTGCCTGTAAGGATTTTCAATTCCCTACAGTTGGCTTTGTAACATAATCAGACATTTTTCTTTATTTCAAGACAATACCAACTGAGGAATAACAATGGAGAAAAAATAAGGTTTACTAACTTTACTAACTAAAAAAGGTTTGTAATTTAGGAATTATAGAATGTAATCAAACATCACAAAAGTGCTGGCATGTAAGGGCTTGTTTCCATTTCGTCAGGACCCCTCCGCTAAACGTATACATCCCCACGTAGCAGATAAACTTACCTGCTCGGCGGAGGATCTGTATTCATGGCGCCGAGCCGCTCTGCTGATGTAAGGCTGAATGTAGTCAAGTACGTTCAGCCTCTGCACCGGCGGATGTGCAAACAGATCATCCGCAGAGCAGGCAATGTCTGTGTGATACGTATAATGGAAACAACCCCTAATAGTAAACTCTGCTTTATCAAACAGTTTCATTAGTATGTTAAAGTATATCTCAGCATTAGAGAGATATCCATGTCCAATCCTTTAGTGGTCGCATTCAACCCCCATAAAATTGGATTGCTATGTTTTGCTGCACATGACACATGATAATTGGGTCTGGTTTGTTCAGGGCTGTATTTGGAGGTCAAATACACAAATAAAAACTAGGAGTTAGAAATGTGTTTCCAGTTTTCTTTGATGTTTTCTACATTCCTGAAGGTATGTTGTTTTAACTGGATCTTCAGGGAAGTTTATTTATCCATTTAACTATCCATTTATCCATTTATCCATTTACTAGGGAATCATACAGCCAGGGATTCTTATTTAATGGAGTAGCCCTTTTATGCAGTATCATACTTCTTGCACAAATTTCTGTAAATATTCAAAAGTAAGTTTTCCCTTTATATTAGGATTTAAGCTTCATATGTAAAAGCATGCTTCTTTTTACCGCAATCAAGCTGTAAAAAATGTTGACAATTTTTCAACAGTAAATTGGTTAGTTTTTATACCTCCAGCTACCTACTGCAGTTGTTGAAATAATCAGACAACCAAAACTAGATCACCCACAAGAAAACTTTGCCAAAAGGTTAGGCCTTGCCCAAGCTGCCACATCCAAAGGAACACCTACTAAGATTTAACCATCACTGCACTTCTCCACTGCATTGTTCATGGAGCTGTGAATCTGAAACTTATAGAAGCTTTTCTGCATTCAGGGTTGGAGCTTAGCAGGGTTAATTACTGGTATCAAACCTCAATTCGACAGAATTGGTAACAGTTAGGTTAAGGCTAAACTTGACGAAGGCTTGACGAATGACGCATCCATTGACAGTCCATAGATGTGTCATACTGATCTATGACTGATGTATGACTAATGTGGGCACATTAGTCATATGTCAGCCCACTTATTTAAAGGGGCCACATTATCAGCAGTGCTAACCTAGTCCTGACGAAAGTGGATGGGGTGGGGGGTTGCTGTTGGTTATTTAAAGAGAACTTTTTACTTTTTCGTTATTTTTTTTAAGCTATAGTTTTATTTTTCTCTCCCTTATCCTTATTCCACTACTCTATTTGAGCTCTGCTACTGCATGGAAGTATCCATAACTGCCCAGAAAGTAAACAATAAAATGCACATATGGTACATGTTCCACTCTGGTGCTTTCATGCCTTTCCTTGCTGATCCTTTAATTCCTTAATGCTAAAAAAAATACCCCTGGCTTTACTGAGTGCTATCAATAAAGTTTGTATCTGAGTCTCATTGAGAGATTTTGCTTTTCCAGTTTCCTTTGTCTACAATGTACCAACCTTAGCTCTGGAGATTGTTTTATCTCCACATTGCCAATTAAACATTGTATAAAACCAGGTGTCCACATGTATAACAATTAGTTTATTTCAGGTTGGAAAATAAAACCTTAAACTTATTATTTATTATGTGTTTGGGGATTGCTCTAACAAAAGTCTAACTAAATGGTTTAAACCAGTGGTTCACAAACTTTCCTCCCAGGCCCCCCCCTCTATTTAGGAACATTTTCGACCTGCCCTCCCCATAGAAATACAGGTTCAGAATGAGGGCCCATGCCACCTGGGATAACTTTGTACCCCCCCCCCATGGGACCCACCCCCCAGTTTGGGAACCACTTGTCTAAACTAAGTTGTTTGACTTTCCTGTTTGATAAAAAAAATTATTGTTTTAGGTCAATCATTTGAAAAATGATTCCTTATTACCAGCACATAATGTGCTCTATTTAAGATCGATCGATTCCTTTCCAAAGACCTGTGTACATGCATACCAAGAAAACCAGATACTTGTAGGATCAACTGAAATTTACCTACATGTTCAACAAAATGGAAAATCTTAACGCATATGGCCATCTTTAGGGAAAACTTTTGCAATGGTTTGGATAGAAGAGTGAGGAAATCAGAAGAGTGAGGTGAGGAATTCAGAAGTGTAGTACAGTAGCCATCGTAGGTCAAAAAGCCAATGGTATCAGATACAAGGGGGACAATATGAAGCGTAGTTCAGTAATCAGAAGCTAAGGGTTGATACACGGAAGATAAAAACGAAGGAACAGATAAGCAAAAGCAGCAGAGTGAGATATTGGCATGGAGCACAATAATCTGGGAAGGAGGAAGTGCAGAGACATGGTTTATCAAGGTACTAGGGAGGGACAGGCCAGGAGTTCAGGGTTCCACAACAATTAGGTTTCATAATAGTCTTGTGCAAGGTATCCAACAAGGTACACATGCAAACATTCCAGTGGCTCAGCAGACAGAGCTGCAGAGAGACACCAAAACATCCATGGGTTCAGATCCTGACAGGCACCTTGTAAGGATGTAAGAAATAAAAATGGTGCTAATGAGTGTTGTTGGTGAACAGTAAGATCAATACTCTAGTGTTAGTGCTTGGTGTGTGTTAAGGAAAAAAAGGAATTTGCATTATTTTCTAAACATGCTCTGTGCCACTTCTGTCTGAAAACCAAAAAGGGTGTCAAAAGGCTTTGGGCATGTACTGGTAGAATTGGTTTACTTGCTTGCTTGATGCTTCTGAATTTGTTCCAAACCTTTTGACAAGTGCATTAGACAGTTTCTCCTGATGACTGTGGGGACTGCCAGGTGCTTCCTTGTCCAGAGGAGGCATATTGCGTCTCCCATTCAATTAGGACCACAGCAGAGATTGGCCTGACCTCAACTGAGACTCTCAGAGACCCTTACAATGACATCTGCGAATGGTGGCACAAAACTAGTGTTTTGGAGTTTGCCCCAGCCCTTTTTACACCTACACACAGAAAATAATGGTATACTTGTTTACTATTAAATTTTTTTAAATGGTGCTATAATTTTTGTAGGGTTGTTTTTAGTTTGCTACAATCTAAATTGTCTTTAAAAACAGACTTTACTCCTAGCCATCCATCTCGATGGTGCTTTTGTCAAAGCTCTATTATTAGATATTTTGGAGTAGGAATATGTCACATAATAGAAACCACAAAATTATATAGATGAGAAGAGCTTTTTACAAAGAACCATGTTACTATTGTAAGCACCCAGGACAACTTATCTATTAAGAAGAAGAATCTTCAAGTGATTGGAGGAACATTTTTGAAAAGATAATATGCTGATTAGAGATGGGCGAACATCGGCCCGGAGTGTCCGCGAACAGGGCGGGTCGAACTTATAAAGAAGTCCGCCGTCAGTGACGTCACATCCGGTCCTTGGACTGCAACCTGGAACGCATAGTTCCTGGTTACGGGCGCAGGATGTGACGTCACTGACGTCACTTCCTGCTCCAAGCCAGATTTTTCACTACAAGACCGGCTGCATGCCCGGTCTTGTAGTGAAAAGATTCTTCCTCCGGCACGATCTCGCAGGTTCTGATCCTGCCGGAGGAAGAATTTAGATCTTCTTCTGGCCGGCGAACAGTACGGGTCGAACACCCGTACTGTCCGCCGGCGAGAGGATCGGCGAACATGCCGAGTTCGCGGCCGAACTGTTCTCCGGCGAACAGTTCGGTCCATCCCTAATGCTGATAAGTAGGTTGATCATTTTGCAGTTATAACTGTGTTTTCTGTATGAATTGTGCTATTAAATTATTTGAATCTGTGCTGTTTTGGAAATTTTATAGTTTTTGACCAAGGTATTTAAAAATGCAAAAGAAAGGATATCGGGTAAACAGAATCATGCATTAATGAGCTGGAAGTCAATGCTATTAACAGAGATCATAACATTAAAAGTACATGGTTCACTTAACCTATTAAAATCACAAATCATATTCACAGCCCCTAATGCAATTTACATATAACTTTGTCATTCTGACAATATTTTAAATCAGGGCCATGGAGTTTAACATAACATGTTGCCATGGGAACAGAGGGCAGTAAGTCCTAAAGACATGGCACAAGTTGAGGTAAGATAAATGCCTCTTGACCTATGTGAGTGGTCTATTTTCTCTGCATACGACAACAATGGCAAAGAATAGATTTTATTTCTTTTCTAAGACTCATGATTTCTAATTCGTGACTATCTCTTTCTCAATGACATAATTTTGATGTTGACATCACGCTCAGGGTTTTTTTTAAAATAACCTTGCTTATGCTTTCAGTTCGACATTATGTAATTTATATTTTTGAAGAATATAGCCTTATTGAAAGACTTAAATGGAGAGAAACAAATAACATTTACAGTGAATTAACCCGCTTGTTTGAGGTAGATGCACACAGATAATTAATGACCAAGACTGCTACAACCTGTTTTGGTGCTATAAGTGCTAGAGTGTTCTAAATTGTTTCATAAGGTCATTCATCAGGGTTACAACAAGACGTTATTAAGGCACAAAGCAAGTATAGCAAGCCTCATTGAACTTCAGTATTTGTCAGTGAATATATAATATATAAATTTGCCCTCCAGACAATTAATTCCTAGACCAATACACCTTCTAACAGTTGATGGTAGGTACAT
Organism: Ptychadena robeensis; assembly: GCA_036250615.1. Taxonomy (NCBI): domain Eukaryota; kingdom Metazoa; phylum Chordata; class Amphibia; order Anura; family Ptychadenidae; genus Ptychadena; species Ptychadena robeensis. The sequence continues at coordinate 66,116,185 of CM070032.1, read as the reverse complement.
TTAATCACCCATGGAACTTCAATTTAGGATACATATCACACCATTTCTACTGATAATGAGACTTCTCAGCTGCCAGTCCAAAGCAGTAATCCTGGTAGGAATTATCGGACTATGGCCAGGAAAGCCATTTCTCCCTAACAAAGGAACACATAGAGGGATCTTGGAACCCTACTTGCTGTGATTAGGATGGTCATAGTACATTGTTATACGTCTTAAGGCCAGTGGATCATTTATCACCAGTAGAAACCGTCTTTTTCCTCCATCTGTTTGATTTGGATATGTGTATAAGTACAAACTTTTTCGAGCTGCAGGTCTTATACATGTGACACGCTGGTCCAAGTATTCCATGTGCAACCATTCCAATACAATTCATGACTGCATCTCACAGACATCTAGAAAAATATTCACTTTGTAACTTTACACAATAATTATGCTATAGGTCCCCCCCCCCCTCGAAATAAAACCAATCCTACAGGGTTAGCAGGTGTGGGACATATACTGCTGTGATGATGTACCAAGAGTATTTAGTTTTCTGTACTTTTCTGAAAAGAAACCTGATTACTGACTTATTTCTGTCTGTAAGTAAAAGCCACTATGTTAACTTTGCCTGAAACATATCCTTTCTTTTCATTGTATCCTGGAATCCTTGTTGCTCTTAGTGTGACTCAGTTTGTGAAATTCTCTCACATGTTTCTTTGCAAACTGAAGTATTAGCTTGTGGATCCATATTTGTATGGTACACTATATAAACTCTAGTAGAAAAGTTATAGGTATTTTCCTTGTTCCAATTTTTACTTGATTTTATATTCTGAGCGGGAATGGCCAAGTTTAGGAGCTTAGCAAGTCCTTAGCATGTTTGTAAATTAAGCAGCAAGTGTGATAAATACGTATTTACAGATTGTAACCCTATTATGGCATTTCTGTATTCCGTTTTAATACCAGTTTTGTTTGTTTCCATTATTAACTGGTTTACTTTGAAACCTAAATTGGCAATTTAATCCATTACATTTATAATCAATTCAATTTGAGAAGTAATTATTAGCTTGTGTACCACAGCATTCAAATTGGGTGTGGACTTGCAACACCTCAAGTCAGCCATTCTGTTGTAGATATGTGGTAAAATTGTATAAACACAAGGTACAGTGCAAAGGCATGGAGCTCCTGTTTTAATTTTGCTTCACTAAGAAAAGCTTGTACTAACACTGAACAGAACCCTGAATTCTATAACTGAATAGCGGTAATAGCTATATTGTTTTGTGTTTCATCGCCTTCCATGGATGGAAAAGGGAAAATTCACCATACATTTTAATGGTACTGTGCTTTCAAAAAGAAGGAAAAAAAACTAGCCTTTTCTATGAGGTCACCAGAATGAGTTGCATGGTTACTAGTGTAAGTCATTTGCCCTGTGGACCAACCTTTTACCAGTTTACCACATTTTCTAGGCAGATTTTCCAACTTTTTCATCTTTAGACATATCATAGTATTTGTAAAGAGAAAAAGGCAAAGAGCAGTGGAGATCCCACTCCGGGACTTTTAAGGCAC
>CM070032.1:66065446-66085608 GCA_036250615.1 Ptychadena robeensis | reverse complement strand
AATTGACGATATTCGCGATTAATATTCGGAATCCGAATATTCGCGATCATCACTAGTCTTGGCTTCATGTTATATGTGCAGCCATTGTAATCAACAACCTGCCAACATGAAAACCTGACACTATTCTGGTTATGGTACAGGGATTGTGCTAATTGGAGCAACATTTCATAGTATTTTTTATTAGAGTAAAATCTGAAGAAGTAATTCTGAATCGAGAAAGCCAGTTGGATGACTACAGAAATATCTTCAAGAATACATCAGCAAGGTTTGACTTCTCACTACAGATATACGATGCCATTAATGAATCTTCTAGGCCTAATCTGACATGTCCTTTAGCATTGGCAAAGTGTGAGAGAGGTTTTAAAGCAACAAAGACAAATCCTGAAAGGCAAAGAGGGTTTTCTACATCCTACATACCAAGGATAAGGGGCTGTACAGATTATGGCCCCCATTCACGTTTCAATTTCCCTGCGAACGATGTCAGATTTTATTGATATTTATGATCGATGTTGGTTTAATCAATCTAACTGTGGTTCGAAAAATGGTTTTAGGAACTCCATAGATCCCTAATTAGTTTACAGTGCACGCAGAAAAACAATAATAATCCTTTACAGAATTGTTGGTTTTATATAAATTATTACTGGTTTGTATAGACAATTCATAATTTTCTTTTCAGGGCCATAAATACAAATGTAGGATTACTTATTGAGATTAACAGGCTGAAATGAGGTTGTAAGTTTATTGAACCCTCTGCTCCATAGTCAGATTCTACCTTATAGAGTGCGTGATCTGACCTTTTCTAAAATCTATGGGCAGATTAACTGTGAAAACAAGAACATTGTTGGAATACATGCATTTAGGATGGAATTACCATAATGCCCTTTACTTATAGACAAGCCTCTCTGGTTTTTATTTGAACAGATTAACATTAATTAAATTAGAATATATCCACAAAATGAGTCAGTTCCTTCAGAGTTACTCAATCACTTTGTTTAATAATTTAGCAGAAAGTGTCATGGATCTATCATACTAAATTCTTGTAATGAAAATTTGATATCTTTAATTGAAACTTTTTTCTCCCTGACAGCATCTCAAAATGACTTACTCTTTAAGTTCTATCAAGGTACAATTGGAGCTTTCATTAATATAATAGGAATCATAAAGAGAGATAGGTTAGTAGTTTTACTAGGGAGTAAAATATTTACATTTAGAAGGCATAAAGAGAATTTTTAAGGCTTAGTTATAAGGGTTTTATTTAATATTGCAGATAGAGAATTTACATAAACATACCAAAGCTGTGTATTTGAAATGGTATGCGTAACCTCCCTAGCGGCATGCTGAGTCAAGATTTCTTTACCAAAAGTGCACCATAGACTTCAATTGGTAATTGTTCTTTATGTCGTAAGCCTGTACTTCCCAAAAGATGTCCGTACAAGTGTCTAATGGACATCCGAATATAATAATGCCTTGAAAACAAAACATTTGTAAAATGTAAAAAAAAAGATATTTTTTAATAAACATAATGAAAAAAACACAAAAATTAGGACACAAAACTATGCTGATATGTACAAATATCGCCAAATAAAAAAGTCTCATGGTGCCCCAGATGTTCATTTGCCACTTAACCCTTCTCGTAACCTGGTGTGATAATATCACACCAGGGAAGAAGGGGTTACTGCAAAATGCGGACACATCTGGGGCATCAGGGACTTTATTTTCTGGCTAGTAGTACATAGGGGGAGTTTCAAAGAGAGAGGGTTTTCTACAGAGAAAAACTGATTTCATACTATTTACTGTACAAGATCTCCCGCGCCTCCCCGATGACGTCCCTCACGCACTCGGAACGGTTGGGGGGTGGGGGGGGGGGGGTGGGGAGCGGAAGAAGGACACGAGGGCAGCCGAGGGGAGGCATGTCGCATCGGGACACGGGACAGCGTGAGTAAGCGCTCTCCCTGGCCCCGCAGTTGTACTGGAAGGAAGCAACTCGTCCAAGTGCCGGATAGGTAGCAGTTGGAGCGCGGACGAGGGTGCTGGCCGTCAATAACGCCTAGGGCGGTTATTAAACCACAAAACCATAATTTTTACTACTTTGTCTTAAGTGAATCGTATGGTCGAGAGGAATGTAAGGATAATGAGGGAATTCAACCAGAGGTGGTAAGAGTAGCACACAAGTTTGAAAAAAATATTAATAGATAGATGAGATAAGTAGAAAGATATATCTTCATTTAGCTAGATGTTCGTGTGTTTTCTTACAGTTTTATGATATCTGATCTGATATCATTATCCCTATATGTCTATAGTGGAAATCATATATTGTAAAATGAACCCTGGTGCAAGATAATTTTCCTTTTATATGGCCATACCTACATTGCCTAGATAGATTGAAGACTGGGATGTGGTAATAAATGCAGATAACATGGGGGCAGGCAATTACTAAATAGGAGCTGGCTTATGGAGAATTCCGATTACTCAGCCTTTGTCATGTTTGGAAACCATCATAAGTCTAGAAAACTACTTAGGACTATAGGCACAGTATTACTTGAGGAATAGATAATCATTAACAGGAGATTTAAATATGACTAATCATTTTAGCTTTGCAAATACAGTTTTCGTTATGACTAGTAGATGACCCATTAAGATGTGATATACTATCGCAGGTGTCATAACTTTTTTTTTACCAATAGTTAGTTACAGTTAGTTAATCTGAGGGGAAAGAATGTCAGATTACTTATTCCACTGCAGAGTTTTTATAAAGGATTTTCATCTTTTTGTTACAATTGAAAATGTAACCATAGGTTAACAAGAGTCAGGATTGCTTAAGAATTTTTTCAATAAGTTTTTCACATTTTATATTGTACTGAGAACTATGGGATAATCGGTGTCTATCATACAGGGTCACTGTATATGTGTCAGTCTGCAAGAGGTGACTATTTGATTCTAAGATACAAATAGGATCCATATGGTTGTCTAAAAAATAAACCATGTAGGGATTGGTGGTTGCAGAAAGGAAGTTCCCCTTTTCTCTATTAAAATATATAATTATATTCAAATAACTTAAAGTTGACGTTCACAGCATTTTTTTATGTGATGAAAAAAGGAATTTGCAAGTCACAGAAGGTATAACACAGAAATATGAGAGTTGTCGTTAATTACTATATTTTGAGTGGAAAGCTATCTCAATCAAGGCCTCTTAAGACCTGAAAACAAGCATGCAGCTTTCAAATGTCCACCATTGTGATGGCTGCCGAACTATTCGCCGAACATCGACATTTTCGCGAACACATGTGCGAGTTCGACCGCTCCTCCGCAAGACAATACTTTGACCATGTGAGTCACCCATGTCAGCAGACATAATCCAGCCAATCACAACTGCCCCAACCTCACGGACCATCCCACCCCCTATAGCACAGCAAGGAGAGGACGCAATTTCACTCTATGCGGATGGAGAGAGTGGAGGGAGATTAGATCAAGAGCTGGAGCGTCTGCCATAGGGGACTATTAGCTAGGCAGTGTTTCTTCACAGGTGTTTTTTTTTTTTTTTTATTTTTATACTCTTCCTCATGCTGTTAACTCTGCTGTCAGGACAGAGTCCTGAAAAAGCCCCAAAAGCCCTTTTTAGGGATATTTTTATGCTTAACCGGTGCCTGCTAGTGATGGCCGAACTCCGGCCATGTCGTCCGCGAACGGGCAGACGAAAGTGACTCCGCCGTCCGCCCGTTCGCGGGGAACAACTTCAAATGGGGGGAGAGTTTGAATCGTAAAACCCGGGAGGCTGACGTCAGTGACGTCACATTCGGCACCTGAGAACGCATCCTGGAACGCATGAGTTCTGGGATGCGAACCGGATGTGACGTCAACTGACTGTCACATACGGGTTTGCGAAGCCGAGATGTTCACTGAAAGACCGGGTCTCTACCGGGCTCAGTTGAAAAGATTCTTCCTGCAGGCGGGATCTCGCTGATTTATGTCCACGCAGGAAGAATAGAGGGCTCCTTGACGGCGAACAGGCGGGTCGAACACCCGTTAATGGTCCGCCGAAGATGCAGTTAAGGAGGGCGAACAGCTTGTGTCGCGGGCCGAACTGTCGCCTTGCGGGCAGTTCGGCCATCTACTATGCCTGTGCTGGCATGCCAGGCTCTGGAGGATGTCAAGACACAATTTACACAGGCCTATAAAAGCAGGCTCAATATGGTGGCACTTTGTTACCCCAGGGGATTTTTTCACCCTATTTTAGGGCTTTGCATGGCTTTTCATCACTGACAGCCTTGTGCCAAACTGTGTGTGCCGCCCACACTGCCCAGTGCCCCCCCATAGTTAATCTGGTGGCACTTTGTTACCCCAGGGGGATTTTTAACCCTATTTTAGGGGCATTGCAAGGCCTTTTCATAACTATACAGCCTCTGGAAACTTGGTGTGCGCCCACACTTGCCCGTGCCGCCCATAGTTATCGTGGTGGCACTTGTTCACCCAGGGGATTTTTCTTCACCCGATTTTTGGGGCTATTGCCACGGCTTTTCATCACTTACCGCCTTGTCCAACTGTGTGTGCCGCCCACACTGCCCAGTGCCCAACACCATCGTTATTGGGAAAAACTTGTTACCCCGGGGGATTTTTTTTAACCCTATTTTAAGGGGCTATTGCACGGCTATTTCATCACTTAAAGCCGTGTGCCAAACTGTGTGTGTTCGCCGCCTGCACAGTGCCCACCATAGTTTCTGGTGGCAATTTGTTACCCCAGGGGATTTTTTTCACCCTATTGTAGCGAGTAATTAATAAATATTGCATGGGACTGGTGTCCGTCCATTAGAAAGCCTGTTGTGGCCAATGTGTAGTGCGCCCACACTGCCAGTGCCTACCCATACTTAGCTGGCTGGCACTTGGTGACCCCCCCCAAAGGGGATTTTTTTTCCCTATGGGTAGAGGCTTACTAAATTATTGCAGGCTTCCGTCCATTACAGCCTGGTGCCAACTGTCGTGCCCAGTGCCCAGCCACAGTACCTGAGTGTAAGGGTAATGGGTTAATACCAGCAATTTTTTTCACATTATTCATAAAGGTATTACTAAAAAAGTGCACGCTCAATCCATTACAGCCTTGTGCCAAACTGTCTGTGCCCAGTGCCCAGCCACAGTATCTGGTGGAAGGGTAATACCCAGCAATTTTTGCACCCTATTCAGTAAGGGATTATAAAAGTGCAGGCTTTCCATCCGTTACAGCCTTGTGCCAAACTGTCCAGTGCCCACCCAGAGTTATTGCTTGCCACAGGGGACTGGTACGCAAAACAGATAAAAAATGAGCAAGCAGATGGCCGAGGCGACCATCCCGCAGGTCGTGGTGGTCGTGGTCCGTGGTGATGATATTCTTTGCCCTAGAATAATGGCAAGTTTGCAGAGGCCACGTACTGTCAAAACACAAGAAATGCTGGGGGTATTAGTGACTGGTTTACACAGGAGGGACACCCATCTTCGACATCCACCACTCTGAAAACCCGGACACACCATTCCTCCGCATGCTCGGCTGCTGAACCTCTCAAGTGCCAATCACCTGCCCGCCACAATACTAGCACCACAGCGCCTAATTTGGACCCATCAGAGGAGTAATAGTTTTCACATCCTTTGTGAGAGGAGATGAGTGATGAGCAACCAATTATGCCAGAGCGGTAGGTGACATGGACCATGTCTGGACGGTGCAGTACACACATGGAGGTTGCTGTGGTGTGACGGTGAATGATGTGGTACCCGCTGCGCTGCTTCCTTTGCTGAGGTGTCAGATAGAAGTGAAGCGGTTGATGATGATTGATGAGACATGTTGGTTCCCCCGTGGATGTTCATGTGGTGCCCACACCAAGAGAGAAGAACAGGGGAAAGTTCAGATGGAGAGACAGGAGCGGAGGACGGAGGAGCGAGAGGTAAAGAAGGGGGAGTCATCGCAAGGAGCTAGTGGCACATGTCAGGCAGCATGAATCGGGCACCTGGGGTCAGCCGGACAGCAACGCCAATATCAAACGCCTGATGTGTTGCCACCACCAGTATGCCGTCGTTGCAAAGCTCACCAGTGTGGCTTTGTGTGGGTTGCCGCTGCTGATAGCAGCGATAAGTCCATTTGCAACCCTGTGCAAGAAGAATACGAGTCGTGGGAAGTACAAAAACAACCTCGTACACTGCTTTGAGGAAGGCACATGATGTCGATCACAAAGCCTATGGGGATCAACACATGGCTACAAGCCACACACCACTCGAAGCCCACCTCCTCCTCCTGTTCAAGCATCTTCGCAACTTCAACCACTGCCTGTCCTCCTTGCCCCCTCATCTCAACCACCAGGCCACATTCGCCTCTCGCTTTTTTGAGCAGAGTCCCAGCTAATTTCTGGCCACGGTCAGGTGTCAGTGAAGGACAGTTTGAAACGCAAGAAAAACAATTTCACAGAGTCACTCACCTATGACTTGCTGCTGGTGAAGGAGCTCTTAGCCCGCCAGCTTTTACACCATACGTCAGTGGTGGTGGAAGTCTGTATGAGGCTTCAAAAAATTTTTTGGCCATCCTAATTGGTGACACCGCAGTGGAAGGTAGCCGGGTTTTGAAATTTTTTTTCAAACAACGGCAATCCCCAATCTTATTTCCCTTGTGAAAAGGAAGTCATGGCATCTCTGGCAATACAGTGTTGGGGGCGAAGGGTCCACTGACCCACTGATACCGGTCTGACAACGCACGGTCAGGGCAGTACACTGCACTTGGGTAGTGTAACCGGTGACAGCTGCCCAGCATGGAATGAGTTGGTGACATGCACCAAGACTTGCAGGAGGCCTGCTGCCACTCTCAATCCTACTACTCCATCTCTCGGACGTGGTCCTCTTGTGTTCTTGATGCGTCTGGCTCCACATTAATCTGCATCCGCAGATCCCCAGGGCATTCCACATCCCGGAATACGGACAGTGCCGCTGTCTTGGAGCTGACTTGCCTGAAAAGCAAGAGAGCCACACCGGACCAGCACTGCCGCCCTTAACCCCTAGCGATATGCCCGAACCCAGTCGGGCAAAGGCACACTGCACTTCGATACGACCGAACTGGGTTCGGGACACGTGGGAGCTCACCGACTCGTCGACGCCATCTTCCCAGTCCACGCCGCTTATTCGGGTCCAGGAGTGACGTGTGACGTCACGGAGGCGGGACCCGCTCAGACGGTCTTTTTAAATCTTTTTTTACTTTTGAGCTGATTATAGAAAGTCTTCTATAATCCAACTCAAGTGGTCCCCGCTATCAGAACGCCGAACTGAGTCCTGATAGATGGGAGCATCTTCGGCTGCACACGAGCCGTCCGGAATAGCCAGGTCCGGCATCTCGTGAACAGCTCAGAGTGACGATGACGTCATCAGGGGCGAGAGATTTAAAGGTACAAGAAACGTTTTTTTTAGATTTTTTTTTGATGGATGGATAAAATTTATCCATCCAAATCAAAGCAAACAAAGTGTAAACTCAAAAAAAAAAAAAAAAATGTCCAATTCAAACTAGGCTTAAGGGGTATCATTGCACTTTTTTTTCCCATTGACTATCATTGTAGAAATCCTTCGTGCGGATTTATTGGGTGAAAAAATAAATTCTGTCATGTCATTGTCCAGGTGTTTGACCCCTTGAAACAACTTTCCCAACACTATTGTGGCCAGAAAGGGTCCCTTTGTTTTTTAAAATTCACCTCCCATTGAAGTCAATGGCGGGTTCGCCGGTTCGCCGGGTTCGCGAACTTTTGCGCTAGTTCGTGTTCACCGTTCACGAACGGCAAAATCCGGGTTCGAGCCATCACTACCCACTTTTTAATATGTTTATGCTTGTCATTCATCATTGTCCCTTTAAGTTGTAAAGCTATTATCTAAATGACAGGGGAATGTTTTTAAATGCATTTTAAAGATTGCAGCTCCCATTTGTTTACATGTACATGTTTTAAAATCATTTAAATAGAGTGAAGAAGAAGAAATTTAGATTAGACCCTGTTTTATAACAAAGAAAACCAAAACTACTAACAAGAGTGAAGGGAGGCAGTATGACAGAAATTCATTAATTAATTATAATGACTGTTTCTTCTGTACTTGGCTTTGAGAATGACCAGGACCCAGGAGAGTAGTATTTTTATTGTCTACTAAGAATACTATCATAATCTTAACCAAAAACTCACTACATATATATATAAAAATATATAAACATAAACCTGTTAAATCCACTTAGTTCTTTCATAGTATTTAGCTTAGTGAGGCTTATGTAATATAAAATAAAGTAAAATTAAGTAAATCTGTTTTTATTTCAAATGTCCAATGACATGAACTAAAATATGCAAAAATAACATAAATTAGGCATTTAGGATCACATTCACTTTACCTCCCCTAATGCAGATGTAAGTAGATCAACTCTTAAGTGTATATGTGTGGCAATGTATCTAAATGCAGATTTCCTCAAGTAGCCAGCTCCATTTTCTTCAGAATGTTTTTTTATGACAGGTAAGAATGACTGCAATTATATTGTCAAATTCAATGGCAACTAGACACTAGCCAGTTAAAACTGTCAAATTTTAATGATGTAAAAAATTTCTATTTTTGTGCAAGGTCACTGTAAAATGTATCGGAACTATGGCAAAGATTCTTCATGTCACTCACCATCTTTGTAAAACAAAAGTTCTGATTTATAATTCAAAGATTACATTTAATATAGCATCCAACAATTTGTAACAATTTGGAGGGAATACTATAGCATTCATTGAAATTTGTGAATAGAACATCTGCATTGGTGGATTGAGAAAATACTTAAAAAAAAATTTTTTTTTAACTTATAAGAATTGCATAGATTTAAGTCTAACTTAAATTTACTTTGTCACCAAATCACTATATTTGGAGCATAAATAAAATTTCTAAGTAGTTTTGTCAAGTGACTCATATGTGGTCTCTAGGAGGACCTGAGAAATTGCAGATCAAGTGACCTATGATGTCACTGCTATTTTCAGGATTAGAGAATTTGCAGTCACTTATAAGTAAGCTTAAACACTATTGACAGCTGCGTGATAGAGGGTATCCATCTTATTTTTTAATCTTTAACTTTTTTAAACTTTTAGAACTGACTGATTTAGTCCTATAATTTTAAAATGCCTAGCACATTACGTTGGTCATTGCTAAAATACCAGGTAGTGTGTCTTTATCGGCCCATCAACGATTGAATTGTAACTGAAGATAATGTGCAAATAAATTTTCTCCACCTTCTAAAGCACCCCATAGCTATTTGTTCCAGGGCCATTGCTACCTCCTGTTGTTCAATATTAAATAGGTGTCTCAAAGATCACTGAAGAAAGAACAATGATGTGGGAGTTTTATGATGCAACGCCGCGCTGTCAAGGGGCACATTTGTGCCCATTATGACAGTGCTGTTGTAGACGATTGGCGATCATGATAGGCAAACAAAAGAGTGATCGAAATCTTATTTATCTTTTCCTTTGTAATTTTTTTGGATTTTTTTTCCTTTTAATTTAATATGCCACATTAAGGATATTTTCCCGATATGATAATGTGCTCCTTCTTAGAAGTGTTGGAAGTAGTGACATACAGGAAGCTTCCAGTCAGAAGTTCAGTGAAGAAAACTTTACTTGTTATTCATCACAGTGCAGAACAATAAAATGGTGATATGGAAGGTGAGATGGAAGGAAGAGAAGAAGAACAACAGAGAATGCAGTAGCACAAACAGAATACACAGCAATAACTACACAGTGCCATCTATTGGACATATTGGCATAATATAGTTTGCAAAATGCCTGTTGCATTTATTCCAACACCTCTTCTTAACATCAGGGGTCTTAAACTATTAGCTCAATCTACTTTTATAGTTCAATGTGTCTGGTTGCTGGTAAAGTCTTTGTAAATATGTCTGCAACCATATCCTCAGTTGGGCAGTACTGTAAATCAAGTTATCTCTGTTCTTGTATGTCCCTCAGAAAATGATGCCTCACATCATTGTGTTCTTGAGTTGACTCGCTTAGTCTGTGCAATGCAGCCTTGGTTTCCCTCGAAGATCTGTGTTAGATGTGTCTGCTTCAGATCAGGATCTGCTAAAAGTTCTGTTCAGTTAATGAAAGTGATACTGTTGATTGTTTTCCACGTGTCAAGCTAATAGGTCCAAAGCAAGTAGAAACAGGTAACCACTTGTAGACTTTCTGTCATTGGCATCTCTGGCCCAATCGGTAGAAACATACCCAACCAGGTCACAACTTTAAATTGAAATGTATCATACATTTTAGACAACGTATTACCCCACTTTACAGCATTCCAGTCCATCTTGGCTTAGATACCTTTCTGCATAGAAAATCCCACTACTGCAGCAATTTCTGGTCTTGTAACAGTAAAGCTAGTTTTCCAATGACTTTCCGGTATTGATAGTTGTCTGATAGTAGATTAGCTTCGTTATTTATTTATTTATTCGTTAGTAATTTGTTTCCATGGATGCCTTAACTGAATTTGCAAAGCTCAAAGTTTCAATTACTTCTTGCATTTTGTGACTTTGGTTAAGAACGCAACTGCTGTCCTGTTCTCTATCAATCTGTATGCCAAGGTAATGTTTTATGTCACCAAGGTCTTTTGTTTCAATGTTCTCATTTAGAGATTGTAGTAGTTTAGTATGATCCCCTTCTTGCTCATATCATACTAGCATACTACTATAACGAGCACAAATATCCACTAGTGCTGAGTGAGAATATTCGAAATTCAAGCATATTCGACGAACATCCGACATTCGAGAATTCTCAATATTTTGTGAATGTGCGCTTGGATATTCGCAATAGCGGATATTTGTCATATTATGCTTTAACTTTGTTTAATGCATATATTGCACATATTTGTATTGCGAATGAATACACACAATACGCACAGTGCTCGTACTGACTAAGATCACAGAATGAAGAAGAGAAGCTGTAAAGCTGATTCGCAAATCTTTGTGAAAGATGTAAGACAATAGAATACAGTTGAATCAAATTTTTGCGAATTTCGAATATTCCTTTATATATTCACAAAATTACGTGAACTCAAATATACCATATGCCCCTTAACACTACCTACTACTCACTTTCTAAGTATATAAGCAAGGATCTGCTTTACTTCGTATAAAATTGTCAGGACATTATTGGTTTTCATGACTAGGTTTTGGCCCTGTGAATCTTTAAATCCTTTTGGTTGTACCATAGATATCTTTTGTTAGCTCACTGTGTACGAAAGCTGTTTTGACATCAAAATGCTTTATCTGCATTTTCTTTGTGGCGGCTACAGTGAGCAATGTCCTAACTGTAGTGTGCTTTACTACTGGAGCAAATGTCACGTTGGAGTCCTTTCCATATTTCTGAGAGTAACCTTTGGCTACTATTAGTGATGGCCGCACTTCTGCCAGGTCTGTCCGCGAACAGGTGGATTGGACTTTTAAAAAAGATTCAAATTCCCTGCCTGTTCACGCAGTTCCCAATTTCGATATCCTGACGTAACTTCCGGTTGAAGGCGATTTTCTTTCACTAGAAAAAATTCTTCCACTGGTCGGATCTTTCTGCTCCTCATCCGGCCAGCGGAAGAATAGTAACCTTCTTCCCGCCGGTGAACAGGGCTGGTCAAACACCCATACTAGCTACTAGTCTTGCTATGTATCACCCACTGTTTTATCAGAGTTGTACTTAATTTTAAATGTCCACTTACAGTCACTAGCTTGTAGTTCTGTGAGCTTCCAGGTTTGGTTGTTATGCAGAGATTTTATTTCCTCTTCTGCTGCCTTTTATCCATTTATTGTTCCCCTTCTGGAAGCTGAGATATGTCATCCTAACAAGTAGGTTCATGTATACAGATTGTATTAGCTTTGAATGAGAGTCTTTCAGGTGGCTTGCCCGTATTCTCTACTTTTGATCGTCTCAGTTCAGTGTCTGAGCTCGGCTGTATTTCCTCAACAGTGGATTGTAACCCAGTGCCTATTTTAATCACTTGTGCTGGAGATGTGCATGTTACATGTTCATTTTTCAGAGAAATCATATCTTTGGATTCCAAATTCTATATCCTTAGAATTTTAAGCATATCCAGCCAGTATACCTTCTTCTGCCCGGTTCTGGATTTTGGTGTGTTTCTCCTGTGTAATGTAAGCAAACGCTTTGCACCCAAAAACTCTGATATATTTTACACTTATGACTCATGACATAGTTCATATGGAGTTTTCTTGATAGTTTTGGAGTATAATCTGTTTTGTAACTAGGTAGCTGTCATTACTGACTCACCCCAGTAATTCACAAATAGTCCTGAGTCAGTCACCATACATGTAACCATTTCTGTTAGGGTTCTGATTTTCCTTTCAGCTACTCTATTTTGTTCTGGTATAAATGGGACTGTTGTTCTGATGCTCTATCCCATGCTGTCTCAAGATATTTTCTACTTTGTGTGCAGCGAATTCACCTCCATTATCACTCCTAAACACACATGGATTCCTTTGAAATGTGTTACTTGTCTTTGTTACATAGTCTTGTACCATTTCAAACACTTCTGATTTGTGTTTGATTGAATATGTGACTGTGTATCTTGTGTATCTATAGTCATCTATAAAGGTCACTATGTACCTGTTACCAGCTGGTGTTGGAACACTCATAGGACCACACACATCACTGTGTATAACATCAAGTGGTTTTGAAGCTCGATTCTGGCTCACATTTGGAGGCGTTGCTCTTGTAGCTTTGGCTTTTATACAACACTCACATCTTATGGTAGTTGGACAGGTTGACATTACAAGATCTTTTGTCAGGTTCTGCCTATTCAGTTCCTCTATAGTATCAGGATGTCTGTGACCTAGGTGCCTGTGCCACACATGAATACAGTTGTTATGCCCAAGCATGCAGAGTCTTGCTTGTTCCCTTACCACATCCAGTTTATAAAGCTACTTATCTGCTGTGGCAGTTGCCATCAAATTTTCTCCATTCTGCATAGTACACTTGTCACCTTGAAATTTTGTGGTCAGTCCTTTAGCTACCAAGTGCCTTACAGATAAAAGACTTCCTTCCAGCTTGGGAACATAGAGCACAACTATCTCTGATATAGTCAGACCGTCTGCAATGTTAGGGGCTTGTTTCCATTATAAGTCGGGATCCCTCCGCTAAGCGTATATACTTAGCAGGGGTCCTGATGTATCCCACAGACATTGCCTGCTCGGCGGATGGTCTGTATACAGATCCACCAGTGCAGAGGCTGAACGTACGCAACTACATTCAGCCTTACAACGGCGCAATGAAGACAGAGCCTCTGCCGAGCAGGTAAGTCTATCTGCTATGTTGGGACCTCCCGCTAAGCGTAATGAAAACACAAGCCTTACAGGTAAGAACTCCATACCCAGTTCCTTCAGCAATAATACTACTTCCATCTGCAAGATAGATCGTTGCTTTCCTATTTAAATCAAGCTCTGCAAAGAAGTTTCTGTTGGTTGTCATGTGACTTGTTGCTCTTAAATCTATATACTAGTTCTGAGTTGGCTGACCGTTTGTTACTTTAAAAGTCCCATGATTCTGATCGATATCACTGTTGTTTCTAGCTGGGCTGTGCTTACTTTTTGTTTAGGACTTGCTCTTTGTTCAGCTTTCCATACTGAACAGTCCTTCGTGAGGTGTCCTCGCTTTTTGCATTTGAAGCATTCTCTGTTTTCTTTCCTGTATGCATTTGAATCTGTTGTCTTTAGGAATGTCTCAGTATTCCTCTCTGTCAGTTGCTTGCTCCTTTCTGCGCCTGTGTTCATCTATGAGTGTGTTCTGACAAATTCTAGTGTCAGTTCATCTTCAGGCCTTGTTTCCAGAGAGTTTATCAGAGCACAATAAGATTCAGGTAAACTGCATAGCAATATGGCTGATACATGGCTTTCTTTTATATCCTCTCCAATTGCCCGGAGCTGTGCCACAACCTTCAGCATTGCTTTTATATGCTCCTGCATGTCCACTCCGAGACATAGCCTCATTTTGTATAATTTCCTTAGTAAGAATAGCTTACTGTTCAGGCTGGATCTCTCATGAAGCTTTTGCAATGCATCGCACATGCCTTTTGCAATGTTCTGCTTCATTATATGAATATGCTGGTCATCTTCCACTAACAAGCTTATTCTTGTAATTGCTTGTCTGTTCTTTCTATCCTATTCATGGTGATTATTATCTGGTCTGTCTGTAGTGATAACTTCCCAAAAGTAATTTCTGGATAACAGCATTTCAACTTTAAACTTCCACAGTTGATAGCTCTCCTTATTCAGTTTAGCCACTGCTAGTTTAAGTTTGGAGCTGATAGCCATCTCTGTCTCACTTCCTTGACTGTACACACAAAGATGTTGTCTTACTTGTACCAGCAGATCTCAGTATCTCCAGAAGACTCCTTGTGTCAGTCTGTCAGATGAGCTGGGTTGTGTCTAGGCCCATAACCAGTTGGACAGAGTGGTCTTGTGTAGATCACATACAGGAAGCAGTTCAGTGAAGAAAACTTTACTTGTGATTCACCACAGGGATAACATGTGCAAAACAATTAACTTGTTGAGATGGAAGGAAGAGAACAGAGAATGCAGTAGCACAAACAGTATACAAAGCAATACACCTATATATATATATATACACCTTTACCTCCTTTTCATCTACACTGTGGCACTGATTGATCCCAGAAGGCTGCTATACCTGATGTGGCTGTGACTACAGCAATCTTGCAGATAAAACTCTACTCAGCTACCCACAGAAGTGGACTTCTTTCTTAAGCATCTATTATTAACCAGGGCGCTGTGTCCTATGAGGGATTGGGCCATGCCATTGTTGGGATGTCTCCCTTGGTGTGGGCTATTTGTGATGTGATCTCTGCTACCAAACCCCCAGGATGTACTGATCTAAATGTGCTTCTTGAATGTATCATAACATGTGGTGATCCCCCTGAGGAGGCCGCTGCAACACAAGACTGAAACGCATTGGGGAAACTAACCTTCATGTTTGGCATATCTCTGCCTATGTGTAGCCACCTACTTGAACACTGTGATACAAATACATTTTTATTACTAATATTTACCTTTGTATTGAATGTGATTGATTATGTACATCTCAATACCCTTTCTTCAATATGTGGGTGAGGATTATTGTGATTTTATTGGAATAATAAAATGTATAATTTTTTATATTTACCTGTGAGCAAAATTGCCCTTATTTTTCCCACAAAAATCCTTTGAGGCTAGCCACCTCAGTGACCCATGGGTGTGGGTCTGTTTTGTATTTATAAGTTATTCATTCTATGAGGTTTGTGGCACCATTTGGTTTCCATCTGCCCTTGGTTACACTTCATGTCCCTCTCTTATCTCTTTGAAGTATTTATATAGGAAATTATATATATTGGATATTGCAGGCCTATGTGACAGAAAGCTGTTGATTCCATGTGGTTGGAATGCTCTCTCTGCTGACGTATGTTTTGCCTGCCAATAACGTTTAATTTGCCAGCAATAAAATAATGTGCGGGGAGTTAGTTGATGAATTTTTTACTTAGTTGGTCATATGATAACATCATATAAGTAGATTTGTGAAAAATTGTGCTATTGTTTCCCCATAGCTTATAAACTCCACAATCAGAACCTTGAGGTTACCTCTGATAGGAAGGTATGTTGATAAGGATGTAGAAAGTCCTAATAACTTTCTTACCTCCATCCAGGGTACAACTGTGACCCAAAATAATATATTATTTATTAAAGGCTCAAGACCATGTTTCCATCATATCCTGCATCGCATTTTAATATCCATATGTATATATATTCACAGTTTTGACATTTTCAAATGCAATGTATAATAATAAACATGGCCCTGGATTACACTAGAATCTATACTAGAATCTGCCTTTCTTAAGCACAGTGGGAAACCTCTGCAAACACTTGTCTGTAGGATGTTTTTTAGACATTTCTTGAGCAGTAAACACCCAGGTGTTAACATTTTCTGTCTAAGGGCCCTTTCACACTATATGCATTTCAAACAAAAACGCAAGGGTTTTTCACATTACATCTGTGTTTGGGTAGTGCAAATCTGTTAAATTTGCTTTTTTTTAAACAAATCAATGAAAATTTATGATAAAAAAGGAAAAATTAATCAAAAATTCATACAGCAGGGCATTTTCAATAATGCATGTGGAAACGCTGCATTTTTAAAAACACAACACATGCAGTGTAAATGGTAACATTGGTTGTCTATGTAAAAATCTGCATGCGTTAAAAAAAACGCAATGCATATAGTGTGAAAGGGCCCTTAAGCCGGGAACATACAGCTCAACTTTCCTCCAGATCAAGGAAGCCCGACCACAATAACGTTATTACGCTGCGGGTGAGCTGGCCTGATATGGAGCTGCAGCACTTCTGCAGCTGCCAGCCTGTCCATTACTTACAAGGAAATGGAAATTGAACAGGGGTTTTCAATATGTTGGAACCCTGTTCAACCAAGCTGGATGGCTCCAAATTTTCCTAGATTCGAGCACAATCGAGCACTGTGAACACGCATGGCGCTCAATTGTTCTCTTATCTATTAAGAAATCAAGCTGTATATGCCTAGCTTAACTCACTAAATGCTTCCCTGCATATCCATTGATTTTTTCAAAAGCCAGTGTTAAAAGCCTAATAAATGCATTAGAACCTAAAACAATGTGGTGAGTGGCACCTTAGAAACCAACTTCTATGTCAGGTTTTCAGTTAACATTTTTTTAGTCACCTTGAATTAAGACCTATGTAGGTTGGTAGTTTTAATTTCATTAAATCCTTTGTTCCTAACACTTTACCCATTCCACATTGCTGTGGGTATACAGCAAGATTTTATTTCTAATCTAAAATTTTCTAATGTGTTCAAAGCATTCCTTTCATTTTTGTAGTGTAGTGTAGTTTACTGTGAAGGTACAAAAATATAGGCCATCTGTTAAATTTCAGAAGCCAAAACAAGAAATTATTTAAATCCAGCCTGTAATGTAACATTTACTCCAATGGCCTGATTTTCTACTACCTATGTACAAGTATTCATAAATCGCAATCATCGCGTATTAAATGTTTATCATTTCTCTAACACACTGCAAATAGAGATAGTTTGTAAATATTGTAACTATTATGTACCAGTTTTGTTTTTTTTGCACAAGTGTGTCTCAAATTATTCAGACCTGTAATCGATGCTTGAAGTAATGAGAACAAAAGCTTTTGAAATACTGCCTGGTCAGTACCGACAAAGATTTATAGCATTCTGCAATAGACTCAACAAGTGCAGGAGTGAGGTGTGAAAGTGTGAACATTACTCTGTACTTTGTATGTCCATGATAAGGAGGATCATCTGCATTTTCCAAAGGGCATTGTGTGAGCAGTACTGAAAGGAGCCTACATTTTATGTCAAGCATGCAATGGAATACAAAAATCATAATATTCAAAGGGGTTTTTACTAAAAGGCTACAGGTCAAATTGTTAAGCTTTCAAGCTTATCAAGGTTTGATAAATTCTGTAGCATGGATCGACAGGTTATAAAGAGATTGTGGCTACGGTTCAGTGTATGGTCTAAGTGTGTGGTGATCATATCTAAACTGGTACTGTACTGTGCATTCAAATGTAAGAGGAAGGTCATAATGATAGGGGTAGAAAAAGATAGATTAAAAGTAATCTTTCTTTATACAATGAGATTAGATTGCTAAATGAGCAGAACAAGTTCCCTTTACAATTATAGCGAATAATCCCTATGCAAGAGATATTTGTTACATATCTCAATGGTCTGTTTATGTTTATGGTCTCAATTCAGTCATACAGTCATGTATAAGCAAACATCCTAATTTCTCTCATATTGCAATTGTGACTGGGGATTCCTGTAAACCAAATAGAGCTGCATAACATAATCAATCAAATCAGACCAATCATACAGTAGGTATTTATTAATTAGGGAAAGTAAGTTTAGGCATATAACAATGTGAAAAGACAGACAACAACCAACAGCAATAACAAATATTTGGTTAGCTCCATAGTCCAGGACCTGTCACAGAATTTTAAACAATACAATTAGAACATGAAACCAAGTAAAGAAGAATATGTAGTAGTACAGTTCTCCACCATAGCTTCATACTTTTTGGAAAACCTATAATGGTACCAGTTAAACCATGTTTCAGAAATGTACATTCTAGGTGATTGATAGGTACTTCCTGGTTCCGATTGCCAGATGTGGTGTCATTTCCGGTTTTTGGTGCCGGCTTTTATGTAGAAGACCGGGTTCTCTACTCAGTCTTCTAGTGAAAAGATTCTTCCTCCGGCAGCATCAGGAGCAGTAAGATCCCACTGGAGGAATGGAAAAAAAAATAGTGAGCTCCTTCTCGCCGGCGAACATGCAAACTAGGTCATCACTAGTTTCTGGGTGGAAAATATATGTAGCTTTGTGGTATTAACTATAGATGATCACATTTTTGGGAGAAAAAATGTAATAGTTAATTGCAAAGCCCATAATTATTATATCATCACTAAACTTGCTGGAGATGTACATTACATTAAACTTCATTTATGCAAAAACTGCATATGCTAGAGTAATAGTTTTTTTCTTCAGATGTTCCCACAACCCTTCTCTATACCTCCAGAAATTTTGGTGATAAAATGATGTTCAGGGGCTTTGCAATCAACTCACAAAATCCGCTAGTAGAATTTTTTTTTTACCATTTATTAAACCCCCTAGCGCTTCGGACGGCTCCATCTCGTCCAGCCTTTTCTTCATTTTTATATGTAATTTTTTTAACATAATTGTGTGTTTCAAAACATTATTATATTCAGGATGTCTACTAGACCCTTGTACGGACTAGAGTCTATGGTGCGCTTTTGGTACAGAAATCTGGACCTTGCAAGAGCGGTAGGGAGGTTAACAAAAACATTTCATGAATGCAGGGAAAAATGGCCAAAAGGGAAACACCCAATAGGGTATCCCTAATTGGGAAATGGTGTGTGGCTTTTAGGGTACCACAGTGTCCTAGACTAGGCTTAAATCGTATTAAAATAAAATTTTTCGTTAAAAAATACATGATTTTATTAAATTTACGTAAAAAAGCATACATCTAAAGTGCATCAAATCATTACAGAAGATAAAAAGATTTTTTCAATATATATCAACCACCTCCCTCTCCCCTATATCAGGGGGAGGGTTCCATACAATCCGACGCGGACTTCCTCAGGCATAAGGGGTGTCTGTTCTTTCGTCTGTTGGAAAGGCATAATATCAATGTATGTACAGTGTTATCATATAAGACTTGCATTGCAGAATATGGTTCTTGGTGCATTATGACTTACTTGGTGTCAAGTGAATGAAACTCTTTATAGATGCAGGCAGTATGCACCATCTTATAGTTCCTTGACAGTTGACCCCTGGGCTCACAGCCGCCCTTGTCTCAGAACCGTGTACGTTAATGTTAGTGTGTGCGTCACCTATTATGGTGAAGAGGATCGAGAATGAAAGTTCCTTGCCCAAGATAACACAATTAGACCGTGGATCCAATAATAAGGGAAAGAGTGTCAAAAAATAATATCACCTGGTTAGGTCATTCAGGGTGGGACTGCCCGGCACTGGGTGCATGCGTCAGTACTGGCAACTTATCAGGAACACGCATGCCTCCTATGTAAGCTGGGGGAACGCCCACAAACATGGTGCATGGGCGCTGCCCATCCACACTCCTGTGGGTGGGCGTTCTGCCTATGAAGCGCATAGTGCGCTATCATATTAAGCAGACCAAGTCAACGGTCAGCGCACAGGGCCAGCTGGTGGCAGGGGGGTCCCAACATGACCTGGCCCTTCCCACATCACGATCCGTGCCCACCCCCCATTTGGAACACACCAGCTCGGCATGTAAGGGGAAGCTCAATGGCAAGAGTCCCAAACCGGCAATGCAAGCCTTTTACAATTTACTTCCAAGAAAACAATATCCATAACAAAAAATTATAATCAATTAATCAATAAACATGAAATATAAATGGATATGTAAAATCCTATATATTCCTCATTAAATCTGGGAGAATACTATGTGTCATACATTGTTGTGATTCCACATAAGTGGAAAGAAAAAAGCTGCATAATATAAACATATATATCATATACAGTGTTGCTTGAAAGTATGTGAACCCCTCAAGTGGTGTAGATGTTTCTGTTGTT